>JAHWFO010042073.1:69207-122953 GCA_023313115.1 Rhysida immarginata | reverse complement strand
CAGACAAGCTAGTCTGGAATGGTGCCTTTACTATATTTAGCTTTGACTGTTGGCAAATGGCACAACGTGAGACAAATTTAGCGACATCAGCATCCATTCCATCCCAAAAATAGTGTTTGTTTATAGTTTCCTAGCAGTGGATGGAGCACACTTATGCACAAAGAGTGTGAGAAACTACTAAATTCAGTTCTTCTGATTCCAGACCCCATTGTAATAGCTGATTATTTTTATTCTTCATGCTGCAAACAAAGTTAAGGGGCATATGATCAGACCTTATATTTACTTTTTTATTCAAGGACCATCGGTTTAAAGTGCTGCAATGCAGCCAATACTGCCAATGCCTCCTTTTCTATGATGTTGTATGCTTATTGTGCCTTACACAACTTTGAGCTAAAATATCCCATAGGCTAGAAGTTCCCAGAATACTCTTGATGAGGCGCATCACCAACAGGTTCCCCAGAAGCATCCGTGAAAAGGTAAAATTCTTCACTATAATCAGTTGCTACTAAAAACGGAGGATTGGACAATATCTTGACACTCTCACTGAATGCTTGCTCGCATACAGGACTCCACCTAAACTTAACATCCTTCTTTGTCAACTCAGTTATGGGACACAGTATATCGGACAAATTCGGTATGTATGGATGGTATAAGTTCACTGCCCCAATCAGTGACCTCACACCTTTCACATTCTTGGCCTCCTGTAAGCTTATTGCCTTAACATGGTCATAGCAGGGGGTCAACTTGCAGATTTAATGAGCCAAGTATCAAGTATCACATTATTTCGGTTGAAGGGCACATTTATCTATTTTTTCCAACTTTTTCTATTTTTCCTATTTCTTCTATTTGTTTTATTAGCTCTATTTGTTCTATTCATTCTTTTTATTTTATTTGTTTTTTCCAATTTCTTCTTTTGGCTTTATTCGTTTTGTTTCACGTTGCTTGCTTTATTTATTTTGTTTAATTTTGTTTACTTTATTATCTAAAATATTGCAATTAGCTTGTAAAACTTTTGTCGCATATTCTTTATATTTGTTATTTACTAACCATATTTTTCAATTTTGTTTCTACTTGTATATTCTATTTTGCAATGCCCTCCTGGCCTAACTCGTTGGTTTATACCATACAAGCCTTGAAAGGCACAATTGTATTGTACTAACCCATCGAATAAATAAATAAATAAATAAATAAATAAATAAATAAATAAATACTTGACATTAGATCATTAAATCTGCATTTAGATGACTTCTTCATCAGACCATTTTTCCTGAACTGCAGGAAGATCTATCTCAGTTGTTCCAAATTCTCCTTTAGAGTCACTGTGGAAACCAAAATGTCATCCTGAAAAACCAGAACTCCAGTCCCGACTCTATCCAGCAACAGGGATAAAACATAGTGTTGAAAAATGCATGCCAAGTTTTTTGCACCTTGTGGCATGCGGGTATGTTGAAATTTGTCCCATGGTGTCTCAAACGAAAACATTTGCATAAATGGTAAGCAATGGGGACCTGATAAAACCCATTGTTCATATCCAACATAGAGAAGTATTAATGTCCATTAATGCTGCTTAGTAGATCCTAAATCACTGGCATAGTCATGATTTAGTGATCCATGGTAGTCATGACCTCATTAACACTCTTTAGATCTAAGGTTATTCTTATGTCACCATTCTGTTTGGGGACCAAATACACAGGAGAGTTTCAAGCACTTGTGCTGGGCTCTATAATTGTGGCCTCCTCAACTCGAAATTTTTTCCGGTACAATTCTCTGTAGATGTGGGATATTGGATACTGCCAGGTGAAGATGGGTCGATCCTGACCAATTTCAAATTCTGCCTCAAAACCCTTAACCCCGAGTAGATGTTTTGCATCCTCAGAAAGCAAATCAGAGAATTCATTACACAATTCCTTGATGTAAGCTGAGGCAATGGTTCCATCAGGCTTCTCCTCCAACCTTTGGTTCGATCCACTGAGTCAATAGCAGAAGTGTCCTGTTTGATGTGTGAGATACACATAGGAACCCTAAGGGTGCTATCTCCGTTTTGGGGTTTATCATTCACCTTCCTATCTCGCATTAAACAATGTCTAAGAACCTCAACAAAACTCATATATTTAGTCTCGAGTTGGTCTTCCAGAGATGAGCAATAAAACCTGGCTTTTGACAGCACATCGCTAGCCATTATGCCTTGATATGTTCTACCACGAAAATCATATCGCAAGAGCTGTTTGTTTTCAACCTCCTCTCCATGAATATCTAAGTTAGCTCGCATCACTCTCGTTATTATTTTGAGGGACTTGCCACCCACACCAAGAATGTTGAGCTTAACATCCTCATACGACACATGGGGAATACTCCTAGCCACCTCCCTGTCAATGAATAAAACCTGGGATCCAGTATCTGAAAGCATGGGAATATATCTCCCTTCAATCAAAACACATCAATTCTATAAAAATTGTCTCTATCTTGCTGGAACTCCACAGAACACAAGTTACCAACCTTTCCAATATTATTTGTGCTTCCTGGTGCACCTTTAGAATTGGCATTTTGTGGACAATCCCTAATGAAATGACGAAATTTATTACATCAACAACACCTATTATCTACATTTCTCGAGGCACCAACATCAACTTTCTCTAGAATTTTCTGCATCATTTCCCGCAGCTCTTTTACCTCCTTCCTCATTTCTAGAACCTCATTCTGACAATATTTAACCTTATTTTCATTCCTCTTCCCTTCACTTAATTCAGACCCACTCTTTATTTTAAACCAACTTTCCTCCATCTTACTCATAGACCCTTGCCCACTAATGCCTTCCCCCACACTATGGGACTTGGTTTCACCTTGCCTTCCAAGTGCTCAGATTCCATAGCGCATTTCACAGCTTCAGGATACGATTTCAGGCTCATGAACATTATTGCCTTTCGATGCTCTGACAGGAGGCGATGCCACAACTTCTCCAGTAATGTTTGTTACCTTTTATTTCTCTATTCTGGATCAACTTTAGCTAACTTGATAAAGGAGAGCTCCAAACGATGAATAAAATTCTGAACCTTTTCTCTTTTCCTCTGGGACAGATAATAGAATTATTTAATCAAGTTGCTATCCAAAAAAACCTTACAGAACAACTGTTTTAGACTCTGCAAACATTTGTAAGATTGCAATATCATACAGATCCCTTGAGTTTGGACTTTAAAACTGTAATCTTAATTTTGTCTGACCATTTGGCAATTATTGCATCTTGTTCAAACATTGAAAGGAAACCTGTGATGCCTATGCTAAACTCGTCCCCGGAGAATGTGGGAATAATGCCAACGTATCCAGGTAAATTAAGTAAGTTAAGAATCTAATCTCCTCTTGCGCAGCAACTGCGTTTGGAGGAGCCATGTTCTAATTTTGCACTCGTTTCTCCAAAAGAACCTTGCAGGGAAGCCAACTATACTGTTGCGGATGCCAATGTGAAATGCTTTGCTAGTACATCAGATTAGGAGCAAAATAAAGGATTGTTTTTACCTTTTGTTGCCTCTCTTCTCCAGCCTCCCAACTTTGATTTGGGATGAAACAGCTCAAGTCTTCAAGTGATATAACAAATTATATTTTAGAATTTTATTTAAAAAATCTGCTTAATAACACAGTTCATTTGACCACTGTCAATACAAATACTTTACTGAATGGGAACTTATCCCGTTTCTAACTCTTTCTTCAGAACGAATCGAACTATTAAAATGACATATGATTCTCAAACATACAAAGGAAAAAAAATCATCTGCGCTCAGAAACTAAAAAGATTGCTAGATCGATTCATGCCTAAAACTCCTTCCTAATTGAAGCAGTGAAAACCTGACTTTCCATTGCATAATTTATAGGATTGGGAGAAATCGCTTCTTCTCTGTCTGTCCTCTAAGAGTAGAGAATCATAATATCAAAAAAAAAACTCTCTTATAAGAAAGCCAACAATTCGTCTGCTCCAATCTCGCAAGAGATGAGGTCACTCGCAGTTTCAGTTTCACTCTCATAAGGCATTAGAAATCGCTACTGATTTATAAAAAAAGGAAAACACACATTTATATCACAGATTAGATTAAAGTATTTTAAACTATTAAATGAAAATGATTACACCATAAAGTGTCATTAAAACATTGAGGATCAAATAAATCATTCAAAATACCTTTATTACCTGAAAGCAAAAAAAACTCGAAAATAAAAAACAAACAATAAATTCCTTAGGCCTCAGGCCAATATTGTTTCTCAATGAATATACTAAGTTATTCCTCCATAAAACGAATGTAAACCTTTGATTAAGAATTGGCATACTGAAAGGAAGAAATGGATTTTTTTACTTATAATATTTTTGCCTTTTCCAGTCTAAATATTTTTATATAAAAAATTTTGTGAATATTATAAGTTTTATAGATTTTATAAAAAAAATTTATTTTCCTTAGTCTTATCTTTTATTTATAACATATTTAATATGAGCTTCGGCTTTGTAATTGCTTTATGATTTATTTAAATTACTTCACAAATATTTTACTGTTATTCTATTAGATTTCATTGTAATTATACATACAGGGTGTCCCATAAGTCGTTGTTGTAAAGTTAATGGTATGCATTTTTAATAGTAAAGAACAAAAAACCCCCTATGAAGATAGGCTGAATAATGCACCGTTTCTGAGAAATGATGATGATGATGATGAGGATACATAAAGAAACTAAACCTCTTCCCCTTGCCATGTAAATGGAATGTTCTGTTCATGTAAATGGAAGGAAGTAGACCTGGTTGATTCGTTGCCTGGACTGTGTTTGAGTGAAACTACATGGCTGCAGCAGGTTACAGCAATGCCGAGTTGGCAGAAGTGCATTTCATGTATGGTCAGGCAAATGGGAATGCAGCAGACACGGCACATCTTTACACATACCCAAATCGACGACACCTTGATCATTGCATGTTCATCTGTCTTTACCAGCGTTTACGTGACATTGGTACATTTATTATCACCCCCTGCGAAAAATGTCCACGAACCATTAGGGCTGCTGCACAAGAACAGGCCGTACTGCAGCATGTGGAAGAGGATCCAATCACCAGCAAAAGACAGATCGCTAGTGCAGAGGGTGTAAGTTGAACGCTGCTTGGAGAATTTTGCACAAAAATTGTCTTTACCCATATCATATCCAGAGGGTGCTAGGCTTATGCGCACAAGATTATCTTCCACAATGATGATTCTGCAGGTGGTTGCTTCGACAGTGCATTAGGCATCCTCTGTTTCTGATGTTCATTCTGTTCACTGATGAAGCCTGCTTCAGTCGCGACGGGATTTTCACAACTATCATGAGTGATCTTATGCTAATCTTAACGCCATCAGAGAAGCACTTCACCAGGACCGATTTTCCATCAATGTATGGGCAGGTGTTATAGGGGATTGTATCATTGGACCATTCATCCTTCTGCAGAGGCTCACAGGAGTTGCCTATCTCCAATTCCTGCTACAGGATCTCCCTGAGTCATTAGAAAATGTGCCTCTTGCGATTCACCAACAAATGTGGTTCATGCATGATGGTGCACCCGCTCATTATCAACGCTCATCGCGTGGAGAACACTTTTGAGAACATGCGAGAGAATGCTGGTCTTTGCGAATATTTGCATGCCTTTTTGAGAAGAAGAGCTGAAGCCTGCTGCCGTGTTCATGGTGGACATTTTGAGCACTTGCTATGAGTTCAAGGTAGATGAGACACAACCAAAGGAACACCTGTACAGGTTGTTGCTCCATTTGTCAATGAAGTCATTCTTTCTTGGAAACGGTGCGTTGTTCGACCAATGTTCATAGAGAGTTTTTGTGCCTTGGTATTGAATATGCATACCATTAAATTTACGGCCATATCTTATGGGACATCGTGTATACAATAATATTATTATTAAAGGTCAAGTGACACGGAATTTTCAGTTGTTGATTTTATGGATTCGATGCAGTTTGTCTTAATATATTTAATGCAATAATTCGTTTCCCTAAAATTGGATTTTTAATGTCAATTTCCGAAGATTGCCGTATATAAGCTACAGGGGCCTATAGTTAGCGCTGCATGTAGCCTCAACGTCATGAATACTTAGCACGATGCCTACCATGCATAGTATAAGCAGGAATGGATGACGATATAAGTGTGTAATCTGATAAAATAACAATTAAAATTACAACTTAAACTGTTAGAGTTTTAAATTTTATTATTTGTTCAAAAACAGCATAGGAAAGAGATTTTTAGTCTTCTTTTCAAAATTCTGCTTAAAGAGAGCGAAATAGATGAAAGATAATCTAGATAGAGAAGTCAGCTGAGCCAGGGGTTTATGAAGAGTGGAGCTGAATAATTTATTTATCATTTTTCTTCATTCTATTTGAATTGATTGTAACAATATCGGGAATGAGCGTCTCTTTTAAAAAATAATTCCAAATAGATAAAACCATACCATTTGACCACGGATAGACAATTTTATGTGCTGCAATTCGAAAATGCAGTATATCTAAGGACAGCTTCGAAGTCAAAGGAGTAGAACTTTACCAAACTTTTTCATAAATTTGAAAATACTAATCACAATATTGGCAGAAGTTCGTATAAAAATGGAATTTGCAGTCAATAAGTTCTAATTTTTTAATTATGATATTCAGTCGATTAAATGTAGCGTGCTTAAAAAAGCAATCATCTAGGTTGATGATACACCGCTAAAACACTCTTACCCAAACTAATTTCAAGTAAAGAAAAATAAAGTATATAAACATTCTTATCACTTTATCATACAGAAATTTTAGATGTATGTGAATAAAAAAATACACTGTAAACAATAACGAGCTTCCTGTGTGCATAAGAGTTGATGGTTGTCAGCAAGAAATCTGCCACTCGCAGAAATGGGCTCCAACAAAGCTCCGATAAAACATATCCAGTTTTGATAATAATTGTTGTCAATTTTATACCTCCTTTTTCCTCCTTGTGAATTAGAGGTTTTCACATTTTAGCAAGAGGTTTTCATTTTTTTACTAGAAAAATTTTAGAGATTTTATGCAAAGATTTTTGACGTCAAACGATTTCCAGTGCCTCCTCCAGCTACTCCTCCCCCAGCTGCCCCTCCCCCCATAATTATTTTTCTTAAACTTTTATTAAGTGTGGGGCCTACCAGATTTATTATTATTGTCGATAAATGGTTTATTATTCTGTTCATACGTAATGAATTTATAACTGTGCATTTAAATTATTAAGTGGAATGTGTAGAGAGTTTTTATACCGTATTTATGTCTTCTTGCTTGCTGCATCTAAGGCAATTTTAAGTGAGGAAAAATACACATATTTTTGCTGATGATTGGTAAAGATTCCGATTTAAAAAATGAGGTATTTCTGCCTTTTTTAATGCTTTAATTCTGACAAATTAATCTGAAGAATTAAATCGATGCATTTGAAAACTGAACGTGCCTTTGCTGCTGTTGCATTATAAATATACAATAGATTTTTTTTTTCAGTATTTAAAATTTCAAGTTATATCTTCAAATTTAGAATAAATTGATGGATAATATATTTGAGGCCTCAGTTTACTTACATTATTTCGATTGTTTGCATGTAAGCGATGAGGGAAACAAGATATTGACTTCTAATTTTACACACATTTACATTATACCGATCAAAGTATTCATGACCTCAGTTCCGGAAAATTTACAGAGATTACCAAAGTAAAATGTTATGATGCTCCTTTGCAAACGTACTCCTAAAATTAATAAAATAAAATAATAAATTAAGGAAATGGTTAATAATCACTATACACATATTTTTTTCATTGTCTTCTTTAATAAGACACCATAAAATCAATAAGTAAAAACCCATGTCACTTGACCTTTAACAAATTAATTTAAGAATAATCAAGAAATAAATAAAAAATGAATAAATAAATAAATAAATAAATAAATACAAATAAAATAAAACTAAATATAATTTTTTTTGAGAATCACACCCCCTACGAAAACATTACGATATCTATTTTGTAACAGTCTTTTTATACATTAATAGGTAAATTGTTATAAAAAAGATAATGCTTAATGTTTTTGCAGGGGTGTAATTTTAAAAAAAAGCTTTTATATTTACCATTTGTTTTTGGAAGGAAACTTTTTTTTTCTTTATATTTATTAATGTAGTATGTTGAGGTAATAAAGCTATTTCCAATAATTTATAAAAAATGATTAAAACAGCCGGGTCGACTCTTATTGAAACGTCCCAAGTTTGTATAATTGGTAAATAATACATATTAACATTTTTGATATTGTTCTCATTTTTTATTTTTACCTAGAATTCCATCCATCAAATGACAGGTATCACTCGTACAGATTGAAGGGTAAAGAAATGAAAATAGAGGATCAACAGTTTTCAAACTTAATATTTTGCAACAATATAATGTTCATTTTTAATTTATTTATTTAATTAAAAACAATGGCTGAGTATTGTCTTACTACAACAATTCCTAGCTTATGTAGGATTGTTGTAACTTTCGTTGTTGGCCTGAAACATTCAGACCATGGTGTATATATATTCATGGTCTTCGAGCTCCATTGTTAAAATGAAGCTAAAGTTCTAGCTCCCGGTAGGGCGGGAACTCTATTGAAAAGTGGTGCTGCATGTACAATCTGCCCAACTGCGCCTGCAGCACCACCCTATCGGCAGACGGAAACTTTACTTTCGTATTCAGTGTCAATGAAAATCTCTATTGCAGGTTGCGGTTGGGAATACTGCGTGATCTGTTTTCCTTAGCTTTGCGAAACAATGGAAAATGGCCTAAGCTCAATGACCATGAATATCTATAGACCGTGATTCAGACATACAGATGGATAAGAGATTTATAGTATTAGATAGACTATACTGAAAGTTCAGAAATAATAGTGTATTTTTGAAATTACCGCCTACAAAAAAGAAGAAAATTTTTCGGCAGCTTGTTATAAAATTAATAATTACTTATTCTTTTTATTATTATTATTATTATTATTATTATTATTATTATTATTATCTTGCTGATTAAAAAGGGAGGTAGGTCTCCGGTTGCATCACTCTCTTTATTCTATGGCAGCAGATAAAAAGAAAAAAAAGTTCTAGCAGGGAGTTACTTGATTAAGTTGCGCCCTTAATATTTATGGAAAGCAGCCCAAAATAAAATGCAATGGGAATTGTAATGACGTTTTTCATGCTTCATGTGTGAACATCCCTAGACAGCAGATTCGACAAATTAATGACAACTGGACTTGCCTGAAGTGTGGGGGAGTGTCGATTGACCCCCATATGAAGATACAGAACACAAATGAGTTAAGTGGGCAATCTTTTTCTACAGTTCATTTGCTATATTCCCTTAAGGGTAATGAAAAATCTGGACAGAATGATATAGATAGTGCTAATTTAACATCAGTATTAACGGCAGTGAATAGCTTGATCAAGGCTGTTAATGAATTTATTAAGATTAATCTTGAAATTCAGAACCAAAACAAAAACTTAAGCAGCAAAATTAATAACTTATTAAATGCCTTAAGCGTAAATCATGGAGTTTTGGAAGCACATGCTGTTCCAGCCCAAATTAAAGCAACTTCTATAGCTAGCAAGGATTTTGTACCCCCCTCGCGTTTGGAGGATGGGAACTATCTGGTGGAATATAGGTTGGGCCAGTCTCATTCGAATGAACACACCTATTTGCAAGCAACAAATAATACTGAGTCAAAAAAGCGAAAAATAACTATATTCGGGAATTTAAAGGAATCTCCGCTTAAAGTGTAGGATAGTACCTCAAAGGTGCGATCAACAGTGAATATTTTCATTTCACGTTTGGCTCCGGACACGGATGTCTTACAATTAAGAAAGTATATTCAAGAGTTTATTGACCCTGATGGTATTGTTGCTTGCCATAGACTTAAAACCCGTTTCAATACTTATGCCTCGTTCTACGTATCTATCGATAAGAACGCATCTGAACAGATATTTAATCCTGAAAGGTGGCCTACAGGGGCCTTTGTTTCCCAATTTTTTGGCCGATTGCATCGGAACCAGATCTATGCATGGAGGATGCCGTACTCTCGCCCAATAATAGAAACTGAAGTTTTTTTTCAGAATGTCCGAGGCCTTAGAACGAAGATTATACAAGTTCTTAAATTTACCTCGTTGAATAAAGATTATATCTATTCATTTACTGAAACATGGCTAAACTCCACTATAGCAAGTAATGTTATTTGGTGACTCTTTTACTGTTTATAGAGCAGTTCGGAGGGTTGCTGATAAAAGTGGGGGTGTGTTAATTGCAGTCCCAAGGTACATCGCCTCTGAAAAGATAGTTTTCAATTCTTCCATAACTTCTATTGATGTAATTGGCGTGAAGTTGTCAATCAAAAGAAGGGCAAATGGATTTAAGTACGCAAATCACATTCTGTATATTTGGTCCATTTATATCCCTCCATCAATTACAAACAAATTATACCAAAAAATTCTGGAAGAGCTGGCCGATTTCCAGCTAGCTATGAAAGGTCCCTGTATTTATACAGGTGACTTTAATTTTACCGATAGTACACCTGAGAATAAATATAACAACATCAATATTGTGAGGCGCAGATTGATCAATAGTTGGGCTGCTGAACTTTGCATAGTAAATTACAACAATATTAAGAAAAAAACTGGGGATACACTCGACCGGATCTTTGCCTCCCAGCAAGTTCAAGCTACACGTGCTCAATCGGTCATTAAGAATGAAGATAAATTTCATCCACCCTTATGCATCTCAGGTGATTTCGGCCATTCGCCAAATACACCACGTACACTCGAACCCCGGCTTAATTTTCACAGAGCCAATTTTCTGAACTTATACCAGGATCTTCGTCTGATGGACTGGTCAGACCTTGAAAAGTCTCAATATGTCGATCAAATCTGGAGCTCATTAATCGAGCAGATTACAGCAGCTGTTATCAACAATGTACCAATGGAGAAACTTATAAATCCTCTGTCATGAAGCATATATTCCCGAAGTGGGTCACAAAGGATATGGCTAAATTATGGAAAGCGAAGCAAGCGAAACGCAAAGTATTTAAGCAATCAAACCTAACTAATGATTATCAGCTTATCAAATTCTTAGAAAAAAATTCTAAATGGCATTTGACAAGGATTTTAGGGAATATTATGCTTCGGTGGAGAACGATTTAAACTCCCAACCTAATTTGTTTTGGGAGACAACAAAAAAAATTATTTGGAAAAAAGAATTCTAGACACTCTTGGCCAAATTGCTGCTCTGTCGATGAACTTGAATGTTATTTTGAAAATACAATGAGTAATGATCGTTTACTCTCTTCACATGATTGTCATGTTCCGAGCTTTTGGGATTGAGTTTATGGTAAACTTGTGGTTCCTCTAATTTCAATTTCTGATATTGTTACTTTGGGAACTAAGATTTCTGCAACTAGAATTGTCCATATGAATGGCATTCCTGATTATATATTTAAGGGTTGCCTCTCAGCAATTGTGCAACCTCTACGGATTCTATTTAAAGTTTCATTGGCCACAAGTGTATATCCTGGAGCTTAGAAACTCGTCAATATAATTCCTGTACAAATCTACCACACCACAATCACCAAATGATTTTAGACCGATCACAATTTATCCCTTCCCTGCTAAAATTTTGGAAACGTATATCGCGAATTACCTTGCATCATTTATTGACCCTTCGCTTCCTGATAAGCAACATGGGTTTCGGAAGGGCAGATCTACCTCTACGAATTGGCTTGCTTACTGCATTATTTGGTTTCTTATATTGATCAGCAGAATCAGGTTGATGTTGTGTTTCTTGATTTCAGCAAAGCCTTTGAGAGCATCAATATTCGCCTTTTGTTAAATAAGCTTAATGAAGTTGGTCTCTCTAACAACCTAGAAAAATGGATTGCTGAGTTTCATAATTAAGAATATGGAAGGTGTAAATGCAATTGGGAGAATCCATAGTGGAGTCCCCCAGGGGTCTCCATTAGGTCCCATATTGTTTAATATTGTTGCACAAATCAAAGATACCCAAATCAAGACTCTTCTGTATGCAGATGATTCCAAATTATATTCTGTTGTCCGTAGTTGGGAGGACTGGTATAGGATGTCTGTGGCATTGAATAATATTGCTGTCTGGGCCGAGTGGAATGGGCTATCTTTAAGTGTTACTAAAACTTTCTGCTTATCCTACTCTAGGAAAGTTGTTAATTATTTGTATGATTATACATTGAATAATTCTAAAATCCATCAACGCATTTTGATAAAGAATTTGGGTGTGATTTTCAACTCCAAATTAACTTTACCAATCATCTGGAATATGTATTGGTTGAGATCAGTAGGCGTTTGGGTATTATCAAATGACTGGCCAATTTCTTTACCAAACCCAAGACGTTTCTTATTCTTTACCAGTCAATTGTTCTTTCTAAAATTTTATATGCCCCATGGATCTGGTATTCAAGCAACACTCAATTATTCTGTCACTTACAAACTAAATATTACTTAATTTTAATATTTTTCTTGCTCATATTAGTCGAATTCCCAGCAAAGCCTCCCTGGCTCACCAATTTAATTTGCAGTATGTTCTGAGTAAGGTATTTTTTAGTATTTTGATCAAGATTATAAATGGAAGAAATTTCTCCCTGCAAACCCTGAATTTAATAGGGCTCTGTACCTCGAGCTCTTTAAGAACTCACCAGTTGTTAGTGTTTCTGGGCAGAACGAGGACTAACATTACGAATCTTGATCCAGCTTTTAAATTAATTGATTCTTATAATAAGAATTATCCTTTATTGGATATTTTAATAACAAATGTCGTCATTTATTTAAAGCTTAATGACAGTTTTATTGAGTTTTCCTTGTCATTGTCTAACCAATTTTCTGTCGTTTTTATTCTTCCTTATTTGTTCTCTCTTTCCCTCTTTTGTTTTTGTTTTCCTTTTCCTGACTCAGCTTCTTTTGTTGTCTCCTGACTCCAGGGCCTGTATAGCCAGAGACCAACTAGTTCGGTTTCTGGATTAACCTGGATTAATGACTGCTATATGATGTTCGCAGCCGCTGAGCTGGGGGGGGGGTGTAAGGATCATGTGGCACTGATGGTCCTTACGTAAAATTTTAAATGTATTTTGCTAACTGCAAGGGCCCCAATTGCTACAAGTGCCCTCATATTACGCAGGAAACTCCTTAGCTTCCCTAATTCTCCATCTAATACTATGGTATTGTAATGTTATGAGTTCTGAATCTTAAAGAAAATAAATAATGCAGCAACAAGAGTTAAGTTGAACAAAAATATTTAATATAAAGAAATTAAAAAACAACTGTATATGGATAAGGTTCATTGTCTTACAGGTCATGTGTTAACATCAAATCAAGAAATATATGAATCCCATTTTGTCACAAGAACAATAAATGAAGGCTGTCTCAGCTGTTTGAAATATTTTAGTCTTAGGGTGAAAGATCAGAACATGTGTATAGCGTTTGACTTTACCTGGTCAGCTTTTTCTTTCCTTCACATGGTGAAATCCCTCTCATGAGTTCTGTTTTTCTTCTTGCTCCCTGTCAGGATTTTATGTTTTCTCCCCTAGTCTTTTTTTTATCGGTCCTTATATACCCAACAACCTTACAGTAAATACTCCCCTTGCCATCTCGTCGTCACACATAGGAACTACTCACTCATATTTCCGGTTTCAGAGCTTAAGCATACTTCAATCTAACATGGCAACTGGAAACAACAAAGTGACAGGCAAGACAAATAAAACAGAGAAGCCACAACAATTATATAAAACAAAACTGAACAATTATCAAACTAGAATCTAATAAAATTTCACCTGTTTCATAGTCAAAGTATTTTTATGTAGGAACATTGAACTAGCATGATATACAGTTGTAGACATTGGGAACTACACTTGATCTCACACTTGCCAGAGTCAGAGGTATAGTCCGCATTAGGCATTTTGCGCACATGGTGATTGCTGGGCTTAACTTTGATGGGGAAAATTGTCAGCTCCTGTCAACAGATGATTAAAAAAGTGTTACTGATCCTCAAATAATGCACAAATGGACAGCAAAAATTTGTCTTCCTTTTGAAGGGAGGAAGACTGTAACCCTAAATGAAAAATAATATTTCACAACAAAAATATAAACACAACTGACAACCATCACAGTACTTTTCCCACAACATATCTCAGTGTACACGACCCTCTTCATGCAATCGTTTATAGTTCACTGTCTGCTTCTGTTGCAGATGATAGTGGCCAGTTGGTCGTCCATGGCCATCTATCTACCTTTCATCTCTAGGTAATTCAGGTTGTGGATTAAGGGGAAACCTCTTGGACGGTTACTCCATCGGCCTGATTTTGTTTCTTTCTCCTAAGATGCACTTGAAATTCCGCTTCTTCACACTCATCAGTGTTCTCCATATCAGGATTTTCAGGGTCATTCATCTGAGCTCCAGCTCTTCAGGGATTCCTCCTTTGATAAGTTTGCCAAGTTCAAAAACATGCTTTCAGGCAATCCACATGCACAACCTGTCCATCTCTTTGCCGGACTCCTTCCACCTCATAATGTACCCCCGCAACAACCTTCATAATTCTAAACGGGCTAAAATACTTATGTTCCAACTTGTTTTTGGGCCCCCCATCCTCATAAGCCAAACCTTTTGACCAACCTGGTACGACTTTGACTTCATCCTTCCCAAATTTCTTTTTCTTAGTTTTCGATCTTTGTCCAGTTACATTTTATGGCAGCCCTCTCCCTAGTGTCTAGTAATCTTTTGACTAACTGAACGATATTCCTCAGGAGCTAATTCACCCTAAACAATCCCTTCCCAGGCTATGGCTGTTCTGGGGTTGAAACTATACAATTACTATATGCTGGGGATTCACCTGTGTTTTCATTCTGGTTGGTATGTATTGAAAATTATACACTCTCCAGCCGATCATCCCACCTCCTCCCATCGTTGTCACACAATAATCTCAATGTTTCACCTAACAATTGATTTAGCGTTCGACAAGTCCATTCAAGTATAGTCTGTAAGCTGTTTTCTTGGTCAGATCAATTTGCAAGTCACTATAGATAATTTTCACAAGTTCACTAGTAAAATTCGCCTCCTGTCAGATTTTGTGTTGAAATCATGAGAGCCTTCACCCCCCCCCTATGATTCGCCCCAATTCATGAGGAATGTCATACCTACAGATTATGTAACTCATGAGAGCCTTCACTATTGTGAGGGCTATCTGGTCCGGTAGTGCAATGGCTTCTGGAAATCTGGTGAACGTATCCACACACACAGAAAAGTACATAATGCATCCGGATTCACTGTCTGGAAGTGGACCAACCACATCCAGAGCTAACTTCTGGAATGGGAAGGAAAAACTCCCTTCTGAAAAGGTACCTTTCCTCTTTTCAGTTTGCATTGTTGGCATATTCTACAATCCTTAATGAAGTTTATTACATCCCTCTCCAAATTGGGCCAAAAATACCAAGACCAGAGTGCCTTCACAGTTTTAACTAATCCTTTGTGTCCAGCCAAATAACCACTGTGGGCCTTTTCTAATAATTGGAGATGCATATCCTTCCCCACACAAAATTTTAAATGACCATTACCATCCCTTGCAGAACCCACCATTTTAGTTTTTGTCAAATGTCTCACCTTTGACTAGTGGTGACATGTGAGGATCGTTATGTTGAGAGCACAATTTAGTTTATTAACTTCTCATTCTTTAGCTGAATAACCACCCAACTTTCTTAGCTGGTAATCTAGATACCAAATCTGCTATCATGTTTTCCTCCCTTTGACGTGTTCAATGCGAATGTTAAATTTTTCAAGTTCTAGATACCACCTCAGCAACCTTTGGTTTGTGTCTTAGGAAAACCCAACACAATATGTCTAAAATGTCTAAGGCAAGGAGAATCACCAGGGCTTCTTTCTCCATGGTGCTGTAATTCAGCTGAGTCTTCTTGAGCTTATGGCTTTACAAGGTCTGAGATATCCATCCCTGAATTGGTGAAGGGCAGCCCCTGCGGTACCGATGGAAGCTTCTGTAAACAGGTGGAAATCATCATCATAATCAGGGGGAATCAGTACTGGTACCTTACTAAGAGTGTTCTCTATTTTCTCAAATGCTAACTGACGCTCTTGAGACCATCTGAACTTAATCTCCTTCTTTGTTAGTTCCGTGATAGGTAATAAAGTGTCTGATATATTGTCTACAAAAGGCCTATAGAAATTTATGGCTCCCAATAATGAACGCACTTCACGTTTTCAGGAGGTGGAATTTCCTTGATATGCTGGATGTTTCCAGAATCTGGCTGCACTCCTTGACTGGATATCAGGTGTCCTAAATACTTAATATTCTTAACACAAAATGAACACTTGGTTTCCCTCATGATCAGGTTTTTCATGTGGAAAGTTTCCAATATCCACTTTAACAGGGACAGATGTACCTTAAACGTTTTGGTGTATACCAAAACGTCATCCTGGAGACATAGATGCTATTCCCCAGTCTGTCACAAAGGATGTCAGACATGAAGGCCTGAAATGCTGAGGTTGAATTCTTTCCTCCCTGGGAAAGTCTAGTAAGCTGATATTTACCCCAAGGAGTCTGAAATGTAAAGCACTCCCTAAGATGGTCACCCAAAGGAATCTGTAAATATCCAGAATTTAGGTCTATAACCGAGAAGTATTGGTGACCATTTAAGCTTTGAAAAATATCATAGGGTTTAGGCATAAGAAAGCCTAAAGCTTGGGTTACATCATTAATTTTGCGAAGGTCAAGAGTCATTCTTATGTCTCCCTTCTACTTTTCAATGTGGCTAAAACTGAGGTTCTGGTCCTTTCAAGAAAGCCTGCTCAGTGCACTCTCCATGTTAGTGGAGCATCACTGAGACAGATGGAGAAATTCAAGTATCTCGGGATTGCATTAACGAGCGATGGATGGCAGGAGAAAGAATTGGATGCTCGGATCGGTGC
This sequence comes from Rhysida immarginata, assembly GCA_023313115.1. Taxonomy (NCBI): domain Eukaryota; kingdom Metazoa; phylum Arthropoda; class Chilopoda; order Scolopendromorpha; family Scolopendridae; genus Rhysida; species Rhysida immarginata. The sequence goes on along the minus strand of JAHWFO010042073.1, from coordinate 105,972 downwards.
AGCAAGCTGTGTCAGACGCAAACTGTGGCGATCTGTGGTAATGAAACACGAGCTGGGTAACAAAGCCAAGCTCTCCGTTTTCAAATCTATCTTTGTCCTTATTCTCACCTATCGTCATTAGGCTTGGGTAATGATCGCGGGTACAAGTGGCCGAAATGAGATTTTTGAGAGGTGTGGCAGGTGTTACCCTACTAGAGAGAGTGCACAGCAGCATAATAAGGGAGTCTTTAGGTGTTGAGCCGCTACTTCTCCGCATTGAGAGAGCTCGTTTGCACTGGTATGGCCACGTGATACGGATGCAGCAAAGTGGTCTTCCTAGGCAGTTGTTATTTTCCAAGCCGGTGGGTAAGAGACCAAGGGGTCGGCCTAGAGGCAGGTAGCTAGACTACATGGAGAATCTGGGTTCGAGTCACTTGGTATTACCAGGGAGGACATGCACCTGATGGCGGAAGATCGCGATCGCTGGAATTCCTCCATAGGGCTGCTGCCCTCGCAACCCTAACGGATAAGTGGGTTTGAAAAGTAAGTAAGTAAGTATACAGGTGAGTTCCATCTTGGTTTGCTAGCCTCTATGATCCCTGCCTCCAAGTGTTGCTGGGGAATAGGATATTGTTTGACAAACACTGGTTTTTCCTTATCAATCCCTAGCACCATTTAGTAATTCTCTCTTCCCCAAAGCAGTCACTGAACTCACCTATTACTTCATTTAATTGATTTCTTTGTTCAGGATTTTATATTTCTTCCTCCCTTAAAGTACAATTGAGGCTATTACATTCAATCACAATGCTTCTAATGATTTCCATTCCCAGGTTGGCTTGATAGTCCCTACCCTTAAGATTCATACATATGAACCTCCTTTCACCTAAGTTTCCTTCCTCTGTAAGGACAGGGGCCCATATTGATTTGTCCACATGTCCACATGCCCATTAATACCTTTGATTAGGAACATAGTGTTTTCCTACTTAACATTTTCTCCCATGTCCTGAGCTACATGGTGAACTAATATGGAAATTTCCAATCCATTATCCACAAGAGCAATTGTGTCCCAATCCACAATATTCACCTTTAACTTATATAGGCCATTAATGATTTTGAGATGGACCAGATTTATCTGCTTGTCTTGCTGGTTCTATTCATCTTGGCCATTATAAATGGATCCATTTAGCTCAAACTTTTGCTTTTGCAAGCTCTGGTGTAATGCCCTCTTTTTCCACAAACAAAACAAGTATCACTTCTATACTTATTGTATAATTTACCAGCTTCCTCTGATTTTTTTTTAGGTCTAGTTCTAGTGAATCAATCTTGTTTAAGAGTTTTTGTAATAACTCTTCATTCCCCTGTCTTTCCTTTTCTTTCATTTCCAAATTCTTGAAGATTAGTGTCAGTAGTTTCTCTAGAGCTTCTATTCTAACTTTATTTTTGGCCTTACTAACTTCCCCCAAAATACAACTTCTTCTGGCATACCCATTTTCAAATTCCTCAGATTTAATTGCCTCCTGCACTGCCTGCGCAAAAGAGGTAGGTTCTTTCTGCGCTACTGCCCTAGAGTGGGCTGGAAGTAAATTCATTATACAGGGTGAACACAAAAGTCTGAACCCCCCTTTTATTTTTTGAACCAAAGCAGATATATCAACTTTGATGAATCCAATGAATAGGAAGTTGTGGGTGGCCTATCCCATGGTGCACTTTCATCATCCCAAATATGCAAATTAGGACACATTCAAAATTTATCTCAAAAACCATAAGGGAAAGAGAAAAAAAACCCAATTGCAAACTTGTTCAGCATAAACAAACAAACAAAACAAAAAATCAACGAAATCGGACCAACCAATCACCCACAATCACGTGGTGAGCTGTTTCTAGCTTAAGTTACTTCAAACAGTTTAAAAATAGTTAATCAACAAAATGCTCGTTGTGATGACCGTGGGTACCATAACACAATTGGGCACGGAACCTAACTGATGCCAAAAACATTGGCAAGCATGGCTGGTGTTAATCCTCGGCATGCTTCCTGGATTCGTTGAACCGGATCCTCCAGTGAGGCGGGCTGCATAGAATAACCTTGTCCTTCAGGTATCCCCACAAGAAAAAGTTAAGTGGTGTAAAATCAGGGGAGCGGGGGGCCAATGATCTTGTCCTCCTCGGCCAATCCACTGTTGTCCAAACATCTCACTTAGACGCTTGCGAATGACCAACACGTAATGTAGAGGAGCTCCATCATCCTGAAACCACGTGCGCTGATACGAGGCCAATGGCAAATTGTCAATGAAGTCTGTGACTACCACGTTAAGAATTTCAGCCTGGTAGCGTTCTGCAGTCAGTGTTCCATCGTAAAAATATGGTCCAACCACAGTTTCATTGTACAATCCACACAACACATTGATTCTGCAGTTCACTTGATGAGATGCTTCTCGCAGACATCGTCGGTTTTTGTCTGCCCAATGATGAAGGTTGTGCCTGTTGATAACTCCATCCATGGTTAACTGGGCTTCATCTGTCCACAACACCTCATGAATGTCATCCGTCCAGGTATATAACCAGTTGCAGAAGGTGGCTCTAGAAACATAATCCAATGGCAGTAACTCCCGTTGACAATGAATATGGTATAGGTGAAAATGATGTGTGTGTAGAATGTTGAGAAGAGGTCTCTGATGGCACCCAACAGCTGCAGCACTTGCTCTGCTGCTTGTGTCGAGATTTGCAACAACTACAGCCAGAACTAGTGTTGTTGTATCCTTGTTGCCTTGTGCCCTTGGTCGTCCTCGTTCTGCATTAACATTCCCTGTAGACTCGAATCTTTGAATAATGTGACGCATTGTTTGATGAGATGCATGGCGTTCGTTAGGGTATCTGTCTTGATACAACCTAACTGCAGCATGTAGGTTTCTCCTTGCCTCTCCGAAGCAGAAGATCATGTTGGCCATTTCCGGAACAGTGTAGCTTGCCATCCTGGAATTGTTCTGTCTTCCATGTGCTGAAAGATGCCTTTTATTTGCTTTTCTGCATGAAAGTGAATGTGAGTATGGTAATTTATGTTAATTTTTTGATTTGCATGCTTTACATGGTGGAAATATCAACATTCAGTTTTCCTTGTGCAGTGTGACTGTTTGTAAGCTACAAACAGTTCAACACGTGATTGTGGGTGATTGGTTGGTCCGATTTGGATGACTTTTTTGGTTTTGTTTGTTTTTTTATGGTGAACAAGTTTTGAATTGGGTTTTTTTTCTGCTTAGGGTTTTTGAGATAAATTTTGAATGTGTCCTAATTTGCATATTTGGGATGATGAAAAGTGCACCATGGGATAGGCCACCCACAACTTCTTTTTCATTGGATTCATCAAAATTGACATATCTGCTTTGGTTCAAAAAATAAAAGGGGGGTTCAGACTTTTGTATTCACCCTGTATATCTTTTCAGGAGAAGAGTAGTTTTCTGCCCCACCATACTGGTTTCCCTTTCAATCATTTTATCCCACAGGTGTTCAGCCTGGCTGCGAACTCCTCAACCCCTTCCCTCTTACTTTGTTGTGCATTAAAAATTCCTTTATAAAATCACGTTTCTGCTTCTGCTTTCCCAAAACTCTGGCCAGCCTTTCCATTAATTCCTTAGAATTATTTGTTATATACAGCTGCACCTCGTTCACCTTTCCTGCTGCCATCCCCTTTAGCATCGCTTTCACCACATTTATTTTTATAGCCTCACTCCAATGGGACAATGTTGCAATGCTTCCTATGGTCGTTATGAATCCGTCTAGATCCCCTTCTTCCGCAGAGAATGATGGAATCAGGTGTGTGAAGCCTGAATCCAATGGTATGTTTCCATCAATAGATGGTACAGTTTCCACAGATCCTACGTTATTATTCGGCATGATTTCCTCGTCCGATCCACAGACCCTATTATCTTCGTTAATCATTTCTTCGCTCACAGTCCCTAAGTTTGGGCACCAATGTAATGTTATGAGTTGTGAACCTTAGAGGAAATGAATAACGCAGCAAGCAGAGTTAAGTTTAACAAAAATATTTAATAAAGAGAAATTAAAAAACATTGCGTATGGGTAAGGTTCACATTCTAACAGGTCACTTGTTAACTTATCAAATCAAGAAATATATGAATCCCATTTTGTCATAAGAACTAGAAATGAATGTTTCCCTAGATGTATTAACTATGTCAGGCTTAAGGTGAAAGATCAGAACATGTGTGTAGCGTTTGCCTTTACCTGGCCAGCTTAGTCTTTCCTGCACATGGTGAAATTCCTTTCATGAGCTCTGTTTTTTTCTTCTCGCTCCCCTGTCAGGTTTTATTTTTGTTTTCTCACGTACTCCTTTTTTCTAGGCCCTTATATACTCGACAACCTTATTCACAGTAGGTAATCCCCTCATCATCTCGTGGTCACACATAGGAACTACTCACTCATACTTCCGGTCTCAGAGCTTAAGCATACTTCAATCTAACATGGCAACTGGAAACAACAAAGTGACAGGCAAGACAAATAAAACTGATAAACCACAACATATATATAAAACAAATCTCAACATATATTAAACTAGAATCTAATAAAATTTCAGTTGTTTCATAGTCAAAGTAATTTTACATAGAAACATTTATTCACTAATATAATTTACAGTTCTAGACATTGGGAACAACACTAGATCTCTCACTGGTTGGAGTTGGAGCTATAGTCTGTATTAGGCCTTTCATGCAGAAGGTGATCGCTAGGCATTAACTTTGATGGGGAAAATTGTCAGATCATGTCAACAGATGATTAAGCAAGTGTTACTGATCCTCAAATAACACACAAATGGACAGCTAAATTTTGACTTCCTTTTGAAAGGAGGCAGACTGTAACCCAAATTGAAAGTTATTTCACAAATAAAAAGTATAAACACAACTGACAACCTTCACGATATAAGGTATGCTCGATCGCGATTTCTATTATGATTGGGTAAGCACTGTGATGTCAGCCAGAGCCTGAATGTGACTCTTGTTTCGCTGGAAAGCTATGGAAAAGCAGGGCAAATTTCTGTTACAAGACCTTTCACGAGCATTCGCTTATGCTTCCATGATTGATTGGTTTCATAATCAGTTCTGGCATAGTTCAAGTAACGGAAATTATTTACATTACACGATTAAATATATATTATTGTTGAAATTACTTCTAAAACAATGTAAGGCATTGCACAAATAAGCAGGAAGCATAAGCTAAGAGCAAATAAGGAGAGCTCTTGATGAGCCAGAAAAGTGACTTCAAATTAATCATAAGAATCAAATAACAGAAAACAAACATAAAAAATCTTCATTCTAACATGGCAACTGAAACAACAAAGTGACAGGCAAGAGAAATAACTACAGATTAGCCCAACATTAATATAAAACAAAACTCAACATTCACATCAAACATGTTGGTTGGAAAGCTCTTCATTGCAAGAAAACGATCGAACATACAGCTATAAAAATGTACACACACAAACAAAGTACGCACGCAAATAGAACACGGATGCAAACGAACCACTGTGCTTTAAAGGAACTAAAATCATAGAGCCATCTCTCAGCAATAAGCAATGACAATGAAGCACTTCTCCAACACAATAAATAACAATAATAAGGAAAATAAGTATAATGTGGAGGAAATAAAAGAAGTATTAAATTGCGTTTTAACATAACCCCCTCGTCTGTGGAGAGATTGCTTTTTTCCATGAACTTGAAAGGATTGTTGATTTATTTCAGTGATGCATTGTAGCCATTTCGACGACGGCTTCACCAGGCCTCCATATGACAGATGCTCAGTCCATGATGTTAATGCATAAAGTGAAGTTAATAATCCTTTTTATAATATTTTATCTATACAAGGATTATATTTGGTTTCCTGGAAACTGTTGTTGCATATTTCAACTGTGAAATGTGTTCCAGGCAGTATTAAAATTTGCCTGCAAAGTTTGATTGATTTTTTTATTTAAAGCATGTGTGCCTATGGAAGGTTTACATTTTTCGGACTCTGGCTTACATCATCGCTGCTCTGTCTTCTGGTGACCACCTGGAGAAACAGCCCGATCGAGCATTCCTTATACTATAATTATCTTGGGTTAGAGCTCAGAGCAAAGAAAGTACAAGGAAAAGAAGGAAAGCTCTACCATAGCTTACAAGGAATAAGGGAAAGCTATACGATAGCCTACAAGTTCTACCATAGCCTCTCCCTTAATCCTTGTAGGCTATAGCTCTTCCTTATTTAGTGTAAGTATTGTAGACTCTAGCACCGCCACAGACAGGTGGGAAAGTAGTAAGCAGAGAAGCTCTCACTCTTGACAAAGTGGGTGGCAAATTCTTTGTTATCTGCATTCATTGAAGTTTTTTATTTGCCTTTAAAATGCTAAATTAAATTATTGTTCATTTTATTTTCTCATTTATTTACTGAAACGATTTATTATATTGAAAGTATAATTTTTTATTCCCCTAGAATTATTTTATTTATAATGAACTCTTGTAATTTCTTTTATTCTGCCAATATATTTTATCAAGAAAATAAATGTTTATTTTAATATGGCTTTTATTCACTTACGTTTTAAAAGTAGATACCATGAAAAACTAGACAGTGGAAAAGATGTTGAATATACTTTTTTATAAAAAATTAAGTAAATCAATTGCGAGGGGAGGCCAGGGACTGGTGGACTGAACACAACTTCTGTGAAGTTAAGCTACATCAGGCACGGCTAGTCACTGGATGGGCAACCATCAGTGATAGACAATCTTCACCGCCCCTGGCTGCTGCGACCTTTAAACAGCAGTTGTGAATCCAGGTTTAATACAGGGACCTAACTCGTTGGCCTCTGGCCATACAGGGCTGGATGGATGTATTGGATCCCAATTCATAAAAAAAATTATGTTATAATAAATTTTAACCATTGGGAAATTAGAATCCAATAAACCACTATCATCAACTAAAAGTGTTCTTACAGTCAATGCATTCATTTTCTTAAAGAATTTTTTTGGCTCAACAGCCTGCAACGTATGCAGCCGAATTTGTTTCAAATAAATTTGGATTTTAAATGTCTAGAGTTATTGGATCCGAGTTAATTTGTGAGTCAAAAGAAGACTTTGCAAATGCTTTGATTTCCTTGGACGTTTCCTGCAACATTTCAGTTGGCAATAAAAGTTCATCATTATCCTTTTCACTATTTTCTACTGACCAGGATAAAATAACATTTGTAGCCATAAGTTATTTTATTATTTTGCCTGTAGCAACGTTGTTTTATTGCTTGGAAATTCTTTTACCCTTAGTAAAGCTTGCAGAAGGAAAATAATAAAAGGATATATGATTAGCTGAGGCCGCGAAAATGTATTGTTATAACAACACAAACAATCACAGAACGTAAAAGGATAAGAATAATGGCTGTGTTTATATCACATGATAAAAGCCACCCATTCATCGAATGATGTTTCTCTGCAGCGGGCCAGACTTGGGTGGCGCCACTTACGTCTACTAGAGCCTTTACTTACTATCCTTATTCGTTTTTAGCTCAGAGTATTAGGCCCGCCGCAAATTGAGAAAGTCGTGTCGAGTCGTGCACTAGCGACTTCGTTTGATGTCCATTGCACATGTGTGCGATGCGCTTGCATGACATCAGATTCTGCTTTCCTGTCGAGTTCGACCTGGTCGAAAGCAGTAGAAAAATTCCTACTATGTTCCACTCGGCAGCTCGACCTTGTGGCTTTTTCAACCTGGCACTGCCCAGCTGATCAGAAGGAACTAGAGATAGTGACTGTGGAAGTCAATATGCCTTCATATCAGCATAAGAAGAAGAAGTTGGTTACTGGTGTCCGATCCAAAAATAAAAATTTGGAGAAAACCCCGTATCGGTTTGGATATTTTTAAGAGCAACTGAAATTCAACTCATTTTAGCAACGATATCTTCCTGAATTTTCATGATATTTGCTTGGCTTTTTACAAAAATAGCGCTATTGTTACGCCATTCTTCTGATCATAAACAAAAGACGGTCGTCTTCCAGCAGAGAGGCGATAAAAATTACAAAGAACGACGTAACAGGAAAACAACCAATGAGCGATGAGAAAAGGTGAAGTGGAAGGAGAAAGAGAGAAGGAAGGGGGTTGTTAGCTTGGAGTAATCACAGAGAGAGGATCGAGGGAAGGAAGAGTGAGTTCGGACGAGAGACGATTCCAGAAAGCCCAGGAATGAAGCTGCCCGATGCTCGGAATGACAGCTGTGAAGAGTACAGTACGAGAAACGTTAAAATGGTAGAGTGAAGTCGGCACGGCTCACGGGAGGTCTCCGTAGAATGAAGCGAAGCTATGCACCAGCATGAGGAATTATTAAATAATTCACAGCTTGGCGTAAGTGTTTATCCCTCCTACATTTACTCTATTACAAGCCTGCAAATAGACTATTGGGTTCGGATAGCTAATTCTAAGCGAGCTTTCAATAGTGAATACGAACTGCATAGAGCCAAGGGTATATTCCCATATGGAATAAGTGGCTTCGTCCAAGACGGTAAAGGTCGTTGCTCTCTTCACTTAAGCGACGCAAAATTTTGTATCTGCAAGCTGGGATAAATTCCGTTGTCATTAATCTTTGGAACGGAATTATTGTGATTCTATGCCTACTTAATTCAAGTTTCCTGCAATGGAAAATTTGTGTAGTTTTAAGCTCTTGCGCTCTGAGGATTGTTTTGCTTGGTAATAGCTATTGCGCTATAGGAGGTTCACTCTCTCACAGGGCTCCTGCTATTTTCCAATAGATTTTAATATTATAAGTTTTGGAATATATATTTCTATGGACATTATTTGTTGCTGAAATACATGATAGTCCATTTTCCTCAAGCCGTGAATTGCTTATTGTGGCTGAGGTTTTATACGTCATCACATTGATAAAGAAAAGAGCAACTTCGCCTAAATTTCTGCTGTGTTGCATTTTATCTATTTCTACATACCTTTACAACGTATTTATTCTGGATTATCATGCCTAGCTAGATTTTCATTCATATCTATCATACGTGTGTGGACGGTTTTGCTAAAACATCATGGTTATAGTGGAACTAACTTTAGCTGTAAATTACTCTCATTTACTGCCAATTAATGCTCTTTGTTTCATTACATTTCTCGTATTTAGGAGGATCCTCATTGATGTTCCGTGGATCCATGAGGCTGTAGTTTGCGCCTCATCCATTACGTTTCTTGAAGATACCGATATCTTCATTCAAATATTTTCCACTGCGTTATTTTTGTATCCGGATGCAGTTGGAGTGTACTCGAGAAGTCATTTACTCTGTGGATTTCCGAGACGCCATTTTTATGAAGTTTCCGTGCTTACCTGTACCAATTAATATTGTTGATCTATTTTCTTGTTATTTATATTAGATTGTGACTGTTTTTGATTAATCCATCAATTCTATTCGAATTGTATGATTTATTTGATTTTCAATTAAAATCTTTGCTTTTTAAAATTACAATTTCTTTCGTCTCAGTTCTTCTGTTTGGGTTTAATAAAATTTTATTCCTTGATAATAAAATTTATCCCTTACAGCCATACATTTGACTAATAAATTATGCAAAAGATATTCTGGTAATACTTGCACATGCGCATTTAAAGATTTAGTAAAAATGCTCATATTTCTTCAAATATAGAATATTTTCATATTCTGATCGCAGGGTGTTGTCTATATTGTAATTTGTCAAGTTTCCTGAAAAAGGCATTTCTTTGGGTTAAAAACTCTGCATGTTATAAACAAATAAACTTACAAAAACAATTCAATGTTTTTATAGAAATCTTTATATCTCCATGCATTCTCATATAAATAAGTAAAAGAAGCCTCTTAATCATATGCTACAGTTAAAACGCATTTCAAGCATTATTTTTTACAGGCTGATCCCCAAAATTTTTTTTTTGATTTACTTACTTGCTGGTCCCCTATTTGCCTTCGAACAAAACGTTCGCTGAAATATGCGGTGTAACATGCTCTTTACATCACTGAAGTTCCAGGATAATTCATCAAGTATTTTTCTAGATATTCAACAAAAGGTCTAAAATCGAAAGTGTCTGATTACTTATGGTTAGATAGTGTATATTCATAAAGTAAATGATCTTAATTAATGATATCGAGACTGGCGTTCCAGCAGCTGTATCTCATGCATGTGCAATACACATGAAATGAACGAGTCGACTCGGTCAATTCGACCAGCGTTGTATATGCGTCGGTGCGAGCTCAAGGGCTTTCAACATGTGATTGCACAGGGTTGCACTAAGTTTGCGGCGGGCCTGAGAGCTTTAGAGGTTTCGGGTAAGTAGAGGGTAAGGGATGCTCGATCGCAATTTCTATTATGATTGGCGTCTGTGATTATCGGCCAGGACCCGAATGCAACTCTTGTTTTGCTTGAAAGCTATGGAAAAGCAGCGCAAATTTCCATTACGAGACCTTTCACAAGAATTAGCTTATGTTTCCGAGATTCATTGGTTTCATAATCAATTCAGGCAGAGTTCAAGTAACAGAAATGATTTACATTAAGCTTTTAAAAAATATATTATTGTTAAAATTAGTTATAAAAACTATGTAAGGCATTGCCAATTGAATACCAATAACCAAAATGCATGAGCCAAGAGCACATAAGGATGAGCTGTTGATCAGCTGATATACCGTATTTACTCGATTCTAAGGTGCCTTTGAATGTATGGCGCATGCTGATTTTTGAGACCATTTTTGAAAAGAAAATTATTCCTCGAATCTTAGGCGCACCAAACTCAACTTTATAACTTTTTTGAAAAATCAAAATCAACATGTTTTAGTGCAATATATACTTATGTCAGCAAAAAAGTGCGCCTTAGAATCGAGTAAATACGGTAGTTGCTTCAAATTCATCATAAGAATCAAATAATTTGTTTATTAACAACACAAAAACAAGCCTTGTTGATTGGATGGCTCTTCATTTCAAGAAAATGATCGCGTATATAACGGTAAACGACTATAAAAATGTACACACAGAAATGAAGTACACACGCAAATGAAGGAGATTAAGGCATTGTGCATTAAAAGAAATTAGAGATCCTGTATATGTGTTACGTGGTGATCGTGAAATCGCACAATTCACCAAATGCGCAACTTTTTGCTCATTTCATGAATTGTATAATACTCTTGCACGGTTCATGAAATGCACAGAATTTTACAGAATTCATGACATGTGCACAACGAATTCTGCTTATTTCATGAAATGTGCAGCTACAGATAACCTATGTAGTCTGGTTCCTATGGTTACAGAGAAGCTCATTAGCCAAAAGAGTGGAGCTTCAACAACAGTTTTCAGGAAACCAAAAATAATCAATGTATAGATAAAATAACATATTATAAAAAAAGATTAGAAACTTCGCTTTATGCATTAACATCACGGACTGACCATAGGGAGGCCTGGTGAAGCCATCGTCGAAATGGCTATAATGCATCACTGAAATAAATAAACAATCATTTGAAGTTCAAGAAAAAAACAATTTCTCCACACTCTGGGGTTATGTTAAAAAGCAATTTAATACTTCTTTTATTTCCTCCATATTCTGCATATTTCCTTATTTTTGTTGATGTTATTTATTGTGTTATTATTAACTTATGCCGCCACAAGATGAACAAGTTAATAACTCAGGTTCCGTAAAGCTTAGATTAATAAAATTTGGAGGAATAACAGCGTACATAAAACTCTATATAACATTAAAATTTGATGGCATTCCAAAAAGAAGTTTCCTAGTTACTCATTCAAAATCATAACACGTGTTCACTTGTGGGTACTAACCAGCACTTGATACAATTTTGAGAGCGTAACTCGCAAATTGATCAATGGAATTCGATCAAATTTTAATCGTATACACATTTTAATGTGCCCTGTTATTTCTCCAAATTTCATTAATATTGGCTCTACAGAACCTGAGTTATTAACTTGTTGATCTTGGTGGCGGCATTTATTTTTCTATCCTATATCTGCTATCGTTTAAATTCGGACCCATGTTCATCAACTTTTTTTGCTTAGAATAACCCATACTACCCCCCCCCCTAAAAGTTTGTACATTGAATTTTGAATCACACTGTATATAAGAGATACTGCAACTGCATAGTCGAAAACGATTGGTTAGAGCCTTATGGATGCCATTATGTGCTAGCAGATGTCATGCAAAGTTGATCCTCGCTTGATGCTATACAGCAGTATTTATTCATTGCCAGTTGTAATTTTCTTCCGAATTATAAAATGTTTATGAAACTAAAGGGATAGTGAATAAATGTGATGCAGTAGGTGTTCAAATAGTGGGAATAACGGGTTTAAAGCCCACAGATTTCTTAGAGACGATGAGCAATGCCACTTTTGGGGAGCAAAGTTATGTGTGAAATTAATGATAAACTTATAAATGCATTATTTCTTTTTATTTCTTTTTTATATAAAATTATTGCAGAGTCGTCACCAGGTGGCCAGGGAGGCAGGTTGCCCATCACGTTGCTCTTCATCTATAGCGAGTGGAAATTACTGGTGTGAATTTGAATGCTATCAATGTATGCTGAACATAATGGAACTTTTGGTATAATTTTATACTTCAAAGATAATAATGGCAGATTTGTTAATTTCAACTAAGATGAGAAATCTTTGCTGAAGGCCTAAGCACATGATTGCTTATTGCGAGTGCTAAAGGCAAAGAACGTATAATAGGAAGAAGTGACCGTTCGGGGGAAAACATGTAACGCGTGTGACGTCATGTTCACGTCATGAATCACTGGTGGACTCTAACATGTACCAGGTATCAATGAATTCCTCCATGCATTCTCAATGATAAAAGTTATATTTTGATAATTTTTTACAATTAAACAAATTTTTTAAAACTTGTTATAAAAATCATATTTAAATTGTTTGGTATGCAACCTCTTATTGTAAAAATTCTCGTTTAACCTGGACAAAATAAAATATGTATTAAAAATCATTTTATTGTGCTTTTTTATTTTCAAATTGCTCACTAGATAACTTCATCAAAAAACATTTGAAATAAAATAATTAATACATATTTGCTTAGAATAAAGTGTGCAACGCTTTTAAATAATATTGTATTAATTTATTACATAATAAATGATAATTTTTTAACAATTTATGATTGTTAATTTTTTAAATTTCTTAAAAATTTAATATAAAAAGTTAATACACATAGATGAAATTAACTTATAAATAAATATAATTTTATATACAATTATTTATTATATTCAAAGAAATAATGAATTACCAAAAGGAAGTTTAACTTTGTAATATTTTATTTGTTCTAATAATTTTAGATATTTTTAATAATAATTTCACTATTATAATTTGTAAATTTAAGTGAATATATGACATAATAGCAAACTTATATATAAAATTACCTAAAATAACTTGCAAAATAAAATTTCATTCAAAATATACTTTTTATTTGTTATTTATATCGTATATATTTCTCCCTGCTATCTTTTAATTATCCTTTTTAAAAATCCTTCAAAAACCCATTTTCCAATAATAATTATTATTATTATTGACTTTTATTTTAAGTGCCATACAGGGTGGTCCATTATTTTAGTTCAGACATGGAAATGTTTCGAAAATAATGAATTGTACGGAAATCTTTGCCGAGAAAAAAACATATTATTTTTAATGGGAAATCTTTGTTCTAAAATCATCGCCCCCCTACCCCCAGTGGGTGGAGGAGGTGGCAACTTTGATATCTTAAATAAGAATCCCTATTTTAATGGTATTTTCAGATTGTATACAACAATTGAGAAATGTTTTATTTTTGGTGCTTTTTCAATTGATCCAACCGTTTATGAGATAAAGGCACTGGTTCGAAAACTTTACTTTTAAAGGTTTTGAATCTAATGATAACAGATCATTGTTATCGGAAAATAAAAAAAAATTCTCAAGTTTAAATAGACTTGTACTTTTTCAATGTCATGAAGATTATTTAAATCAAAATCACAGCATAAAAATCAAAATAGGGTAGATGTACCAGTAGTTGACAGTGTACCAGTAATTGACAATCCACTATTTAAAGGCTTTTAATAAAGTAACAAAGCAAGAAAAGGGACTGGGGTTGCCACCTCTTATTAAACAACGTATTAGGCTTCCCAGAAAAGTAAAAAACTAGGAACTTTGCTCCCTATTATGGCCGCAAACACGTGTCGATTGTTCAATGCCTTATCGAGTCGAAAAAACCTTGTAATGAACCACTACGCGAGGGTTTGAGCACTTGAATTTATTTCATGAATGTTATGCGATATTTGTTATTAATTTTACGTGAACCTTATTGTGTGATCAGTGGACAAAACTTCTAGCAGTAACAGAATTTCTGATGACTAATTTGTTAACTGTTTTAATCCACCGTCAATTACTAGAACCCAGATATGTAGTGCAACTAGTAATTGACATAACCTGTCAATTATTGATAATTTCTGTGTTTAAAAAAAACAAAAAAAAACAAACACAAAATATACTAATGTGGTTTAGAATGTAGGGTAATAATAAGGAAACATGATAGTTTTAAGTGTAACTTCTGAATTTCCATTATTTGACCTAACTGTGTCAATTATAGGAACTTGACTGTCAATTTCTAGATCACCCACGTTGAAATAAATCTTCTAGGCCTTTTCGCCGATTCTTTTGAATGGTCCTGAATCTTGTCACAGAGACGATCAACAGAGAGCCCAGATAAAGTTATCTTCCAATAAGAAAACTATATTCTGTTTGCTATGATAAGACGTAGCATAGGATGAACTGGATGAATTTTGCAAAGTAGGAAAAAATCAAGTTTTTCTATGAACAAATTGTTGGCCAAGATCTGATGATACTATACTACTGGAAAACACCTTCACTTTCTATGGTCTTTGCACTCTACATGGGAATAGACAGATTTTATTTATTATTTCAAAGGGGGAAAAAAGATAAATGATCAATATGAACAACTTAAGTTTTAAAAAGCACAATTAATGTTAAATACTTTACACATTCTTAAAAATGCTTGATTTCTTCAGCTACTTTTGAATGTTATCAATTTTTTTTGTAAAAATATATAATAAAAATGTGTAATTAAAATATTGTCAATTACTGGTGAAACTGCCTGTCAACTTCTGGTGCATTAACTGTCAACTACTGGTGATTCATGCATTAGTTAGGAAAAAATTTAATAACTTAATAGCTTTTAAAGATATAATAATTGTACAGAGATTGGCGCATTCTGCATTCTATTTACAATTTAATGGTATAAATAGAAAAGTTTCAAAATACAAATTGATTTACGTACACAATTTTGTTTCACAGTAATGTCTTAAACTGTCATTTACTGGTACATCTACCCTATATTGTTTCTACCTTTTTTTCCTTTTTACAATAAAAATCTCAAATTGTGTAACTTTTTGAGAATGAAGTATCCAGACTCGGGTAAAAAAAAAAACTACTCCAAAGCAAAAAAATAAATAAAATAAATAAAAATACCGTCTTAGGTTAAGAAAAAATATTTGTGTAAAAAAGCCAAATTGTTGTAAATTTTCTCGCGAAATATTTAATATAAAATATGCTACATTATTACTACAGCTTAGATAAAAATAAATTCCAAAATTTACTTTTCAATTCCAATAAATATTCTGAAAATAAATTTTTACTGTTACATTTCGCTTTCATTTCAATGTAATATTTTTTAATGATACCTACTACGCGTGCGATGGCGCCACATGTCTGATCGTCTTGCAGGCGTTACATTAAGATCAAAGGTTCCGACGCCACGGTCATTTCTTCCTGTTTTACGTTCTTTGGCTGAAGGTTATTGGTTATAAGTGTGTGTGTGGGAGTATATGCACGCATAGTCCCGCTGATTATTCCTTCAGAATCTCAGGATATTTATTTTGCACATGTTTGAACTGAAGTAAGGAAGAAATAATTATTTTTATTTATTACAATAGAAGAAACCATGATGGGAGAAAGAGAGAGAAAAGGAAGTCATGGCACGCTGGACGAGTTTATTAAACAAAAGAGAAGTGGGGAGGAGGCTTTTAAAGCTCGAATTTGACGATGAGAACGCCAGAAAAAGGGACCGAGAGAGAAAAGAAATAGAAGAAGAGGCAGATGGAGAAGAGAATAATATAGAAAAAAAATAGAGGAAATCTTGAAAATTGTGTGGTCCAATAGAAGAGAAAATGAATTGATCAGAAAAGAAATACAGGAAGTGAAGGAGATGATAAGACTTGATAAAATAGAAAATAAAAAAGAGAGAGAAGAAGTAATGGAAGAATTGAATAAGATGAAATCGAAAATGAAGGTATATGAGAGGCAGATAGAAGATTTGGAAAATAGAAGTCGAAGAGACGATATGGTGATTAAAGGTTTAGAAGAGGAAGAGAGAGAAACAGGGGAGAAGAGAAGGTAAATGGAATGATGGAAAAATACTTTGGATGGAAATTAATGTCAATTGAGCATATATATAGATTAGCAAAAGAAAAAAGATATGGATCAAGACCAATTATGATGAAATTAAGAAATAGAAAAGATAAAGAAACGCTTTTTATGGAGAAGAAGAATTTAAAGGGAAGTAGGATTTATGTTGATGAAGATAGTGCTGTACAAACTAGGTTCAGGAAAGAAAAAATGTTAAAAATAATTAGAGAAAAGAGAAAGGAAGGTAAGTAAGCATATATGAAGTATAACAGGATGGTTATAGAGGGAAGACAGTATGAGTAGAATGATGAAGAAGAAGGAATAACAGAAATTGTAACAAAAAACGGGAAAGCGATGAATGGAATAGAAATGGACGAACGACAGTAGAAGAACTTTTGGTGGATGTGGATAGAATGGATAGAGAAGAGAACGAGAAATGGAAAAATGTTGAAAATAGAAAAAGGGGACAAGTGTTGCAAATAATTTCCTAGAACATTGCAGGTATAATAAAAAAGGATAAAGATTGGTGGAATTATATATGTATTAAATAAAAAGAGAAGGTCCAGGAATAGCAATACTGGCAACGTCTTTATTTGCTCTTATATCCATTTAGCTCTCATATCCAGTTTTGCTCTTATATCCAGTTCTGCTCTTATATCCAGTTTGCTCTTATATCCAGCTTTGCTCTTATATCGAGTATTGCTCTTATGCATATAAAGTTTTTATAAAGTTGATTATTCTTTAATTTGGTAATTTTTATTAATATTACGTATCCAATCATGTATTCACACAACTATGTGTTTTTCTATAATAATTTAACCCATTGCTCGTAAGTCCACCAATCGGAGTTAATAACTTTTTTCTGATTTGTGGACCCCTCCCATAAATACTAGGTGTTGTAACCAATATTGCTATTCCTGGACCTTCACTTTTTAATTAATCAAGTCAGCAATATAGAACAGAATGCAACCTTTGAATATATATATAGTTTGAAGTGATAATTCTACAGGAAACTTGGATGACTGAAAAAATTTGGAAAGTAAGGAAGGTTAAGTTAATTGGTGATTTTGAATGGTATGTTAGTTACGCAGTAAAATAAAAGAGGAAGAGCAAAGGCTGGACTGTTAATCGGAATAAGAAGAAAAAGTGTACAAGAATTAAGATATGAAAAGAAAGATGGATAAATCAATCCATAACGATAAATCAATAAGTGAACTAAAGAAAGCATAGACAGGAGAAAAATATGAAAAAGGTAATTTGTTGTTATTTGGTGATTGGAATGCAAGGATGGGAGAATTACAACAAAATGAAGATGAAGATTGTTGGAAGTGTATGCCAGAGAATGTATTTAAAAGAAGAAAAGGAGAAGAGATGAAAAGCTTGTGTGGAGAGGAAGGATAGATTATTGCAAATTGACGGCATGAAGGAGATAAGGGAGGAAAATATACTTTTATTGGAGGTAACGGAAAATCGATAATTGATTATGCTCTAATAGATGTAAATGCAATAGAGGAGGTAGAAGATTTTAAAGATGATTGTCGAGATGAATCGGATCATATGCCTATAATAATAAACAGGGTGATTTACGTCGAATGTAAAATACTTAAAGGGGGTATTATAGAGGTTAAGATAAACACAAAACGTCCTATGAACATGGGTCCAATTTTGAACGATAACTGAGATATGAACAGAAATAAAAATGCCGCCACCAAACCTAGGGTATTGAAATTTGGAGGAATAACAGAGTACTTAAAACTGTGTATACCGTTAAAATTTGACTGTATTCCAACAAGTAGTTTTCAAGTTACGTATTCAAAATCGTAACAGTGCTCACATGCGAGTACTAACAAGCACGTGTTACGATATTGATTGCGTAACTCGGAAACTACTCGTTGGAATTTTAACGGTATACACAGTCCTATGTACCCTATTATTCCCCCAAATTTCATTACCCTAGGCTTTACAGAACCTGAGTTATTAATTTGTTGAACTTGGTGGCGGCATTTTTTAAAATTGGACCCATGTTCATAGGACGTTTTGTGTTTATCTTAACCTCTATAATACCCCCTTATAGTATTTTACATTCGATGTAAATCATCCTGTATATAAGAGGAAAGAGAAAAAAAACTAGTTACAGAAGAAAAGAAAACGGAATAAGAGAGATTTATTATAAATGGGATGAAGAATATAAAGAGAAATGTAGGAGAAATATAAGAGAGATGTTGAACAAAAAGAAAATGGTGGAGGATAGAGGAAATGCCACAGAACAGATAAAAGAAATTGAAGAAATAATAAAACGGATATTTATATAAAGAAGAGGGAATGGTTTGATAATGAATGTGTGAAAAAGAAATGAGAAATGAGAAGGTCTATTAGAAAGGCAAGAAAAAATGATAATGGATGGACGGATTTTATTCAAAAGAGGAGTTGATAATGGATAGAAGTATAGAAGTAGGAGAAATAGATGTGAAAATATAGTATAATGAAAAGATTATGATGATGGAAATATAGAGAGCGATAAATAATCTGAAACATCGGAAAGCGGTTGGATTTGCTGGTGTTCCAGGAAAGTTTATGAAGTATTCTGATCCGACAATAATTGCAAGACTAAGTGAGATTTATAATCGAATTTTCGAGAAAAAGAAATTTCACAATCAATGGAAAGAGGTGGTGATATGTTTAATTAAAATGAAGGGAAGTGCAAATGAGATGACTAATTACAGAGGAGTGAGTATAACTTTCGGCCTATATAAGGTGTATACAAGTATTCCAGAAGAAAGACTCAGAAGATGGTAGAAGAGACTGGGTATCTTGGAGATACACAGGCTGGTTTTAGAAGCGGAAAGAGTGTTATAGACATTATTTTTATTCTGAATAGTATAATCGAATTAAGACTGATATAAATAAGAAAAATTTTTTTCATGGACCTGAAAGCTGCCATTGTGTCGGTAAATAGGGAAAAATTGTGGGTAAAATAAGGGAGGATATAGAGGGGTATAGAGGTAATGGGTATAGAGGTAATGGGTATAGAGGGTAAGTTATTTGGAAATATTATATGTATATAGAGACAAAATGTAAAGTTAAAAGTAGAAATGGTGTTACGACATCCTTTTGGATAAATAAGGGAATAAAACAGGGATGTGTTTTAAGTCCTCTGCTGTTTATAATATTTATGAACGATCTGGGAAATTATTTGAAAAAATGTAATGAAGGTGGAATTGTAGTAGGAAAGATGAAAATTTTTCAATTGATGTATACCAATGATGTCGTTTTATTGGTAGAGGTTGAAGAAGAAATGGGAAGGATGTTAAAACGTGTAGAGGATTTCTTGAGAAAAAATGATTTGGTGTTAAATGTTAATAAATCAAAAATGATGGTGTTTAAAAAGGGTGGGAAAGGTTGTGTAAAAGAAAAGTGGAAATGGGGAAATGAAAAGATTGAAATAGTGAAAGAATATAAATATTTGGTTATGTGGTTTACTCCGAAGAATAGTTATGGGAAACAGAAGGAGGAAATCAGTGAAAAGGCAAAAATGGCAATGAAGCACGTGTGGTCATTGGTGAAAAGAACAAAGATGAATGATGTTAAAATAATGATAAAAAGGTTTTATGTATTAGTAAAAAGTATAGCTGAGTATACAGCAGAAATATGGGGATGGGAATAAGAGGAACGAATAGAGAGTATACAAAATCAATTTTTCTAA
Organism: Rhysida immarginata; assembly: GCA_023313115.1. NCBI lineage: Eukaryota > Metazoa > Arthropoda > Chilopoda > Scolopendromorpha > Scolopendridae > Rhysida > Rhysida immarginata. The sequence continues at coordinate 85,856 of JAHWFO010042073.1, read as the reverse complement.
TGGATATTTGAACAGAGAAGAAGTACACCAAATCTGGTAGTCTTCATTGACATAGGAAGAGTAAAGATGCAGGTTAATTTGGTGAGGGAAACTTTAAAATATATCGAAAAGATTGAAGATATACAAGAGAATGGATTGGTACAGATTTGTTGGGATGAAATTTAAAAAATGGCTAGAGGGTGCAAGTGATATAGATGGATTGTCAAAATAAATGAAAATATATCGGAGAGATGTGGTGGGAGGGTAAAGGGGTAAGAAAAATTAGTTTGCAAAAATTAAATGAAAAAATAATGGACACAATAGTGGCAAAGGAATTGAAGGAACGGATGGAAAGAATAAATAATTTTGTATCATGTAGAATATATAAAATATTATGACAAATTGGCATATGGAAATGTATTTAACAATAGAAAATAATATTGGAGTGCAAATTTTATTTTTAAAGATTAGATGTGGAAATATTTTAGTGGGTAATAAAGTGTATGGTAGTGAGGAAGAAAAAATACGTAGAGGATGTAAAGAAGATATAGAAACATTGGAATATGTCTTATTTGAATGAGAATGGTAGAAGAAGAGAGAAAGAAACAAGGTTTAGAAAGAAAAGAAAATTGGAAAAAAACTTACCTAAATGGAAAACCAAATTATTTGGAAAGTAGTATGTATCATAAAAGATTTTCGTAGAAAAATAGTTGATTAAAAATAAAAGGATATTTTGGAAAAGAAAATGTAAAAATTTGAAATTTTGAAATAGTATATTTGTTTAATACTTTTTAATTAATATTGCACTTGTTATCCCCTCTGGAGTAATGTGATGTACTGTTTTATGACATAAACCAGTCCAGGTGAGATTATCACAGTGGCATTAATTAAGAATAAAGCACTCCAGCTCTATCTTCTTCTAAGTCAGGTGATCCTATAGTCAACAATAATATTTTGTGACTGCAATAAATTGAGTTTAGGATTGTCCCTCACATTCTCCTTTCAATAGATTCAATCACAACTTTTCTTTTCGGTTGTATATAAAATAAACACACGTGATCGGGCATGAACCGTGAAAGAAAACGCACTTAAAACTAATAATAAAAAGGATTTTTATTGAATAACAAGAAATTAAGCCTCCCGAGGAAGGTATAGGAAAGTGTCAGAAAGCCCTATGTTCATCTTTTTTTCACCTGCACTTTTCAAACCCCTGCCCAAGTTTTTTTTATCAAAAAATTGATTTTCTCAAACATAATATTTAGAAAATTTAAAAAAATCCCACCTTCTTTCTTTTCTCATCATTTTCGAACGAATGATCTATCACAAGCCATACAAGGTCTGTTCAAAAAATAACCGAACTTTTTTAATTATGCAGCAAAGGATCATCGTAGCGATGAGCGGTTGGCAATACTGCAATTGTCATATCCTTCTGTCTAATGGACTATTTGCTAGTTTTTACATGTTGTTTAGTTTCCTAGTTATTGCCATTTGAATGCAACGTGTTTTAGTGGTCGTGACGATTTCTGCAATGTCCGATTTACGAGAAAAACGTTGCAACGTGAAAATCGAAAAAAGTCGCAGGGAGCTAGGTCTGGGGCGTAGGGAAGCCGGAGGAAGACAGTCATCTGATTTTGGCACAATGCTGGCGAAATTACAAGGATGAGTGGGCAGGCGCAACCATGAAGCACAACTTTGAGTCGTCTTGCCACAAAAACTTTTTGCGAATTTTTTTCGCGCAACCTTTTCCAAACGTCTTCTTAGAACAGACGGTTGACTGTTTGGTCTTGAAGCAAAAATTCAAAATGTACAACTCCATTGAAATCGAAAAAAAACGGTGAGCAGCACCTTGGCAGATCCTTTTTTTGAGCGTGGAGATCCTTTGCCAACCCACTGTGACCACTGGACTTCGCTCTCAAAGTTGTATCATCAAAATAAATGAAAATATATCGGAAGAATACAGAGAGATGTGGTGGGAGGTTAACAGGGTAAGAAAAATTAGTTTGCAATAATTAAGTGAAAAAATAATGGAGACAATAGTGGCAAAGGAATTGAAGGAAAGGATGGAAAGAATAAATAATTTTGTATCATGAAGAAAATATAAAAAAATTATGACAAATTGGCAATCGGAAAGGTATTTTACAATAGAAAATTATATTGGAGTGAAAATTTTTTTTTTAAAGATTAGATGTGGAAATATTTTAGTGGGTAATTAAATGTATGGTAGTGAGGAAGAAAAAAATATGTAGAGGATGTAAAGAAGATGGAGAAACATTGGAACATGTCATATTTGAATGAGAATGGTAGAGGAAGAGAGAAAGAAACAAGGTTTAGAAAGAAAAGAAAATTGGAAAAAAACTTACCTAAATGGAAATCAAATTAATTGGAAAGTAATATGTATTATAAAAGATTTTTGTAGAAAAATAGTTGATTGAAAAAGAAAGGATATTTTGAAAAAGAAAATGTAAAAATTTGAAATATAGAAATAGTATTAAAACTGAAAAGATGTTAATTGTTTTGATACTCCTTTTCCAAATATGTAATTATATTACAATAAACGGAATAAAGATAATACTAATACTACTACTACTACTACTATCAATAATAATATAAACTTTTGAGGTTCCTGGGGATAATTATGGAAATAAGTGGTCGAATGAATAATTAATTATTTATAAAGGACTGCGCCAGTGGATTTTACTTTCCACAAAGTGTTTATGATAATTTTAAAATTTATCCCATTCACACAAACTAGATTCTTCCCGCTTAAACAGGCCCGGCCCAGTGAGGAGAAAATCAAAGTACTCGAGGCAGTGTTTAACATATAAAATAGAATATTTATTTGGAACATTCAACAATTGTATAAAACAGAATTGGAGGTAATAAGAAATAAAATATAGTCAATGATATGTAAACCAATGTATCAATTTTGTATCTCTAGAATGATTCAATTTGTAAAAAGGAAAGACTTTGTATTTAATTGTATTAAACAAATAATTTGTATCTCAGAAATAAATGATAGAGTATCAGAATTGACTTATGATAATTGTATAAATGTAATTCTAATTCTTTAAGACAAGAATAGATTTTGGAAATTCAACAATCAAATTTATAGTTTAAAATATTCTCAAGCGACTTGTAAGTCTAAATTGTTTAACATATAGAAATATAGTATCACTGTTCTGTGGAATTTTGTATTAAATGATTCAACAGTAAAGAAATATGTTCTTCTGACTGAACTTAATTTAGATATTCAAACTTCTGGCAACATTATAACTAATGGCAAGACTTTATGTAAGACAAAAAAATGATCAGACTGATGCAATTAAAGCTTAAAGGGGTGATAGAATTAAACTGAATTGTAACTTGACTCTAACATGTAATTGTCTTTCCCACTAGAATTTTATGAATAAGAATGTTCCGTTCCCATTTTTAAATGAATAGAAATTGTAATAAAGAAAACATGAATCATATGAATAGAATGGCCATTGAGACATTAAATTGGAAATGGGCTTTTTACCGTGTCTTCTCGAATCTGTCCGCTCTTGGATGGCACTCGCTCTCTGGCTCCATCGAAACATCTGGAGGGGGGTGGACTCCTCTTCAGAAATGGCTGGTAGGTTTCTCTGCTAGGCTCCTTCATCCATGATGAAATTATATACCGTTCAGGGCTGGCTTTTTCTCTCAAACTAACCTTAACTTTTTTAACTATTAAATTGATGGAGCTAGGTGGAGTATACTTAGAAAACCTCGGCATCGAGGTAACTCAAAGAATTACGTGGTGTGAACAGTAATTAAGAAGACTAAACTTAAACAGGAGTTAAAAGTACTAATTTAAAATTTCCCATCTGAATTCATTTGAATTTCAGATAGAGGTCGAATTGGAAAATAATAAAATGTGAGTAGGTGAACCGCACACCCGGTTCTTTTAAAATCAAAACTTCTACTGACGATTCTTTTCTCTGGAACTACTGACAAAACAGATCCAGTTTCCTTAACCAATCAAACGTTCGAATACATGCTAGACAACCACCAAAAGGTGATTCTTCAACCAATTAAGAACTTGGTAACACTTCTCAACTTATTTGAAATTTATCACGTGAAATTAGTCACATCTGGCCATCTTCATCGTTCAAGGTTCACTCTTTGTTTGTTCTTAAAAACATTTTTACCCTCCTACATCCCGTCTCGAATTCGACCCTAACAACTTTTCCAACTCTGCCAATGCTCTTGGGTCCTTGAACGTACAGGAGCAGAAGAGTGCTCGATTTAGGCGCATATTAATGAGGTGGGCGCGACCTAATCCAGCCAATCAGCGTGCAGCATTCGCATCATGTGACCACCCCAACCCCCCTCCCCCCTGCCTGACGTCACAGGCGTTCAACCAATCAGCGTGTGTCCACCCATCCCCTGCCTGACGTCACAGGTGTTCAACCAATCTGCGTGCAGAATGCGACTCACGTGACCCACCACCTCACCTCCCCCTGTTTTGGGCGTTGGTCTTTTTTTGGGCGTTGGTCCTTTTTTTGGGCGTTGGTCTTTTAATTGGGCGTTGGTCTTTTATTTGGGCGTTTGCCTTTATTTGGGCATTGGTTATTAATTGGGTGTTTTTATTTGGGTTTTGGTCTTTATTTGGGCGTTGGTCTTTTATTTGGGTGTGACCTAAGGCTGAAATAAAATACTTACTTACTTACTTTTCAAACCCGCTTATCCGTTAGGGTCACGGGGGCAGCAGCCCTATGCAGGATCTCCAGCGATCGCGATCTTCCGCCATCAGGCGCATGTCCTCCCTGGTAATATCCAAGCGACTCGAACCCAGATTCTCCATGTAGTCTAGCCACCTGGTTCTAGGCCGACCCCTTGGTCTCTTACCCACCGGCTTGGAAAATAACAACTGCCTAGGAAGACTAGTTTGCAGCATCCGTATCACGTGGCCATACCAGCGCAACTGAGATCTCTCAATGCAGAGAAGTAGCGGCTCAACACCTAAAGATTCCCTTATTGTGCTGCTGTACACTCTATCTAGTAGGGTAACACCTGCCGGAATCTCATTTCGGCCGCTTGTACCCGCGATCGCACTCTTTCGGTCATTACCCAAGCCTCATGACCATAGGTGAGAATGGGGACAAAGATAGATTTGAAGACGGAGAGCTTGGCTTTGTTACCCAGCTCTCGTTTCGTTACCACGGATCGCCACAGTTCACGTCTGACACAGCTTGCTGCACCGATCCGAGCATCCAATTCTTTCTCCTGCCGTCCATCACTCGTGAATGCAATCCCGAGATACTTGAACTTCTCCACCTGTCTCAATGAGGCTCCCCTAACATGGAGAGCGCACTGAGCAGGCTGTCTTGAAAGAACCAGAACTTCGGTTTTAGCCACACTGATCTTCATCCCAGCTTCTTCACATTTGGCTGCAAACCGGTTTAGTGCATGCTGAAGGTTCCTGCGAGAAGACGCAAGCAGGACAAGGTCGTCCGCAAAGAGCAACCTCTCCACCAGGCAGTCACCCACACAAACACGCTCATAGCCTCGGCTGCCCCTGTCTATCCAGTCCATAAAGATAATGAACAAGATGGGCGACAGTACGCACTCTTGGCGGAGTCCAACACCCACGGTGAACGGTCTTGACTTAATGCCATTTATCCGGACACACATCTCAGAGCTTTCGTACAGAGACATGATAGCAACCAGTAATTGCCCATCCACTCCATACTCTTGCAACACTTGCCAGAGCTTCTCCCGAGGAACCCTGTCATATGCTTTTCCGAGGTCCACAAAGCAAGCGTAGACCTCTTTTGCATACTCCCAGGATTTCTCAAAGATTTGCCTTAGAGCAAAGATGTGATCCGTCCTGCTTCGGCCAGGTCGGAAACCACACTGCTCCCCCGACAGTTTGGAGTCGCCTATTTCCTGACTTCTCTTCTCCAGACACTTAGCGTACACTTTCCCAGGAATGCTGAGCAAAGAGATGCCTCGATAGTTGTTGCAATCTCTCTGATCTCCCTTTTTGAAGATAGGGATCACAATTCCTGTCTGCCATTGCTTAGGGGCCTGTCCAGATATCCAAGCAACCTGACACACTCGAGTCAGCCACAGGATACCATCCCGATTTAAGGCCTTTAACATCTCGGACCGGATTTCATCATCACCTGCAGCTTTGGCAGTCTTCAGGGACTTAATTGCCCATCTGACTTCTGTTTCAGTGATACTACCGTGACTATTCTCCGCTCCAAGGTGCACCTCGTATGCCTCAGTTGTTGTTGTCACCGGATTAAGAAGAGATGCAAAGTATTCCTTCCACCTATGCAATACGCTCTCCTCCGCTTTCAGAAGCCTCCCTTCTGAACTCTTAATAGATTGTGATGAAAGAGACTTCTTTCTACGGAGGCGGCGCACGGTCTGCCAGAACACCTTGTTTGCCGAACCATAGTCTGCCTCCAATTTCTCCCCGAACTTCTCCCAGGCCTTGGCTTTAGCTGTTGATACTGTCTTTGCTGCTGCTTTTCGCGCCTCAGTGTACTGCACTCGACTCGAAGTTGACTTATTTGCAAGCCTTAGCAAATAAGCTTCCTTCTTTGCCTTGACAGCTTCTTGGACATCACCGTTCCACCATGCAGTCCTTTTCTCACCGCCCTGCGCCACACTCAGCCGCTTACGACCACAGCATAAAGCAGCCGAAGTAATCACAGCAGTTTTAAACAACTGCCACTCCTCTTCAACAGTACCACGATCACTGGGTAGTTCTTTGAAACTTGAAGATATGCTATCTGCAAAGGTCTTCCTCACAGCTCTATCCTCCAGTGCCTCCCATTTGATGCGCCAAGTTTGTCTGAACCTAGTATTTCGCTTGGTTGGCATAGATTCAGAGAAGCGCAAAGTGCAGACAACAAGGTGGTGATCAGTTGATAGTTCTGCTCCTCTTCTCACACGAGTATTCAACACTGATCGGAATAAGTCAGGTGAAACAATTACAAAATCAATCAGTGACTTCTGGTCCATTGCATACCTGTACCAGGTATACTTATGGACATCACTGTGCTGGAAGAAGGTGTTTGTGATGGAAAGTCCATTGTTGCAACAGAGATCCAACAAGCACCTCCCATTCGCATTTAAATCGGGGTCACCATTCCTCCCAATCACGCCCCTCCACGTTTGGTTATCAGCCCCTACGTGTGCATTGAAGTCGCCCATCAGGATGACAGAATCTGCACTCCCCCTCCTGCTAAGAGCAGCATCAACTTCATCTAGAAAAAGTGGGTACTCTGTGACTGTATTTGGAGCATATGCAACGAATAGAGAGAGAGACCGTTTTCCTATCTGAAGCCTCAGGAGACATAGTCTTCCACCTGAAATAAAATTAATTTTATAATCCTCTGATGTACCCTGATGTGGCTGATTAGCGGGGTCCTGATGCTCTGAGCAAAATCCACTCAGGTGATTCTGTCTTACAAGTGAACACCTGTTGATTCGCTTATATACCCATGATTCTGGCTAGGGGGTTGGGTACTGGCACCTCAAATGGATTACCTAATTACTAATTTTCTATTGTTTTCTCGGATAACCAAATTTTTTCCAAGCTCTTTTTACAGTTTTCTAAATTAAACGACTGCTGTTTCAAGATGTTTTGTTTTGTTTTTTAATTTTCAACTAACGGCTGCATTGTTTCAACTGACAGGTGTGCAGCTGAGTAGGGGCTAATACTGTCTAAAAAGGTGGGACTGAACTCTCATATACCTGTTATAAATAATAAATAAATAAATACAGATGTGTTCTTTACATAACTTAATTTAAATTTTGGTCGTGGATGATACATTTTCTAACCCCTTTAATGCTGCCGGTTTTGGCGGTGTGAGAGGTTTAGCTAAACAAACAAAGCATTCTGAAAAAGAGACACGTGAATGGTTAAGGGGTGTGAGAGCTTATATGCTACATAAACCGGTGCGTCATCATTACCCACGTAATCGCATGCGTGTATATGCGCCATTTGAACAATTTCAAGTGGACTTGGTTGATCTAACCAGTCCATCAAAACAGAACGATGGTTATAAATTTCTACTTACCTGCATCGATGTTTTCTCGCGCTATGCGTGGGTCATTCCTCTAAAAACGAGGGGGCTTGAACTTCAGAAAGCCTTTCAAAAAATTTTCACACTCAGCAGTGTTCCTGTAAAAGTGAACAGCGATAAAGGGAAAAAGTTTTTAAACAAGCATGTTCAAGATTATTTTTAAGAACTCAACATCGATTTCTTCACAACAGAATCAGATTTGAAAGCTGTTACGATCGAACAATTCAACCGTATGTTAAAAACGAGGATGTTTAAGTTTTTTACATTTACCAACAAACACAGATACATCGATGTCTTACCGGATCTCGTGTTAAGCTAGAACCACCGCAATCAAAGGGCCTTGTGTATGGCACCAGCTGATGTCAATGAACAAAATGCCCCAGCTGTATGGTTGAAACAACAGAGTTATTATACAGCAGCACCACAAACAAATCCAAGGTTGCAAGTCGGCGATTACGTACGTATTTCGAAAGTGAAAAACATATTTGATAAAGGCTATCTTTCAAACTGGACAGAGGAGGTGCTTGAGGTTTCAAAAATCATTTATAGAAAACCTGTTGTGTATAAAATTAAAGATTACGATGGCAGCGAGATCCCAGGTGTATTCTACGAAAAGGTGAAAAAACCTGAAGTTTTTAACATTGAACAGATTATTCGCTGGTGCACGAGGCGTGGTGTTCGCGAAGCTTTTGTGAAATTGCAAAGTTACCTGGACAGCATGAACAGCTGGGTACGAGAGATAGAACTTTTAAATGCTTGACAAAAGGCGTTTGACAACAGTTGGGTCTGAGTATAGCCATCATGTATGAAGACAGTGATTTTTATGTTACGCTACCATCAAACACACCTACTGGTGAACAAATTCATTCCAATACAACAGCTCATTTTATTACAAGACTGCCGAGGACGCTATGTTTCCAGGGGCGATGGGAGGTTGGTTTATCGAGACAAAGATAGTTAATGATCTTGTATTGTTTACGGGGTCCTCAACACAATTCATCGAATTCCCAGCAGCTGTCAACATTGGATTTATACCGTCTAGGTTTCTGAACAAGAAATTGAAAACGCCTATTACTATGCCCTTAAACGACACAGATGACGGATTTATCAGCTGTGTTATTTTTGATCCACCTGACACTCCAGAACAGTGCATCTTAAAAATTCCCGAAGGGTATTATGATAGTCGTAGGGACGTTGTTGAGGCGCTCGTTACGTTGATTCCATTGAAAGAACAGGCTTTTTACAAAATCAATCTCACACATAACAAATGTTTTCATTTCAAATGCACAGAAGGCCGCTATATTAGTTTTAGCGAGGGTTTATGTTACACATTGGGTTTACAAGCAGAACTTTCCGACTTAGAACTCGTTATTGGTGAGGGTTCAATCCCAATAGATCTTACAAGGGGCATACATGGTTATTATCTGTATACAGACATCATACAGCCACAGGTTGTGGGTTACACATGCGCTCCGCTCCTTCGAATCATACCCGTTTCACATGCCAGACGAGAAGTGATTTATCAGACTTTTCATTCACCCCACTACTTTCCCTTAAGTAAAAACGTCATTGACACGATTGAAATCGCGGTTCATTCCGACCACGGTGATTTGCTCGCGTTTTTAACAGGCAAAACCATAGTGAAATTACCTTTTCGTAAGAAACAACTGTAGGGCGAGGTTGATTTCTATTTTCTCTCCTCCTCAATTACTTCAAGATGCATATCCCCTATCAGCCGAGCCAAGAAGTAATTTCGCGATATTATTTAAACCAGAGAGGGAATGGTTTACCTGTGTTTAGAGGGTCGGTTTACCAGAGAGGCAATGGGATTGGTTCAGTATTTTCAAATCTGTTTCGCTTGGTAACACCTTTACTCAAATCCATGGGCAAGATTCTCGGCCGGCATTCCCTAAAGGGTGATGGTTCCGTTTTTAATGATGTGATACATGGTCAAAATTTTAAACAGTCTCTGTCATCACGAATGAAAGAAGCTGGAGGTAATGCCATGCAGGAAATGGGTGCTAGAGTTCAGAGAGGTAGAGGTCTTGTTAAAAGACGAAATTCAGCATTTCCTACTCATTCACATGTAAAAAGGCCCAGAGGCAACAGCGTGGAGACCTTTCTAAGGAGGGAATACAGACAAAGAAGTCGAGTGCAGCATTCAAAAAAGCTGAAAAACAAGCAGAAGAAACAGAAGAAGAAGAGGAAGAAACAGAAGAAGTCAACAAAAACACCGGCAAAACTACGTTCTAAGCCGATTTTAAACATACGTCCTCTATCATCGGTTTTCGCCTAATACATACTTAATCATGGCATCAATGATACACCAGCTGAGCACTGAATGTCTCAACAGCGATCTCGACATTTTTTCTATACCTCACACGAGTGCCTCTATGGCCAACAGGAAAAGAGACACGTCACAGGGTACCAGCCAACAGCCATCATCAGCCAAGACGGGCCTATTGAATTCTACGTACCTGGTTTGGCAGATTTTTACACGGATCTCGATCAATCTACATTAAACTTAGAAGTCGTTAACAACAAAGGGGATGGACAGTTACCAGCTGGTGATAAAACAGGACCTGTGAACCTTTTCTTACATTCGCTATTCTCAAAGTCGATTGCTAAGGCATCTTTCGGCAGGGTCGATTGCTGCTAAACTCTACGGATTTTCGTCTGAGGCTTTACAGAAGTAAACCCTCCTTTGCTCTGATGTCTAATGTAGCTTATCCCAATTATCAGATTACAATCCGAAAAGCAACGCTGAATGTTGAGAGAGTTAAAGTTAACACAGCCACTCTATTAGCACATGCAAAGACTCTGCAAACCACTAACGCGTTTTACCCTATCGGACGGGTTGAAATGAGGTCCGTGAGTATTGCTACGGGAACTAGAAATCACGTCATACGGAACTTAATTACTGGTCAGATTCCCTCCCGGTTGATTTTTGTATTTACATCGAGTGAAGCCCAGAATGGTTGTTTTACTTCGATTCCATTCAACTTTCAACATTTCAATCTATCTTTCTACTCCCTCTCATTGGATACTCATGCAATACCTCTAAACCCTCTGACGCCGAATTTTTCCTCTGGGTCATACTTGAGAGAGTTTCTTCATTCCATGAAAGCACTTGGGATTTGGAAAGAAGACAGAGATGTTGACATCAGTCAGTTCGATTACGGTTCTGGTTACACATTTCTGGCCTTTGATCTTTCGGGGGACAGGAATTATTATACAGATAGATATAACCTTATACGTAATGGTACGTTAGGCGTTGAAGTTCAGTTTTCCGAACCTTTAGCTAATTCCGTGAATCTGATTGCTTATTGTCAATATCAGAATCTCCTGGAAATCAATAAAGACAGAACCGTGAGCTTTGATTTCACAAATTAAGGTCGATGGATACGCAAGAGCTATGGAGGGCTCTTGAGAGAGATCCATTCACATGTACTATGGCAAGAGGTGGCTTTTTTTATACCGTCCTGCAAACAAGCATACATCTTTGATTCTTTCGGAATGTTTCCTCAAACGCAATTCCACCCGTTTATGCCTATGCACGCGGAAAAATGGATCTACAACACGAGAATAGCGCAACATCAGACGTCTGACACATGTGGTCATCACTGTCTACATTACCTGAAATTAGCAGCCAGGGGTTATTCTACGGCAGACATCTTGAACAACACTTATACAAATGAACTGCTTTTGAACGACTTACTCGTGAAATGTGAAATCATCCAAGACGAATATACTAGCAACTCTGAATTTAATATCTGCCAAAAGGCCAAATGGAACCAATGTTGCAAACCTTTAAATTACTCTATTTAATTATTCTAATTATTATTATTATCTGTTTTATTCAATTTCTGTATATTCATTTGTTCAAATAAAATTTTCGTATTCAGATGGAATTTGTGTTTGTTTGTGGTTACTTTTAATAAATAAATAAATAAATAAATAAATAAATAAATTACACAATCAAGGGTTTTCATACATTGAATTACATTTTTATTTAATTTTTTTTTACAGACGTTAAAATAAATTTTATCATTTGCAATACAACCTAATATTTTACGTTAAATTGTTATTTATCATAATGTAACCAGGGGAGCTTCGGCGTGTCAGGTACATGCGCTGGGTGGTACACAGGATTCACGATTAATTCTTCAGGGATATTGACATGATGTATCACATTGGTAAACAGGGTTCTCCCAGGTAGAGGTTTCTTCAGGTCGGGGATGGGTGATAATGCGTCTTGTATTAAACTATTAATGTTCGAGCCTCGTATTGATCTCCCTCCGATTGACACAGTTCCTTTTTTATTCCATGTGATAACATCAGGTCTCTTTTGTAGTGTCTCTATGAAACGTGTACGCGGGGAGGGCTGCTCAACAGGCACACTCACTACGTTTCCCGGTCGTCTGCCCTCATCGTAGGCCTCTTCGAATCCGCTAACCATTGCGATATCACTGTCAGCAAGGGTTTTTTTTCTAAGTCTGCAGACGTGCGAAGATCGGGTGAATAGACGAGTTGTTGTGGATACAGATAAGTAGGTGTTTCTTGAAGGGATTGCGGTGACGGAGTTTGAGGCATTAAAGACGGGTTTGAAGGTGTTTTGAGGTTCGGTTTGGGTTGAAAGACTTATTCGTTTCGAATGAGCTTCACGACGCCTTGCTCTTAGATATTTTTGATGTGTATTTAAATAAAGATCCATTTTCTAATGCACATTCAAATTTGATGCTTTTAAAATCTCATTGATTTGAGAATCCAATTGTTTATTACGTTTTTTTTCAACATCATTAACCACACTAGGTTCAACCTTAGGTTGACCATGTTCAACGGGACGCGATGACACAGGGATACTCTGGTCCGTAGCGTGAAGGAAACTTTGATATTCATGAGCTAGTAGTAAAAAGTATTTTTGCATGTTCTTAACTAATTAATTTTCTCAAAATAGGTGCAGCTACGCTTCCTAACAAAAGAGGTAACAAGAATCTGTTCCCACGTTGGTTGAGATAAGTTTTCTTGGCCGTTAATGAAATTTTTTTATGGGCTAAACCTTTTATTTTCCGCAAATGTTGTTTAATGGGTGCTGTCCAGTCGACTCTACGATGTAGAATGTTATGACAGATCTCACACAACGCTTTAACTTGATTAAGAGTGGCATGGGGCATTAATACTTTCCTATGGTGAGGAGACGAGTGTTTCAAAGCTCCTAGAAAATGACGATGTTTCACAACCAGAGGAATCATTGTTGCATCAACACCCTATTCAGCCGATTTTAAAAATGACGTTCGACGGTTTTAAACCCGCGCTTTATCCGCATAAACCACGATTTGTTTTTCAGGCGGAAAAATCTTACTACGCAATCTCAGAACATCAGGACAACTCTGAGTTAAATCAAGCAGTAAATAACTATGGGGTTCCCGAGTGGCATCTTTAAAGGCTTTGATGAGTAAGCGCCCATTAAATGTCTGCCGTGTTTCCAGCATTCGAGGGAAACCTAGTCCTCGGGTCTCGCCTTACCCGTCGGACGGCCTCCTGGATGGCTCGTGCATCTGTTTGCTTTGGACCCGTTCCCCTGGAGAGACCTTCAATTTCAAAACCTTGTTGTTTCAGTTTAGATCCTACATTCACGCTGTAAACACGTAAATATATAAAGCTGATGACCAATATCTGCATAAATATCTATGGTTTTTTTGTTTTTTTTTGCTCTTTGAAATTTCTTTCATGAAGCCAATGGAGTGATCTACGCCCACCATACAGAAAGGATCGTTGGTTCGACTTTCTAGTGCTTGTATATTATTGTTGTTGATTGCATTGCATTGTATGAACGGTTATGAGGAAATTTTAAAACTAAAGTATTACATTGATAATAACACCATCACCCAAACGGATAATTATCCTCGAAAATAAATCATTTGCAGGTGTTGTTTAAAAACGCTGTGGAGTACCAGCTTATTTGGTGATATTTCACGTAAGATAAAACGATTTAACGACAAATATCGACACCGCTAAAACCGTCTGCAGAGAAATACCGCAATCGTAAAAACAGTCTACCGCGAAATTCTGCTGTCGTGAAAACCGTCTGAAGAGAAATTCCGCAATGGCAAAACCTGTCTATGGAGGAATTCCGCAATCGTAAAAACCGTCTATGGAGAAATTCCGGCTTTGCCAAAAACATCCTTACCTGTAATCTTTTTGAGATAAACTGTACCTTGGATAATTGCGCAGAGTATGAATTACGTAAGTTGTGGCTTTCGAAATAAAGTGCGTTTAAAAAGAGATTTGCGTCATTCAACATTCAACACAGCCTTTGTAAACTCTTTCAGCAATTTTCTCTATCTCCCCCTCCTTTTTCATCATGGAAATAAATGCAATGGTTAAATTTACGCAATACTTTTCGGCTCTTGTCGCTGGTTGTTCGGGGAGCGGCAACTCAAACTTAGTAGCTCAAATGTTGAAGTATAGAGATGAAGTGATGGACCCGCCCCCTACGGAAGTAATTTACTGCTATGGAGCTTTAATCCCGTCGGTTGTTAAAAATCTGAACCTACCTAACATTATGTTTCATGCCGGGGTGCCGGATGAAAATTTGTTACACGAACATATACCTGAACAGGCTTTACTGGTTTTAGACGATTTATTAAATAAGGTGAAAAATAACGACCTTGTTGAGAAAATCTACACGCGCTACAGTCATCATCTCAACTTCTCTGTGTTGTTAATAACTCAGAACCTCTTTGCTCATTCAAAAATCATCCATACAATAAGTTTAAATACCCAGTTCATCTTTCTGCTAAAGTCACCTAGAGACGTAGGACAGATTCGCACCTTGGCCTCGCAAACAGGTTACGGATGCTTACTCATCGATGACTTTAAAGATGCCACTCGGGAACCCCATAGTTATTTACTGCTTGATTTAACTCAAAGTTGTCCTGATGTTCTGAGATTGCGTAGTAAGATTTTTCCGCCTGGAAAACCTATCGTGGTTTATGCGGATAAAGCGCGGGTTTAAAACCATCGAACGTCATTTTTAAAATCAGCTGAATAGGGTGTTGATACAACAATGATTCCTCTGTTGTGAAACATCGTCATTTTCTAGGAGCTTTGAAACACTCGTCTCCTCAGCATAGGAAAGTATTAATGCACCATGCCACTCTTAATCAAGTTAAAGCGTTGTGCGAGATCCGTCATAACATTCTACATCATAGAGTCGACTGGACAGCGCCCATTAAACAACATTTGCGGAAAATAGAAGGTTTAGCCCATAAAAAAATTTCATTAAGGGCCAAGAAAACTTATCTGAACCAACGTCGGAACGGATTCTCATATCAATGAGATTTTAAAAGCATTAAATTTGAATGTGCATCAGAAAATGGATCTTTATTTAAATACACTTCAAAAATATCTAAGAGCAAGGCGTCGTGAAGCTCATTTGAAAAGAACAAGTCTTTCAACCCAAACCGAACCGCAAATACCTTCAAACCCGTCTTTAATGCCTCAAACTCCGTCACCTCAATCCCTTCAAGAAACACCTACTTATCTGTATCCACAACAACTCGTCTATTCACCCGATCTTTGCACGTCTGCAGACTTAAAAGAAAAAACCCTTGCTGACAGTGATATCGCAATGGTTAGCGGATTCGAAGAGGCCTACGACGAGGACAGACGACCGGGAAACGTAGTGAGTGTGCCTGTTGAGCAGCCCTCCCCGCGTACACGTTTCATAGAGACACTACGAAAGAGACCTGATGTTATCACATGGAATAAAAAAGGAACTGTGTCAATCGGAGGGAGATCAATACGAGGCTCGAACATTAATAGTTTAATACAAGACACATTATCACCCATCCCCGACCTGAAGAAACCTCTACCTGGGAGAACCCTGTTTACCAATGTGATACATCATGTCAATATCCCTGAAGAATTAATCGTGAATCCTGTGTACCGCCCAGCGCATGTACCTGACACGTCGAAGCTCCCCTGGTTACATTATGTTAAATGACAATTTAATGTAAAATATTAGGTTGTATTGCAAATGATAAAATTTATTTTAACGTCTGTAAAAAAAATTGAATAAAAATGTAATTCAATGTAAGAAAACCCTTGATTGAGTAATTTATTTATTTATTTATTTATTAAAAGTAACCACAAACAAACACAAATTCCATCCGAATACGAAAAGTTTAATTGAACAAATGAATATAAAGAAATTGAATAAAACAGATATTAATAATAATTAGAATAATTAAATAGAGTAATTTAAAGGTTTGCAACATTGGTTCCATTTGGCCTTTTGGCAGATATTAAATTCAGAGTTGCTAGTATATTCGTCTTGGATGATTTCACATTTCACGAGTAAGTCGTTCAAAAGCAGTTCATTTGTATAAGTGTTGTTCAAGATGTCCGCCGTAGAATAACCCCTGGCTGCTAATTTCAGGTAATGTAGACAGTGATGACCACATGTGTCAGATGTTGCACTTTTCTCGTGTTGCAGATCCATTTTTCCGCGTGCATAGGCATGAACGGGTGGAATTGCGTTTGAGGAAACATTCCAAAAGAATCAAAGATATATGCTTGTTTGCAGGACGGTATAAAAAA
>JAHWFO010042073.1:42833-68807 GCA_023313115.1 Rhysida immarginata | reverse complement strand
GTGATACATCATGTCAATATCCCTGAAGAATTAATCGTGAATCCTGTGTACCGCCCAGCGCATGTACCTGACACGTCGAAGCTCCCCTGGTTACATTATGTTAAATGACAATTTAATGTAAAATATTAGGTTGTATTGCAAATGATAAAATTTATTTTAACGTCTGTAAAAAAAATTGAATAAAAATGTAATTCAATGTAAGAAAACCCTTGATTGAGTAATTTATTTATTTATTTATTTATTAAAAGTAACCACAAACAAACACAAATTCCATCCGAATACGAAAAGTTTAATTGAACAAATGAATATAAAGAAATTGAATAAAACAGATATTAATAATAATTAGAATAATTAAATAGAGTAATTTAAAGGTTTGCAACATTGGTTCCATTTGGCCTTTTGGCAGATATTAAATTCAGAGTTGCTAGTATATTCGTCTTGGATGATTTCACATTTCACGAGTAAGTCGTTCAAAAGCAGTTCATTTGTATAAGTGTTGTTCAAGATGTCCGCCGTAGAATAACCCCTGGCTGCTAATTTCAGGTAATGTAGACAGTGATGACCACATGTGTCAGATGTTGCACTTTTCTCGTGTTGCAGATCCATTTTTCCGCGTGCATAGGCATGAACGGGTGGAATTGCGTTTGAGGAAACATTCCAAAAGAATCAAAGATATATGCTTGTTTGCAGGACGGTATAAAAAAAGCCACCTCTTGCCATAGTACATGTGAATGGATCTCTCTCAAGAGCTGTCCATAGCTCTTGCGTATCCATCGACCTTAATTTGTGAAATCGAAGCTCACGGTTCTGTCTTTATTGATTTCCAGGAGATTCTGATATTGACAATAAGCAATCAGATTCACGGAATTAGCTAAAGGTTCGGAAAACTGAACTTCAACGCCTAACGTACCATTACGTATAAGGTTATATCTATCTGTATAATAATTCCTGTCCCCCGAAAGATCAAAGGCCAGAAATGTGTAACCAGAACCGTAATCGAACTGACTGATGTCAACATCTCTGTCTTCTTTCCAAATCCCAAGTGCTTTCATGGAAAGAACAAACTCTCTCAGGTATGACCCAGAGGAAAAATTCGGCGTCAGAGGGTTTAGAGGTATTGCATGAGTATCCAATGAGAGGGAGAAGAAAGATAGATTGAAATGTTGAAAGTTGAATGGATTCGAAGTAAAAGAACCATTCTGGGCTTCACTCGATGTAAATGCCAAAATCAACCGGGAGGGAATCTGACCAGTAATTAAGTTCTGTATGACGTGATTTCTAGTTCCCGTAGCAATACTCACGGACCTCATTTCAACCCGTCCGATAGGGTAAAACGCGTTAGTGGTTTGCAGAGTCTTTGCATGTGCTAATAGCGTGGCTGTGTTAACTTTAACTCTCTCAACATTCAGCGTTGCTTTTCGGATTGTAATCTGATTATTGGGATTAGCTACATCAGACATCAGAGCACAGGAGGGTTTACTTCTGTAAAGCCTCAGACGAAAATCTGTATATGTCTAAATGGAGCGGGCCTTCTATGTAGTAAACGCCGTTTCGTGCGAGGCTTTTACGTAACCTAAACCCATTGTTTACATCGTCAGCATTGTCCATTTTACCGCTCGTGTCTTTACAATAACCTGCTGTTGTGAGTTGACTTTGTTTAGAAGTCTGCCCATAGTTCAAAAGAGTTTCAAAATAAGCTCTGTATGGATATAAGTTATTACTATGACTAACTAACGTATCACCTAGATAGCAATCGACTTGTGAGAATAGCGAATGTAAGAAAAGGTTCACAGGTCCTGTTTTATCACCAGCTGGTAACTGTCCATCCCCTTTGTTGATACCGACTTCTAAGTTTAACGTAGATTGATCGAGATCCGTGTAAAAATCTGCCAAACCAGGTATGTAGAATTCAATAGGCCCGTCTTGGCTGATGATGGCTGTTGGCTGATACCCCGTGACGTGTCTCTTTTCCAGTTGGCCATAGAGGCACTCGTGTGAGGTATAGAAAAAATGTCGAGATCGCTTTTGAGACATTCAGTGCTCAGCTGGTGTATCATTGATGCCATGATTACGAATGTATTAGGCGAAAACCGATGATAGAGGACGTATGTTTAAAATCGGCTTAGAACGTAGTTTTGCCGGTGTTTTTGTTAACTTCTTCTGTTTCTTTCTCTTCTTCTTCTGTTTCTTCTGCTTGTTTTTCAGCTTTTTTGAACGCTGCGCTCGACATCTTTGTCTGTATTCCCTCTTTAGAAAGGTCTCCACGCTGTTGCCTCTGGAACTTTTTACATGTGAATGAGTAGGGAATGCTGAATTTCGTCTTTTAACAAGACCTCTACCTCTCTTAACACTAGCACCCATTTCCTGCATGGCATTACCTCCAGCTTCTTTCATTCGTGATGACAGAGACTGTTTAAAATTTTGACCATGTATCACATCATTAAAAACGGAACCATCACCCTTTAGGGCATGCCGACAGAGAATCTTGCCCATGGATTTGAGTAAAGGTGTTGCCAAGCGAAACAGATTAGAAAATACTGAACCAATCCCATTGCCTCTCTGGTAAACCGACCCTCTAAACACAGGTAAACCATTCCCTCTCTGGTTTAAATAGTAACGCGAAATTACTTCTTGGCTCGGCTGATAGGGGATATGCATCTTGAAGTAATTGAGGAGGAGAGAAAAAAGAAATCAACCTCGCCCTACAGTTGTTTCTTACGAAAATGTAATTTCACTATTGTTTTGCCTGTTAAAAACGAAAGCAAATCACCATGGTCGGAATGAACCGCGATTTCAATCGTGTCAATGACGTTTTTACTTAAGGGAAAGTAGTCGGGTGAATGAAAAGTCTGATAAATCACTTCTCGTCTGGCATGTGAAACGGGTATGATTCGTAGGAGCGGAGCGAATGTGTTACCCACAACCTGCGGCTGTATGATGTCTGTATACAGATAATAACCATGTATGCCCCGTGTAAGATCTATTGAGATTGACCCTCACCAATAACGAGTTCCAAGTCGGAAAGTTCTGCTTGTAAACCCAATGTGTAACATAAACCCTCGCTAAAACTAATATAGCGGCCTTCTGTGCATTTGAAATGAAAACATTTGTTAGGTGTGAGATTGATTTTGTAAAGAGCCTGTTCTTTCAATAGAATCAACTTAACGAGCGCCTCAACAACGTCCCTACGACTATCATAATACCCTTCGGGAATTTTTAAGATGCACTGTTCTGGAGTGTCAGGTGGATCAAAAATAACACAGCTGATAAATCCGTCATCTGTGTCGTTTAAGGGCATAGTAATAGGCGTTTTCAATTTCTTGTTCAGAAACCTAGACGGTATAAATCCAATGTTGACAGCTGCTGGGAATTCGATGAACTGTGTTGAGGACCCCATAAACAATACAAGATCATTAACTATCTTTGTCTCGATACCCACCGTTCTAAAACTATCTTTTAGAAAATCAATAGCGGCAACCCTGCTTTGCAATTTGGTACTCTGACATTCAACAATTTTTTGGTATAGAGGTGCCGATTTGGGATACCTTAACGTAACAGCAAAATCGGACACCCACTTAAACGGCAGGTTGTAATCGGGAGTTAGAGAGAAATGATCCTCGTAGAAAATATTTGGCGAAACATTGAACACCTTACTGAATTCGGGAGTGTTGAAGCGAATCCCGACATTCAGAGGCAAACTCATGATGACATTTTGGTTTAAAGAAGTGTTACGGTACAAGAGAACATCTTTCAAATAGGCTTGTAACACCAATTCAACTTCGATTATGAAAGATTGGAGTGTCGGAATTCTTACTGGTGAAACAATGCTGAAATTGATTTCTTCATCTATGAGATCCGTCTTGAAACCTATTTCGAAAGTGTTGTTTACAGTCTTAATGTTCTTGAAGAGGGCTGGGAAATGTGTTTCCGATAAACCAACCTCCCATCGCCCCTGGAAACGTAGTGTCCTCGGCAGTCTTGTAATAAAATGAGCTGTTGTATTGGAATGAATTTGTTCACCAGTAGGTGTGTTTGATGGTAGCGTAACATAAAAATCACTGTCTTCATACATGATGGCTGTACTCAGACCCAACTGTTGTCAAACGCCTCTTGTCAAGCATTTAAAAGATCTATCTCTCGTACCCAGCTGTTCATGCTGTCCGGGTAACCTTGCCATTTCACAAAAGCTTCGCGAACACCACGCCTCGTGCGCCAGCGAATAATCTGTTCAATGTTAAAAACTTCAGGTTTTTTCACCTTTTGTAACTCCTGATCTCGCTGCCATCGTAATCTTTAATTTTATACACAACAGGTTTTCTATAAATGAATTTTGAATCCTCAAACACCTCCTCTGTCCAGTTTGGAAGATAGCCTTTATTAAATGTTTTTCACTTTCGAAATATGTACGTAATCGACGACTTGCAACCCTGGATTTGTTTGTGGTGCTGCTGTATAATAACTCTGTTGTTTCAACCATAGAGCTGGGGCATTTCGTTCATTGACATCAGCTGGCCCTGTGATTGCGGTGGTTCTAGCTTAACACGAGATCCGGTAAGACATCGATGTATCTGTGTTTTTTGGTAAATGTAAAAAACTTAAACATCCTCGTTTTTAACGTACGGTTGAATCGTTCGATCGTAGCAGCTTTCAAATCTGATTCTGTTGTGAAGAAATCGATGTTGAGTTCTTTAAAATAATCTTGAACATGCTTGTTTAAAAACTCTTTCCATTTATCGCTGTTCACTTTTACAGGAACACTGCTGAGTGTGAAAATTTTTTGAAAGACTTTCTAAAGTTCAAGCCCCTTCTTCGTTTTTAGAGGAATGACCCACACATAGCACGAGAAAACATCGATGCAGGTAAGTAGAAATTTATAACCATCGTTCTGTTTTGATAGACTGGTTAGATCAACCAAGTCCACTTGAAATTGTTCAAATTGCGCATATACACGCATGCGATTACGTGGGTAATGATGACGCACCGGTGTATGTAGCGTATAAGCTCTCACACCCCTTAACCATTCACGTGTCTCTTTTTCAGAATGCTTTGTTTGTTTAGCTAAACCTCTCACACTGCCAAAACCGGCAGCATTAGCGGGGTTAGAAAATGCATCATCCATGACCAAAATTTAAATTAAGTTATGTAAAGAACACATCTGTATTTATTTATTTATTATTTATAACAGGTATATGAGAGTTCAGTCCCACCTTTTTAGACAGTATTAGCCCCTACTCAGCTGCACACCTGTCAGTTGAGACAATGCAGCCATTAGTTAAAAATTAAAAAACAAAACAAAACATCTTGAAACAGCAGTCGTTTAATTTAGAAAACTGTAAAAAGAGCTTGGAAAAAATTCGGTTACCCGAGAAAACAATAGTAAATTAGTAATTAGGTAATCCATTTGAGGTTCCAGTACCCAACCCCCTAGCTAGATTCATGGGTATATAAGCAAATCAACAGGTGTTCACTTGTAAGACAGAATAACCTAAGTGGATTTTGCTGAGAGCATCAGGACCCCTCTAATCAGCCACCCTGTGCTGGGGCTTAGAGGATTATAAAATTAATTTTATTTCAGCCTTAGGCCACACCCAAATAAATGACCAACACCCAAATAAAGACCAACACCCAAATAAAAACGCCCAATTAAAAACCAACGCCCAAATAAAAGACCAACGCCCAATTAAAAGACCAACGCCCAAAAAAAAGGACCAACACCCAAAAAAAGACCAATGCCCAAAACAGGGGGAGGTGAGGTGGTGGGTCACGTGAGTCGCTTTCTGCACGCAGATTGGTTGAACACCTGTGACGTCCGACAGGGGATGGGCGGTCACACGCTGATTGGTTGAACGCCTGTGATGTCAGGCAGGGGGGAGGGGGGTTGGGGTGGTGCGAATGCTGCACGCTGATTGGCTGGATTAGGCCACGCCCACCTCATTTATATGCGCCTAAATCGAGTACTCTTCTGCTTACAGGTATTGGACATTGAAACTTCAACACCTGGTAGAAATCCAAAATCTTTTTTTAATAAGGTGTTGGGGCACCGTGGGCAGCCAGCACAGCAGCAACACGTCTTGGGAAGGATCGGTAGAGGTCCTGCACAGTTTGCACCCCAGACCATTACTGATCCACCTCCGTGTTTGACTGTGGGTGCTAAGCAGTCTGGGTTGTAGGCATCAGAGGGGCTCCTCCAGACGAATACCCTCCCTGTTGTTTGGAAGACAGTGTAGCTGGACTCATCCAAGGTTGAGTCATCCAACGTCCAGGTTTTATGCGTCCGGCACCACTGAACCCGCTTGGAGGCATTTGTACTACTGATGAAAGGCTTCGGTATAGCAACCCTGCCATGGATGTTGGATTTATGCAGGTAACGACGGATTGTCTTTGTGCACACAGGTTCCTGGAGGTGTGTATTCATTTCTGCGGTGATTTCTGCTGCGGTGGTTTTCCGCTTTCGTGCAACAATCCTGGTCAGTATCCTGACGTCTCTTTCCGACAACTTCCATTTTCCCCTGCAGTTGCTCCTCCTGGACGTGGTTCGTTCTTCCTGTTCATATGCACACATCACCCTGGATACTGCAGCACGTGAGACATCACAAAGTGTGGCAATTTTGGACACAGATGCAGCTGCTAGACGCGCCCCAACAATCTGCCCTCTTTTGAAGTCGGATATGTCTCCCATTATAGCGCTCTGCACAGACAATTTGAAGCTTACTATCGAACTTTTCTACTGGAGTGACTACCAAGACCTCTGACACGTGATTCATTGATATGCATATGATTAATTACCTAGCAGAAGGTTCTATTCAGCCCTGGGGGTAACCAGTGCTATTTGCGAAGGTGTTTCAGTTTCAATGTCAAATACCTGTAAGTCAACCAACCCTATTCTATAAGGTGTAAACTGAATCCTTGACAATCCCCTTGCTGTTGACAGCAATTCTGGCACCGTTTAAGGGCTTCTTAAAATCGAGCAGAGAAAAAACATTTAAAATATTATTTATTATTTATTTCTTTACTATCTCTGAATTCGTTCTAGATCTTTCAAAAAGGCTAAACTTACGATCCTATGAACAATCCTAACGTGAATAAATTATTAGATTTGCATAATTAACGTTAATAAATTCTAAATTCTAAAACTGGCTAATTACTCATTCTCGAAATCCTACAATATACCTCCCCTCGCAAGAAAAGCCTCGCCCCGAGGCGGTATCGTTACCTGAAATCCTCTGGGGAGGGAGGGGGTTTGCATCTTTGCAGCATCTTCCACTGATGAAGCGGGACAGATCGAGTCAATGCCGGTAAGCCCAACTTCTCAAATGGCAACTAGAAAACTCAATGAAAAGCTCATTTAATATTAAGTGGTATATTTTTTGTTTCCCATGATCATTTTGCATAAAAGAAAATAATTTAGCTAATCATTTTGGTTAGTATGAGTTAATTTTTAGTACTAAATAACCAAAAACACAATAATAAAAGATATACGCAAAGGGTACCCAAATTATGATAACTTAATGTCTACTTAAGATTACTTAACATAGAATCACATTTGATAGACCTTTTGAAGATTTGTGCACAACATTGAAAATTTCTTATCACACAGTTCAAAGTTCTTAACACATTTTAATCAGTTCTCAATCAATACACAGTTCACTTTCCATACTTAATGAAAGTTCATTACCTTAACGTTTCAACTTAAAAAAGTTCAAACACAACACCAAGTTCACTGAAAGTTATGGAATACTGAAATTCAAAATTATGTTAGAGAACACAAAACAACATATCAGTCAAGAAATATTCCAAGTATTGGACAGTTTGTGGCACAAACTCGCTTCAACATGGTGGAGAGAAAGTTCTGAGGCGGGATGCTCACGTCGGCATCATCTCTTTGCTCTGGATCTCCATTAACATATTGGAATGCGGAATCGCTCCGAAGCGACCTTCACTGGCATTTTCTACGACGAGGGGGGGTTGAAGTCCTCAATGTCAGCAGGTGTCTGGTGTCGGGCGTCTTCAGCGGTTTCCTCTTGGTTCCAGGTGTGGTTTCCTGAAAGCCAACTCATTCCAAATGTCTCGGCCAATTTAAAAATTTTATTAAAGAATAGAAAAGAATAGAGAATAAATGGAGTAAAAGTTGTATTCCCATATATAATGTTGAATTATATGTGAACCCCTATAAATGTTTGTTATAAAGATTTCAAGAAAGACAAACGAATAATGGAATGATGTATAAAATATAAATGTAAGATAAGCATATTAAATGTAAGAAAACTCATAACATGTATTTGTATATCATGAACAATATTATATTTCTTCAGAAGAAAAATCTATCAGAACTCGCTCTCTAAGATTCATAAGAGTTTCCTCAACAAGAGGATGTGGAGTTCCGTTTAAAATCTCTAACTCTAGATCTCCTTCAGGATTTGTGTCATCACTCGGAGGGGTGCGCTTAAACTTAGAAATTAAGGATTGAATCTTGTCTCTACAACAACATTTGAAAATTAGGAAAATTGTTACGAACAAAATGATTAAAGATACGACGATACCCACAATCGTCCAAGTAGAGAAAAAAGATTCGGAAATTACATTGGAATCAAGGGTGTCCTCCAACTCTCGAGCTTTCTGCTGGAGAAGCTGAAGGAACATCCCGTCAGTCTCTAAAGATGATTTAGCTTCTTGCTGGGTAATCATTTCCAACACAGAAGGATTTTTATTTAGAAAATCTAAATCCGACGCATTATCAATGTGCAAAATATCAGGTACAATCAAAGAATCTGCCTTAAAAGGACTTGTTTCAATTCGACCTTTAACGAATGGAGGTAAGAGAAAACCCTTTAATTGGAATACTCCGGTTCCTTCAAGTTTCACGAGATTTGTTATTCCGGGACTTGATTTTAACAAAGCAGGGCATCTAATAGTTAGAGTAGTGCGGCTGAGGACACTATACAATACTTAACAGTGTTGGCAATACTTATAAGAGTGTCTTCTGTAATTTCAGCAACTGTAAGAAAGGTAATAAGAGCCTTATTACTAAGTGCTGTCACCTCGTTCACTGAATGTTTATAAAGAGTTGTTTCTTTATATTTTTAGAAACAAAAGTCGTGTTCCCAGACACATCTACTAGTAACCATAGACATTTTAAAATTTTACGCAATTGCTAGTTTAACTTATAGACGCATTATTTCTTAATGTATTTAAAAAACTTTATTAACTGAGAAGCGGGACATTCAAACACTTCATTAAATTATAATATCACAGGGAAGCCATGATAGAGGGGGGGTCCAAGAACTATAGTCGAGAACGCTATCTCTACGCATGACCTCATATCAAAATGAAATCTAAATTATTCGGCTCTAAAATGAAATTTTCATTTCACACTTTTATTCGTAGACATCAATAGATCACTGTTATATCCGTCATCATTAGTGATCGGAAAACAACGTCTATAAACTTTTTAAAGAAAGAAAAGTGAGAACTTGCTACCATACTGGATTAATATCTTTCGATATTATTATTTTTATAACTTCTTATACAATTTTTATATTAAAAGAAGTAGAGAAAGACAAAATTTTGAATTATTTAGAATTGAACCTTAGAAAAGGTTATTTATTTAAAAATTATTCTGGAAATATTTCTTGATTTTCCTGCTTTATGTAATTATTTAAACTTTATCTCCCCAACAAGGAAGTAAGCGTGTTTTTCTCGAAGGGGAGTAAGAAAAGAGGGGGACCGGCTCGGTCCTATTGTTCAGGAATAGGGGTGAGGAAATAGTTATTTCTCCTGCCCTATGTGGTCACTCAATTCTAAGAAACGATCTGGAAACTTCTAACTTATTTGAAACGATCTGATAACGTGTTTGAAACTGCTAGTGATGATATTTTCCCCAGTGGTTTGAATATAAACCTTAAACAAAGTTTATGAAAAACATCCTGCGGTTCCTGCTTAGAATAATTAATTCATCTGCAGGAAATTATGTGGCAGTTGAAACATAATTACTTTAATTTAAAGAAATGTGAAAAAAGAAATTAATGGATACCGTGTGCGGATACAAAGTCGTTAGAAAAACAAGGTAAGCCAAGATTTATTTAGATTCACAATTTTATAACGTAATTTGTGGAATAATTAGAATTTTATTTCGGACTTTAGAATACTTTTATCGTTAACTTAGCTTCCTTCAGACAATTGTATTCATCAAGTGGTGTACGATCTTGGTCATCGGGATGGTCGGCTCGGCAATGAGACATCGGCCGTCACTCTGGGTATTCTGTGGGAGGGGGTCCCAGTTCAAATTTCTCCACTGAACACTTTCGTTAACTGCAGCTTTGACACGAGGTAAGTGATGATTTGTATTTCATAATTGGATGAGAAATTAGAAATTAATGGACAGCGATTCGAAATTTAAATAATTTCCTTTGTCTTTGGGTCGTTTTGTAGAAAGAAAACCTGACTTTGAAATGGATTTGGAGAAACATTGAAACCATTATGTTTCTGTGATGGAATTATGGACAAGATTAAAAAACAAGAACTATAATAATTAACCATATTTTTATTTTTATTTTTAATAATCTTTAAAATGAAAAGGGTTTTTGACGAAAATGAGTGGTTTAAAATTTCGACTTGATGCTGTTTTTTGAAAGTAAAAACGTAACAAGTAATTTCATATTTTATACTTAAATTTTCTCCTTGTGGGCTCCCTGAGAAAGGGAGGGAATTATGGCTTTAGACATAATGCAATTCCTTAGAAAAGTAATTTTCATTAAACTGGATGTTTCCCTTCAATTTGCAGGAATCCTTTCATAAGAATAATCATTAGAATGTTTCGAGAGAAAATATTTGTCATTAACTGTTTAGAAGATAAATATAGAATGTTTATAACGAGTGATTAGAATGAATAGACATTAGATTCAACTATTGAGCTCTAGGAGGGGGAGGCGGCTCGCGAGTTCCACTTTCCATCCCCTATGCTCATATTTCGTCAGAACGGGGTAGCTCGCTCTTCTCTCTTTCACTATAACGAGGGTTGAGGAGGGGGCGACTTCCAAAGTCATCTCTCCTACAACGACTTCAGTCTGCACTTAATTCAAAAGGCGCACATGTCGGGTGGGACTAATTTTCTTTACATTTAACAACAGGGAGGCCTCATTATCACATAGCATAATATTTGATAGCTGAACTAAAAAGAAATTTTTTATTCATAACCTGGGGCCCATGTAATCACAACTTATGTGGATTACTTTAACCGGCGGATAACCTTAACAACTCACAGCAGTTCTGCTGCTACGTGGTTACGCTTCACGGGAAATTCATTTGAATTCCATCGGAAAACAGGGAATGTCCGCTTTAACCTTAATCTTAAGAAATATTTGGCAAGAACTGGCAAGATCTGCTCTAGAATTAGGTCCGGGTGCTTATCTTTTCATGCAAGCACTATAGTCTAGGTAAGATTATATAGACAGGCATCCAAATTGAAACCATGTCAATAATTATATAAAATTAACCTTCTCACTAGGGGTGGTTTACGGGGACTTTAAAACCATCAGAAATATATCATTTCACTTGGCTTTCCAAGAATTTACTCATTTGGTAGGACCATCAGTAGTGGTCTACACCGAGCAAACTTGTAAAACATTGGGTTATTAGAATCAAAGGGTACATAAATCGTTATCCCTTATACTTGAAATAAAGAAAAAATTTAGACGACTATGATTGAATGAGAGACATAAAAGACAAATGTTTAGAATGATTGCTCTTCTAGAGTTTCAACAGTAATTAAAGATCTTTGAATGAATTAGGTCAGAAAGGAGGGATCACTTAGGGCTTTTTAATAAAACTATGAAACTGAACAAAAGCAGGATCCTAATGAGACGGCACTATAGGTCAAAAGCATGACTGAAAATTCTTATTTATTATTCCATTGCTGCGGATATCCAAAATAACAATAAGGTCCCTTTATAATACATTATTAGAAACACTTTAATTTTAATAACTTATTAAGACCTTATAGAACTTATGAATAAAATCGAGATTAGACCTTTAGGTACTATTAACCCTATGGGAGTAATTGATATTAGAAATTCTTAGGAAAGTGTAAAGGAAATTATGTAATATTTTTTATATGTTTAACCCTTAAATTAGGTAGATAGTGACCCTCCAAGTTACATTTTAACTATGTATAGACCCTAGAACTCTCTCAAACATGCTCATCAGGAGCTGATAAGACACGTTGGAAGAATTAAATTGTTTATGAGTAAGAGTTGGTGAGGTGGAAAGAGTGTCAATTAGGGCAGCGACTTCCGAGTGTTTTCATTCACGGGACGTTCTTCTCTTTCCACGGCTTCGTCTTCTGCACTTGAGTCGAAGACAACATTGACGTCATCATTCTGGGAGTTCCTCTCCAATACTTCAGTTGTTCTCTTATCTTGTACGGACGGTAATACCCATGGTATTTCGGGTGCGCTTCCTTGTGAACGCAACATGTACAGACGGGAGGGGGGGTGCATTTACTGCTCTCCCGGCCTCATTACTTCCTCCCGGAGCTGCCTCTTGGGCTCCATGATCGGTTTGTCTCTGGGCATCGCGGGGGGCGGTAGGAATATTTCTTCCTCGGGACAAGTCGACTGCACCTGCGCTTCGGGCGGTGCGGCTTCTTTAGCTCAGACTCGTCTTTCCCGGCGATGGGGTTCCTGTGGCAGGTCTCCTACCTTAGGCTTCATCCGATTTGCATGAACAACTTTAGTTTTGTTGGTTTTCACATGCTTGATCAGAAAATTAACTGGAGAGTACTGGTCAATGATCTGGTATGGTCCCTCATAAGTAGGGTGCAATTTCTTTACCAATCCCGGTTTAATTTGTGGGACTGCTAAATATACGAGGTCGTCAACCTTAAATGAATAAGCCTTGTGACGCTTATCGTGATATTTCTTTCTCTTCTTATCCTGTTCTTCTCTGAATTTTTCTGCTAAGTCGAACGCATACCGGATGCGGGCTTCAATTTCGCATTCGTAATTCTTGTCAATGCCATAATATGGCCTTCTTGGCGTGGTGATGATGTCACCAGGGAGGATGGGATCTCTCCCGTAAAATAACAGAAAAGGGCTTTCGCCTAAAGAAGAATGTGGACTCGTGTTATACGCAAACTTACAGAACGACAACCATTCTGGCCAGTCTCTTTGACTTTTTTCGACATAATGACGTATCATCTGGATGAACATTCGCTCGACAATTTCGTTTCCGGTGGGATGATACGCTGTGGTAAACAGTTTTTTAATACCCAAAATCTTACAAACTTCTCGTAAAAGTTCAGAGGTAAAATTAGATCCTCGGTCGGTCAATAGTTGGATTGGAATAGAATGAGGATTAAAAACACTGTGACTAATGCCTTAGCCACTGTTTTCACAGTTTGGTCCCTAAGAGGAACGGCTTCCATATATCTGGAATAATGGTCTGTGACCACTAAAATATATTTATAACCTTCATAAGAAGTTGTATTTGGCCCCAAAATGTCGGCTGCAATACGGTAAAACGGATGTATACTGGCGGAAAACTTTGTAATGGTTGTTCTTTGCGCTTGGGTCGAGCTGCATAGAGCTGACAACTTTCACATTCAGCACAATATTTCTGAATATCAGAACGCATGGTTGGCCAATAATACTGTTTATCAATTTTGACTCTCATCTTCTTGGATCTTATGTGACCACTGGATGGAATGTCGTGGTACAAATACAGCACGTGGTTTCTCAAACTATTCGGAATGACAACCTGTTCCCAAATCTTTCCATCTTGGGATCTTTTTATGTGATACAATACGTCTTCCTCATCCATGAAAAAGTTCTCTTCTTTATCCGGCCAATCACGAGGGGATGGTTTCACGCCTGTGCCCTTGAAATACTCTGTAATCCCTCTCCACTCTTCCTCTAGGTTTTGTTCTCGAGCTATCTCTTGTTTACATAACAGCGGCTCGCATTCTGCTATTGCAGAAATGGGAAGTCTTGAGAGGCCATCGTCATTTGTGTTTTTGATGCCTGGCTTGTGCACAATGTCAAAGTTATATTTGGCTAATGCGAACGCCCAGCGGGCAAGTTTCGAAGTAGGGTCTCTTAGATTAAACAGCCACGAAAGAGGATGATGATCGATTTGCAACGTGAAATAATTATCATACAAGTACACTCGAAATTGCTTAAGAGCATACACTACTCCCAAACATTCTTTTTCGATCACCGAGTAATTTAATTCACTCTTTTTTAGCAAACGACTGCAATACGCAATAGGATGTTCCTTTCCTTCGAAGCGCTGTGATAAAACTGCACCTAACGCATATGAGCTCGCATCTGTGGCGACTATAAATTGTTTGGAAAAATCAGGACTTTTTAAAATTGGAGCTGTAATTAAGAGTTGCTTAAGGGTGAGGAATGCTTTCTCTACATCATCGGACCAATCAAAAGGTGTGTCTAACTTAGTTAAATCAGTTAATGGCTTTGCAATGGCACTGAATGATTTCACATGCCTGCGGTAATAATTTGCCAATCCTAGAAAAGATTGAATTTCTTTAACGGTTTTCGGCCTTGGAAAATTTTTCACTGCTGTGATTTTCTCTGGATTGGGAGCAATGCCACTTTCAGATATGACATGCCCTAAAAATTTTACTTCATCATTGAGGAATTGACACTTACGGGGTTTAAGCTTGAGACTTGCTTCCTTCAACCTGATAAACAACATCTTTAAACTGTCTAAATGTTCAGCAAATGTTTCATTAAATGTAAAATATGAATAGAATTGCCATTGAGACATTAAATTGGAAATGGGCTTTTTACCGTGTCTTCTCGAATCTGTCTGCTCTTGGATGGCACTCGCTCTCTGGCTCCGTCGAAACGTCTGGAGGGGGGTGGACTCCTCTTCAGAAATGGCTGGTAGGTTGCTCTGCTAGGCTCCTTCTTCCATGATGAAATTATATACCGTTCAGGGCTGGCTTATTCTCTCAAACTAACATTAACTTTTTTAACTATTAAATTGATGGAGCTAGGTGGAGTAAACTTAGAAACCTCGGCATCAAGGTAACTCAAAGAATTACGTGGTGTGAACAGTAATTAGGAGGACTAAACTTAAACAGGAGTTAAAACTACTAATTTAAAATTTCCCATATGAATTCATTTGAATTTCAGATAGAGGCCGAATTGGAAAATAATAAAATGTGAGTAGGTGAACCGCACACCCGGTTCTCTTAAAATCAAAACTTCTACTGATGATTCTTTTCTCTGGAACTACTGACAAAACAGATCCAGTTTCCTTAACCAATCAAACGTTCGAATACACGCTAGACAACCACCAAAAGGTGATTCTTCAACCAATTAAGAACTTGGTAACACTTCTCAACTTATTTGAAATTTATCACTCACGTGACAATTAGTCACATCTGGCCATCTTCATCGTTCAAGTTTTACTCTTTGTTTGTTCTTAAAAACATTTTTACCCTCCTACATCCCGTCTCAAATTCGATCCTAACAACTTTTCCAACTCTGCCAATACTCTTGGGTCCTTGAACATAAGTCAACCAACCCTATTCTATAAGGTGTACACTGAATCCTTGACAATCCCCTTGCTGTTGACAGCAATTCTGGCACCGTTTAAGGGCTTCTTAAAATCGAGCAGAGAAAAAACATTTAAAATATTATTTATTATTTAATTCTTTACTATCTCTGAATTCGTTCTAGATCTTTCAAAAATGCTAAACTTACGATCCCATGAACAATCCTAACGTGAATGAATTATTAGATTTGCATAATTAACGTTAATAAATTCTAAATTCTAAAACTGGCTAATTACTCATTCTCGAAATCCTACAAACTTATTGCAAACATTTTTAAATAATCATTTATACAAACTTTTCAATTGAAAAATAAAATCTTTTATTAATTTTGAATTTATGTATTTATTTTACACTTTTTCATTAATATTGCACTTGTTATTCCCCTCTGGAGTAATAAGATGTACTGTTTTATAACATAAACCAGTCCAGGTGAGATTATCACAGTGGCATTAATTAAGAAAAAAGCACTCCAGCTCTATCTTCTTCTAAGTCAGATGATCCTATAGTCAACAATTTTGTTTTGTGACTGCAATAAATTGTGTTCAGGATTGTCCCTCACATTCTCCTTTCAATAGTTTCAATCACAACTTATCTTTTGGGTTGTATATAAAATAAACACACGTGATTAGGCATAAAGCTTGAAAAAAAACGCAATTAAAACTGAATATAAAACGGTTTTTTATTGAATAACAAGAAATTAAGCCTCCTCAGGAAGGTAAAGGAAAATGGCAGAAGCCCTAAGTTCATCTATTTTTGCCCCTTCACCTGCACTTTTCAAAGCCCTGCCCAAGTTTTTTTTTATCAAAAAATTGATTTTGTCGAACATAGTATTTAGAAAATTTAAAAAAATCTCACCTTCTTTCACATCACTTTCGAACGAATGATATATCACAAGCCATACGAGGTCTATTCAAAAAATAATTGAACTTTTTAAATAAGCGGCAAAGGATCATCGTAGCGATGAGCGGTTGGCAATACTGTAATTGTCATATCCTTCTGTCTAGGTCCGAGGAGTAGGGAAGCTGGAGGAAGACAGTCATCTGATTTTGGTACAAAACTGGCGAAATAACAAGGCTGAGTGGGCACGCACAACCATGAAGCGCAACTTTGAGTCGTATTGCCACAACCATGGTCTCTTTTTGAGAATTTTTTTCGCGCAACCTTTTCCAAACATCTTCTTAGGACAGACGGTTGACTGTTTGGTCTTTAGGCAAAAATTCAAAATGCACAACTCCGTTGAAATCGAAAAAAAAAACGGTGAGCATCACCTTGGCAGATCCTTGGCAGGTCTCAAAGTTGTATCCGTAAACCCAATTCACGTTTCCGTGAATGTTTTCTCCAGTTTCACGCAAAATTTCACGTTGCAACGTTGTTCTTGTAAATCGGACATTGCAAAAATCGTTCACGACCACTGAAACACGTTGCATTTAAATAACAATAACTAGGAAACTAAATAACATATAAAAACCTGTAAATAGTCCATTAGACAAAAGGATATGACAATTGCAGTATTGCCAACCAGCCATCGCTACGATGATCTTTTGCCGCATGATTAAAAAATTCAGTCATTTTTTGAACAGACCTCATATGTTGTCATAGTTCTAAGGTTAGGACAATTTGGCCCAAACTTCATGGAAATGTAAATTTTTATAGAGGAATATGCATGTCAAATGTCACTCCTTTACATGCTGTTGGCCCCTCTTGTACTTTTAGTTTCAAAAACATTTTGTTGTTAGGATGGCAAGACAATATTGATAAATGATGTTTGTTAATATAGTGATATTTTTATTGCTACTAGTAATTGTTTCAATAGGAATCTTGCTCAAAGGCAATAATGAATTTAGTTTACAATGTTGCTGACGTAGTGTCTTGGTTTTTGTCGAAATGTCTCGTCCTTGATAATGCTATGAACGTTATGCTCTTCCGAATATTATGTGTCTCGTGAATTGGAATGTGAAAAAGGAAGGAGACACTAAAATAGGCTTAGGAAACGATGATGGACAAAAACTAACGTAAAAGAACGTTGCTGAAAGTGACAGTTAAAACCCCATTAACTGAACTGACCAAAATGTAACATTTTATTTGTAAAGATTCGACTTTGGGACAGGCTTTTAGTTGCAAATTTGACAAGATAGGACTTTTACAATTAAATCAAGTGAAGCGGAAAAAGCCTAATCCTCTTTATGCTTCGAACAAATCTTTACCTTTGAAGGGGTCGAAATCAATTACCTCACCTTTGAAAATAGAAACGAAACACTTTTCTATTATTTTTCTTATACGAGAAACTGACCAGATCGACGACGACGAATGGTACCGTCCCTAATGTATGAAGACGCTTTTCCTTCGAGTGACGAGTAATCGACGTGTGCCCAGCAGGCCCAGGCGACGCCAACAGTTACGATGACCAAAACGTTTACATCAGCAGTGATAGCGATGGAAGAGAGCCACCCAAACCTTACCAGTGACTTAATTGTGGGTTTATTCATCTGCTCAACATAGTATACTAATGAAAAATCAATAAACATAAATAAAAAGGAACTAAGAAGAGAAGAACGACGAGATCTTTTGTCTGGCACTCAGGACATCTTCAGGTCATCTGGCTTTGTTTAAAGTTTGAGGGCCCTCCCTTTCTTCTTGCACATTTCCCGGTGATTGGTGTCAGGCAAGATTTGTGTTTTTTTTGCGGAGGAGGACTCACCTGGAGGGTGAGATGGGTAAGGTGGGATGGAGTTGCCGGTAAAAATGTAAAGAAAACAAAACGAAAATACTCGAACTTAAAATTGGCAGAAATATTGACATGAAAAATAGTTCTAATTATAGAATTACTACCAAAATTTTGGTGGATTTGATATGAGAGTAGATATTGATATGACAGTAGATTGAATTATAAAATTAATTGCCAATTTGGGTGGACTTAATAAGAACAACTTGCCAAATTGTTGATATCTTTTTTTTTTATGTAAATTGATTCTTTGATCACTCTTTTTAGATAATTTTGCTGTCTCTTTAATATAACTACCTGGTTCCATGCTACTGGGTGATCATTTGTGTAAGCATGGAGAGCAATGGGATTGTTGAAATCTTTTGTTCTGCATGCATTTTGATGATCATTAATACGTGTTTCTAATCGTCTTTTCGTCTGACCTGTGTACGACTTATTGCATTGTGAGCATGGTATATTATAAATGAGTTCTGAGTTTTTTTCCGTGACTGAAGGTGATGTGTTTTATTTGACTAGGCTGTTAAAAAAAAGAGAGTTTGGGTTGCGAAGTACTGGTTGGACTTCGGTATCATTGAAAAAATTTTTAATGTCACGATTTAGTTTATGGTGGTATTGAAAAGAGAATTTAATTTTTTCTTTTTTGTTATCCGTTTGATTATTTTCCACAGGATTCATATTTTTTCTATTTTGACTGTGTAAAAATTCGTTGATGCATTTTGTCAGAATTTGTCTTGGATAGCTATTTTTTTCCAACTTTTTCTAAAACATATCTATTTGTTTATGAATATTGATGGGAGAGCAGAGGTTGTATATACGAGATAAATGATTCTTAATGATGTTCATTTTGTGGTGGTAAGGTTGATAAGAGTTATAGATGATGGTTATTGTGTCGGTTTTTCATATAAATCAAATGTCATCCTGTTATAGTGGCGAGTGATTAAAAGATCTAGGAAAATGAGCTGGTTATTACTTATTGCGGTTGTAGTGAATTGGATAGAGGAATTAGATTGCAAAAGATCTACAATGTTTTAAATACTGTAGTCTTTTGTGATCATTAAGATATCATCTATGTATCTTATCACACACACTATTTTTGATTTGACTTCTGATTTGTTTATTAATTAGTATTCCACATTATGTGCATACAAGTTGGCAAGAAGGGGGCTCAGGGGGCTTCCCATTTGTAGGCCCTGTGTCAGAGAGAATAATTTATTGTCGAATGTGAATTAGTTGTTATCTATGCGTAATTTTTAACCCTCTATAAGATTGTTGATTATGGTGCTGTCAAGTTGTGTCTGTAATGTTTGTTTGTGGATATTTAAGGTCTGTGGGACAGGCACATACATGCTGTTAACATCTAATGTATGAATTTTATAGTTACTTTTTAATTTTATGGTTTCTAATTGCGTTTTGACATGGTAGGAATTTTTACATGAATAAAGAAAATTGCTGTATAGAGTTAAAATTTTTTCCAGATATTGGGCTAACTTGTATGGTGCGGAATTTTTTGTCGAGGTTATAGGTCTTAGTTTATTGTTTTTATGTAGTTTTGGAATTGAGAAGAAATTATTAGGAAGGGAGTTATTTGGTCTCAAAGTGTTGTAAGTACTGTCGTCAATCATTTTATATTTTTCCCATTTTAAGAGTGGATTGATTGTTTTGTTTAGGAAGGTTTTCGACTTATCTTGTAGTTC
Organism: Rhysida immarginata; assembly: GCA_023313115.1. Classification (NCBI taxonomy): domain Eukaryota; kingdom Metazoa; phylum Arthropoda; class Chilopoda; order Scolopendromorpha; family Scolopendridae; genus Rhysida; species Rhysida immarginata. The sequence continues at coordinate 48,814 of JAHWFO010042073.1, read as the reverse complement.
TGATTGAAAATGTGTATTGTTATTAATAAATTCCATAGTGCTGTCTATATATTCTTTCTTATGTTGAATGGTTTTTTTTTTGCCTTTATCTATGGGGTGATGTGAAGGTCTTTCTCCTTAATGAATCGTTTTAGTCTTTTTAATTCCTTTTGGGAGTTGTCCGACGTGTTGTTCGATGAATCTAACTTGTGTATACTGAATATTGCCTTTTTTCTTATCATTTTTTTTGTTTTCAGGGATTTTTGTTAAAGCAGCTTCTATATCTGCTATAAAATCAATAAAATTCAACGAGGCAGGCAGTTTAAAATTCAGACCTAATGATAGAAGTTGCAAGAAATTGTAGGGGATGTCAATGTCGGTGAGATTAATAACGTTATTCTGGTCATTTTGGTTTAGCAATTTGCGGGCTTTATCATTTTTCATTTTGCTTAAATTTGTTTTTAATTCTTCACATTTATTCCTGACATAGTCTAAGATGAAACGTAAGGATCTAATTTATTGATCAGGATGGCACGTGTTTTGTTTAATGATATTTTCAAACGTTTCTGTGTTAAATATTGTTGCTTAATATTGGCTTTTACAATATTTATTTCCGCCTTGTTGATGATATTTTTTATGCCTATGTCGGAGGTTCTGTAATTGATTTTTGCATAATTAGGAATTTTTCTATGTAAAAGTAGAAACTTATTAAATTCCAAATGTGACTTGGTGCGTTCCAATTTTAGAGATTCCTTTTCATACGATCTTATTCTATATTTTAACCTTGGATAGGTGCTGTAGAGGTTGCTGAAGAACGACATGTTGTTATGGGAATATGTGAAAAAAAAGTATGTTGGTGTCACTAACGTGTATGGAAAGAACTAAAAACAGAAGAACGACGAGATCTTTCGTCCAGGACAACTTCAGGTCATCTGGCTTGGTTTAAAGTTCGAGGGCCCTCCCCTTCTTCTTGGACATTTCGCGGTGTTGGGTGTCAGGCAAGATTTGTGGCTTTTTTGCGGAGGAGGACTGACCTGGGGGGTTAGATGGGCAGGGTGGGATGGAGTTGGCGGTAAAAATGTAAACAAAACAAAACGAAAATAATCGAACTTAAAATCCAAAACCCTCGTCTTTGAAGTCTGCCACCAGTTTGTTTATTGTGATATTGTCCTCAATAATCCATCAACTAACCTCCTTGATGTTATCTTTTTTCCACTTCGTTTATTGTCACAAATTTTTATATCTTATTAAGAAGCGGAAGAATGGAGCTCCATTCTTCTGCCACTTATTGGTTACACAATGTCTGTCTGTCCGTCCATCCCCTTCATAATTTCTGCATTTTTGAGGTAGAAATTTGAAATTCGGAATGTAGTTTACTGTGTGCATGAGTACCTTCACCATTTAGTTTGGTTTAGATTGGCCCACTTGGGTCGGAATCAAGGAGGTGGGAGCTAGAGGGACCAAGTGATCTATGTGTATTTATGTATTGTAGCGGACTGGAGCAGAACACCTAACAGCCCCCCCCCCCCAACTAAACAAAACATTACTCTAAAACTACGTGAAGATGCTCTTCTCAGCTCGGTGACTGATTAGGAAGGAATTCTTATTCGCACACGAAAAGTTGGATTCGTCCCCCCCTTGTCAGACAAATTCGCACGGGTTCATTTATTAACATATTTGGCATCGATCCTTTGGGGCGAATACAAAGAAAAAATTATTAATAGGGTAACAAATTAATTTGAAACAAAAGGAACATCAAAAGTTCTATTGAATTTCTAGAAATTCTCTCTAGTATTAAAGTTAATATTCAACTGAGAAATTGTCCTCTTTGGCAATATTATGTCTAAAAGGTTCAGTTCGCTAAAACAGTTCATTAGTCAGGTGTTGGGTGTCAGGCAAGATTTGTGGCTTTTTTGCAGAGGAGGACTGACCTGGGGGGTGAGATAGGCAGGGTAGGATGGAGTTAGCAGTAAAAATGTAAACGAAACGAAAATTTCCTTAAAAATTCCAAAACGCAATTAGAAACCATAATATTAAAAAGTAACTATCAAATTCATACATTAGATGTTAACAGCATGTATGACATGTGTCTGTCCCACAGACCTTAAATATCCTCAAACAAACATTACAGACACAATCTGACAGCAACACAAACAACAATTATTTGGAAGATGTAAAACTATGCTTAGATAACAACCAATTCACATTCGACAATAAATTATTCTCTCAGACACAGGATCTACCAATGGGAAGCCCCCTGAGCCCCCCTTCTTGCCAACTTGTATGCACATAATGTGGAATACGAATTAATACACAAATCTGAACTCAAATCAAAAACAGTGTGCTGGATAAGATACGTAGATGATATCTAAATAATCACAAAAGACTAGAATATTCAAAACATTGTAGATCATTTGCAATCTAATTCCTCCTTCCAATTCACTACAACCGCTGTAAATAATAACCAGCTCATTTTCCTAGATCTTTTAATCACTCACCACAATAACAGGATGATATTTGATTTATATGAAAAACCCACACAAGGTACCATAACCATCAACTATAACTCTTATCAACTTTACCACCACAAAATGAACATCATTAAGAATCATCTATCTGGTATATACAACCTCTGCTCTCCCATCAATATTCATAAACAAATAGATATGTTTTGGAAAAAAGTGGAAAAAATGTCCATCCAAAACAAATGCGTCAAAATGCATCAACGAATTTTTACCCACTCTAAATAGGAAAAATATCTATCCTGTGGAAAATAATCAAACGGATAACAAAAAAAGAAAAAATTAAATTCTCTTTTCAATACCACCATAAACTAAATCGTGAGATTAAAAATTTTTTCAATGATACCGAAGTCCAACCAGTATTTCGCAACCCAAACTCTCTTTTTAACAACCTAATCAAATAAAACACATCACCTCCAGTCCCGGAAAAAAACTCAGATTTTATTTATAATATACCATGCTCACAAAGCAATAAGTCGTTCACAGGTCAGACGAAAACACGATTAGAAACACGTATTCATGAACATCAAAATGCAGGCAGAAAAAAAGATTTCAACAATCCCATTGCTCTCCATGCTTACACAAATGATCACCCAGTAGCATGGAACAAGGTAGCTATATTAAAGAGAGAGCAAAATTATATAAAAAGAGTGATCAAAGAATCAATTTACATAAAAAAAGATAATAACAATTTGGTAAGTTGTTCTTATCAAGTCTACCCAAATTGGCAATTAATTTTATAATTCAATCTACTCTCATATTAATATGTACTCTCTTATCAAATCCACCCAAATTTTGGTAGTAATTCTATAATTTAGATCTATTTTTTATTTCAGTATTTATCGATTATTTTCCTTTTGTTTTGTTTACATTTTTACCGCCAACTCCATCCCACCCTGCCCATCTCACCCCCCAGGTCAGTCCTCCTACGCAAAAAAGCCACAAATCTTGCCTGACACTTAACACAGCGAAATGTCCAAGAAGAAGGGGAGGGTCCTCAAACTTTAAACCCAGCCAGATGGCCTGAAGTTGTCCTGAGTGCCAGGACGAAAGATCTCGTCGTTCTTCTGTTTTTAGTTCCTTTTTATTTGTTTATTGATTTTTCATTATTCTACTAGGTTGAGCAGATGAATAAACCCACAATTAAGACATTGAGTCAAAGACATCTGCATAATTATCTCATCATTGTACTCCAGGCTGCAAGGTGCGATGTATATACTTATATCTTACAAGGAGCAGGAAATAGCCAAAGCAGTTCATTTGGATAAGTAATTTTTTCAAATATATTTTTTAACTTTTAATCACACACAGCTCTACTCTCGCATCTAAATATTCCAAACTAATATATGGATTCCTATCAGATACACTATTTCTAAGTTCCAAATCTGGCTTCCGCAGATTGGTGAAGATAGCTCAGTTTTCCATCATTACTAATTCTTCTTCCCATACCTGTAATAGTTAGGTCCCTATTCTTTCCATACACGTTAGTGACACCAACATACTTTCTTTTCACATATTCCCGTAACAACATGTCTTTCTTCAGCAACCTCTACAGCACCTATCCAAGGTTAAAATATAGAATAAGATCGCATGAAAACGAATCTCTAAAATTTGAACGCACCAAGTCACATTTGGAATTTAATAGGTTTCTACTTTTACATAGAAAAATACCTAATTATGCAAAAATCAATTACAGAATCAGCGACATAGGCATAAAAAATATCATCAACAAGGCGGAAATAAATATTCTAAAAGCCAATATTAAGCAACAATATTTAACACTGGAATGTTTGAAAATATCATTAAACAAAACACGTGCCATCCTGATCATTAAATTAGATCCTTATGTTTCATCTTAGACTATGTCAGGAATAAATGTGAAGAATTGAAAACAAATTTAAGCAAAATGAAAAATGATAAAACCTGCAAATTGCTAAACCAAAACGACCAGAATAACGTTATTAATCTCACCGACATTGACATCCCCCACAATTTCTTCCAACTTCTATCATTAGGTCTGAATTTTAAACTGCCTGCCTCGTTGAATTTTATTGATTTTATAGCAGATATAGAAGCTGCTTTAACAAAAATCCCTGAAAACAAAAAAAAATGATAAGAAAAAAGGCAATGTTCAGTATATTCGACTTAATTAGCTTACATCCCATTACCTATCTATAATGTGATAGTTTCGTGGTGGCCTTACTAATTATAAGCTATACCTAACAACTTACCCAGTAATTGTTGAAAAATTCAGGTCTCCTCCCCGTGATCGTATAGTAAATGATAGTAGAATTCTATTCTCCCCTTTTTCTTCTTTCTTCAAGCAATACCCCCTTTCCTTATAGCTGAAAACTTGTTTGACCGCAATGAGTGACTAAACTCTACTTTAAAGGCGCAAACTATTTATTGGTAGATCAAATAAAACATAAAACAACATTTGATAATTACTGCAAAAATATAAATTGGATAAAATAAACTTAAGCTCAATGATATCTAAAAGTTAACTAAAGCAAAAAAAAAAAAAAAAATCAAATCAATTTCAAATCGCACTTACAATAATTAAATAATACTTGGCAATTTACTGTTTAAATTAAAATATTCCCCTTCCTACTCCCCCAATAATTTACACTAATCATGGAATTCTCTAGAATTAAAGTTCCTGGCGTAGCAGAACATACTCTGTACTTATTTCAATAATTACGTTTGGTAATGAAAGTACAATTAAAACCACAAAGTACCTTGTCTTCGCACAATATTGCTCCCGACTTACGTGGGTTTCGTTGCAGCCGCCTCCTGAGTTGTTATTCCACTGACCTCCCGTCGTGGTGTTTCCGCGAAGGCTCCACCGTGGTTGCTTCGCTGATCGCTCGCCTGTCGTTGCTTCGCTGCTCCTTAGCAGCCACCGCACCAGGTTTACTGAAACCGTCCCGCGTATTAGCCAATATTACCGGCTCAGGACTCGAGAATCGCCTTGCTTAGACCGCGCAAGAAATGCCTTCTCGCCCCGTCCTGTCCCACCAAGTAACAGCGCTTACGCTACGTACAGATTCAGCTTACCGGTGTTGGCCCTGCTCTTTCCCGATGATCCGTTCGCTAGTCCCTCGCATCGGTCGCAGCTCTCGGTCTGGTCTTGGGATGGTGGCTGTATGAGCACCTCGTCTACGACGCTGGTGCTGGTTACTGCACTGCCATCGGCTCGTTCCGGCTGAAAAAGATCTCGCCGACGTCGTTGTGATTTCCGCCCGCAGAAGAGCACTTTTCCTTTACCCTTACTCAACAAAACCTCGTCCAACGCTCTCTCATTTACATTACTCTGCGTCTCCTTTCTCTCTGTCTGTGTCTTTTCTCTTTGCTTTTCGTCTGCCTCTCTCTCTGACTCCCTCTCTGTCTGTGTGTCTTTTCTTTCTTTTTTTTTTTTTTTTAAAAAAAAAATGTTTTTTCTTCCTAGAATTTTCTTTTTTCTACGCAAAGGATCTCTAA
>JAHWFO010042073.1:28750-42733 GCA_023313115.1 Rhysida immarginata | reverse complement strand
TCTCCGTCCCCCCCCCCCCACAGTTTTTTTTTATTTCCTTGTGGTTCTTAACCCTTCTCTCAAGTTTACAGTAAATTACCAATGTATATAAATCTGAACACTTGAGAAATATTTTAAATAAATGAAAATCACTACTTTAATTGCTAAATCTCTCATCAGTTCAACTTATTATTATTTAGCTCTTTCATTGTGTTCATTCACCTTGTCAGCTCGATTGTTCAGTGCCTTCCTTTAAATATTATCGATTTCCCCTTAATTTCTGCCCCTTTTAGTTTATTTCTAATTTAACTTGTGTATAATCGTATGTCTACACGGATATAAATGTGTTTATATCCGTAGGGACATATTCATATGTCACAACATCACCCCATAGATAAAAGCAAAAAAATAGACATTCAAACATAAGAAAGAATATATAGACAGCACAATAGAATTTAATTATAACAATACACATTTTCAATCAGAACTACAAGATAAGTCGAAAACCTTCCTAAACAAAACAATCAATCTGCTCTTAAAATGGAAAAAATGGAAAATAATTGACGACAGTACTTACAACAATTTGAGACCAAATAACTCCCTTCCTAATAATTACTTCTCAATTCCAAAACTACATAAAAACAATAAACCAAGACCTATAACCTCGACAAAAAATTCCGCACCATACAAATTAGCCCAATATCTGGAAAAATTTTTAACACCATACGGCAATTTTCTATATTCATGTAAAAATTCCTACCAAGTCAAAACGCAATTAGAAACCTTAAAATTAAAAAGTAACTATCAAATTCATACATTACATGTTAACAGCATGTATGTGCCTATCCCACAGACCTTAAATATCCTCAAACAAACATTACAGACACAACTTGACAGCACCATAATCAACAATCTTATAGAGGGTGTAAAATTATGCTTAGATAACAACCAATTCACATTCGACAAGAAATTATTCTCTCTGACACAGGGCTTACCAAAGGGAAGCCCTCTGAGCACCCTTCTTGCCAACTTGTATGCACATAATGTGGAATGCGAATTAATAAACAAATCAGAAATCAAATCAAAAATAGTGTGTTGGATAAGATACGTAGATAATATCTTAATGATCACAAAAGACTACAGTATTTAAAACATTGTAGATCATTTGCAATGTAATTCATCCAATTCACTACAACCGCAATAAATAATAACCAGCTTATTTTCCTAGATCTTTTAATCACTCGCCACAATAACAGGATGATATTTAATTTATATGAAAAACCCACACAATAACCATCAACTATAACTCTTTTCAACTTTACCAACACAAAATGAACATCATTAAGAATCATCTATCTCGTATATACAACCTCTGCCATCCCATGAATATTCATAAACAAATAGATATGTTGTGGAAAAAGTTGGAAAAAATGGCTATCGAAAACAAATTCTGACAAAATGCATCAACGAATTTTTACACAGTCCAAATAGGAAAAATATGAATCTGTGGAAAATAATCAAACGGATAACAAAAAAGAAAAAATTAAATTCTCTTTTCAATACCACCATAAACTAAATCGTGACATTATAAATTTTTTCAATGATACCAAAGTCCAACCAGTATTTCGCAACTCAAACTCTCTTTTCAACAGCCTAGTCAAATAAAACACACCACTTCCAGTCCCGGAAAAAAACTCAGAACTCATAATACACCAGGCTCACAATGCAATAAGTCGTCCACAGGTCAGACGAAAAGAGGATTAGAAACACGTATTAATGAACATCAAAATGCATGCAGAACAAAAGATTTCAACAATCCCATTGCTCTCCATGCTTACACAAATGATCACCGAGTAGCATGGAACCAGGTAGTTATATTAAAGAGACAGCAAAATTATCTAAAAAGAGTGATCAAAGAATCAATTTACATAAAAAAAGATATCAACAATTTGGCAAGTTGTTCTTATTAAGTCCACCCAAATTGGCAATTAATATTATAATTCAATCTACTCTCATATCAATATCTACTCTCTTATCAAATCCACCAAAATTTTGGTAGTAATTCTATAATTAGAACTATTTTTCATGTCAATATTTATGCCGATTTTAAGTTCGAGTATTTTCGTTTCGTTTTGTTTACATTTTTACCGCCAACTCCATCCCACCCTGCCCATCTCACCCCCCAGGTCAGTCCTCCTCCGCAAAAAAGCCACAAATCTTGCCTGACACCCAACACCGCGAAATGTCCAAGAAGAAGGGGAGGGCCCTCAAACTTTAACCCAAGCCAGATGACCTGAAGATGTCCTGAGTGCCAGGACGAAAGATCTCGTCGTTCTTCTCTTTTTAGTTCCTTTTTATTTATGTTTATTGATTTTTCAATATTATACAATGTTGAGCAGATGAATAAACCCACAATTAAGTCACTGGTAAGGTCTGGGTGGCTCTCTTCGATCGCTATCTCTGGTGATGTAAACGTTTCGGTCGTCGTAACTGATGGCGTCGCCTGGGTCTTCTGGGCACACGTGGATTACTCTTCATTCGAAGGAAGAGCATCTTCATACATTAGGGACGGTACCATTCGTCGTCGTTGATCTGGTCAGTTTCTCGTATAAGAAGAATAATAGAAAAGTCTTTCGTTTCTATTTTCAAAGATGAGGTAATTGATTTCGACGCCTTCAAAGGTAGTTAAAGATTTGTTCGAAGCGTAAAGAGGGGTAGGCTTTATGCCCTTCACTCGATTTAATTGTAAAAGTCCCATCTTGTCAAATTTGCAACTAAAAGCCCGTCCCAAAGTCGAATCTCTACAAATAAAATGTTACATTTTGGTCAGTTCAGTTAATTGGGTTTTAACTGTCAATTTCAGAAACGTTGTTTTACGTCAGTTTTTGTCCATCAGTTTCCTAAATCTCCCAAGCATATTTTACTGTCTCCTTCCTTTTTCACATTCCAATTCATGAGACACATAACATTTGGAAGAGCATAACGTTCATAGCATTATCAAGGACGAGTCATTTCGACAAAAACCAAAACACTACGTCAGCAACATTGTAAACTAAAGTCATTATTGCCTTTGAACAAGATTTCCTATTGAAACAATTACTAGTAGCAATAAAATTATCACTATATTAACAAACATCATTTATCAATATTGTCTTGCCATCTCAACAACAAAATGTTTTTGAAACTAAAGGTACAAGGGGGTGTGCAACAGCATGTAAAGGAGTGAAATTTGACATGCATATTCCTCTAGAAAAATCTACATTCCTATGAAGTTTGGGCCAAATTGTCCTAACTTTAGAACGATGACAACATACGAGGTCTGTTCAAAAAATGACTGAACTTTTTTAATTATGCGGCAAAGGATCGTCGTAGCGACGAGTGGTTGGCAATACTGCAATTGTCATATCCTTCTGTCTAATGGACTATTTACAAGTTTTTACATGTTATTTAGTTTCCTATTTATTGTCATTTATATGCAAAGTGTTTCAGTGGTCGTGACGATTTTTGCAATGTCCGATTTACGAGAACATCGATGCAATGTGAAATTTTGCGTGAAACTGGAGAAAACATTGACGGAAACGTGAATTGGGTTTACGGATACAACTTTGAGACCGAAGTCCAGTGGTCACAGTGGGTTGGCAAAAGATCTCCACGCTCAAATAAAAGATCTGCCAAGGTGATGCTCACCGTTTTTCGATTTCAACTGAGTTGTGCATTTTGAATTTTTGCCTCAAGACCAAACAGTCAACCGTCTGACCTAAGAAGACTTTTGGAAAAGGTTGCGCGAAAAAAATTCTCCAAAAGAGAACACTTTTATGGCAAGACGACTCAAAGTTGTGCTTCATGGTTGCGCGTGCCCACTCAGCCTTGTTATTTCGCCAGTTTTGTACCAAAATCAAATGACTGTCTTCCTCCAGCTTGCCTACTCCTCAGACCTAGCTCCCTGCGATTTTTTTCGATTTTCACGTTGCATCGTTGTTCTCATAAATAGGACATTGCAGAAATCGTCACGACCACTGAAACACGTTGCATTCAAATGGCAATAACTAGGAAACTAAACAATATGTAAAAACTTGTAAATAGTCCATTAGACAGAAGGATATGACAATTGCAGTATTGCCAAGCGCTCATCGTTAAGTACGGTTATTTTTTGAAGAGACCTCCTATGGCTTGTGATATATCATTCGTTCGAAAGTGATGAGAAAGGAAAGAAGGTGGGATTTTTTTAAATTTTCTAAATACTATGTTCGAGAAAATCAATTTTTTGATAAAAAAAACTTGGGCAGGGGTTTGAAAAGTGCAGGTGAAAGGGGAAAAATAGATGAACTTAGGGATTTCTGCCACTTTCCTATACCTTCCTCGGGAGGCATAATTTCTTGTTATTCAATAAAAAACCTTTTTTATATTTAGTTTTAATTGCGTTTTCTTTCACGGTTCATGCCCGATCACGTGTGTTTATTTTATATACAACCCAAAAGATAAGTTGTGATTGAAACTATTGAAAGGAGAATGTGAGGGACAATCCTGAACACAATTTATTGCAGTCACAAAATAATATTGTTGACTATAGGATCACTTGCTGGAGTGCTTTATTCTTAATTAATACCACTGTGATAATCTAACCTGGACTGGTTTATGTCATAAAACAGTACATCACATTACTACAGAGGGGAATAACAAGTGCAATATTAATGAAAAAGTATAAAAGAAATACATAAATTCAAAATTAATAAAAGATTTTATTTTTCAATTGAAAGTTTGTACAAATGATTATTTAAAAATGTTTGCAATAATTTTATATTATTATTATTATTATTATTATTATTAGTAGTAGTAGTAGTAGTATTAGTATTATCTTTATTCCATTTATTGTAATATAAATACATATTTGGAAACGGAGTCTCAAAACAATTAACATCTTTTCAGTTTTTATACTATTTCTATATTTCAAATTTTTACATTTTCTTTTTCAAAATATCCTTTCTCTTTCAATCAGCTATTTTTCTACAAAAATCTTTTATGATGCATATTACTTTCCAATTAATTTGATTTCCATTTAGGTAAGTTTTTTTCTAATTTTCTTTTCTTTCTAAACCTTGTTTCTTTCTCTGTTCCTCTACCATTCTACATTCAAATAAGACATATTCCAATGTTTCTACATCTTCTTTACATTCTCTACATACTTTTTCTTCCTCACTACCATACACTATATTACCCATCAAAATATTTCCACATCTAATCTTTAAAAATAGAATTTTCACTCCAATATAATTTTCTATTGTTAAATACCTTTTTATTTGCCAATTTGTCATAATTTTTTATATATTCTTCATGATACAAAATTATTTATTCTTTCCATCCTTTCCTTCGACGCTATTGTCTCCATTATTTTTTCACTTAATTATTGCAAACTAATTTTTCTTACCCCCTTACCCTCCCACCACGTCTCTCTATTTTGTTCTGATATATTTTCATTTATTTTGACAATCCATCTATAACCCTTACACCCTCTAGCCATTTTTTAAATTTCATCCCAGCAAATCTGTACCAATCTATTCTCTTGTATCTCTTCAATCTTTACGATATATTTTAAAGTTTCCCTCACCAAATTAACCTGCATCTTTACTCTTCCTATGTCAGTGAAGACTTCCCAATTTAGTGTACTTCTTCTCAGTTCAAATATCCATTTGAAAAATTGTTTTTGTATACTCTCTATTCTTTCATCTTATTCCCATCCCCATATTTCTGCTGTATACTCAACTATAGTTTTTATTAATACATCAAACATCTTTATCATTATTTTAACATCATTCATCATTGTTCTTTTCACCAATGACCACACTTGCTTCATTGTCATTTTTGCCTTTTCACTGATTTCTTCCTTCTGTTTCCCAAAACTATTCTTTGGAGTAAACCGCATAACCAAATGAGTATATTCTTTCACTATTTCAATCTTTTCATTTCCCCATTTCCACTTTTCTTTTACACAACCTTTCCCACCCTTTTTAAACACCATCATTTTTGATTTATTAACATTTAACAACAAATCTTTTTTCTCAAGAAATCCTCTACACGTTTTAACATCCTTCCCATTTCTTCTTCATCCTCTGCCAATAAAACGACATCATCTGTTTACATCAATTGAAAAATTTTCATCTTTCCTACTACAATTCCACCTTCATTACATTTTTTCATATAATTTCCCAGATCATTCATAAATATAATAAACAGCAGAGGACTTAAAACACATCCCTGTTTTACTCCCTTAGTTATTCAAAAGGATTTCGTAACACCATTTTTACTTTTACCTTTACATTTTGTCCCTTTATATATATAATATTTCCAAATAACTTACCCTCTATACCCATCCTCCTTAATTTTACCCACAATTTTTCCCTAGTGAAAGACACAAAGGCAGCTTTCAGGTCCATGAAAAATATTATTAATTTTATCTTTTTTATATCAGTCTTAATTCGATTATACTATTCAGAATAAAAATAATGTCTATAACACTCTTTCCGCTTCTAAAACCAGCCTGTGTATCTTCAAGATACCCAGTCTCTTCTACCATCTTCTGAGTCTTTCTTCTAGAATACTTGTATACACCTTATATAGGCCGAAAGTTATACTCACTCCTCTGTAATTAGTCATCTCATTTGCACTTTCCTTCATTTTAATTAAACATATCACCACCTCTTTCCATTGATTGTGAAATTCCTTTTTCTCGAAAATTCGATTATAAATCTCACTTAGCCTTGCAATTATTGTCGGATCAGAATACTTCATAAACTTTCCTGGAACACCAGCAAATCCAACCGCTTTCTGATGTTTCAGTTTATTTATCGCTCTCTATATTTCCGTCATCGTAATCTTTTCATTATACCATATTTTCACATTTATTTCTCCTACTTCTATACTTCTATCCATTATCAACTCCTCTTTTGAATAAAATCCGTCCATCCATTATCATTTTTTCTTGCCTTTCTAATAGACCTTCTCATTTCTCTTTTCTTTTTCACACATTCATTATCAAACCATTCCCTCTTCTTTATACAGGGTGTAACTAAAGGTGTGTTACAAACTTTGGGGAATGATAGAACTGGTCAAAATAAGCATTTTTTGTTCTATGAACATTGGTCCATAACTGCATTGTTTAAAAGTTATAGCAACTGTTCAAAATAACGCCCTTCAGCGTCAATGCAGGCTTGCATTCGTCGCTGTACGTTGCAAGACACCCGTTGCAGCATCTGCTGGGAGCCCCTGATGTTGTCTGCTGCTACAGCCAATCGTGCGATGAGTTCCTCCACTGAATTAACCATTGTTTCGTACATCAGGGACTTTAGGTGGCCCCACACAAAGAAATCCAATGGTGTTAGGTCTGTTGATCGTGGCAGCCAGGTAACTGGACCACCCCGTCCAATCCAACGATCGCCAAACGTATCAGTGAGGAAGGCCCGGACATGCTGTGAGAAATGTGGAGGTGCACCATCATGTTGGAACCACATTACTTGACGGATGTTAAGAGGTATGTCATCCAACAGTTCAGGCAGCACCTCCTGAAGAAAGACGAGGTAGGTTTGTGCATTCATACGAGCTGGGAGAATATACGGCCCAGTGAGGCGATTGCCAACAATACCAGCCCACACGTTGACAGAAAATCGTTGCTGGAAGCGCCTTGTCGAAATGGCATGTGGGTTGATACGGTCCCAAACATGGATATTCTGGTGGTTGAAAATGCCTTCCCTGGTGAAGGTTGCTTCATCAGTGAACAGCACCTGCTGTGGGAATGCTGGTTCCTCTCTACAACGTGCAAGAAACCATCTGCACAATGCCATACGTGGTGCAAAGTCAGCAGCTCCAAATGCTTGCACTCGTTGCATACGAAACGGATGAAACAGTTGGTCATGCAGAACTCGCCAAACAGACATGTGATCTGTGTTCATGATGTGTGCAAGCGCACGGGTGCTACATGTTGGTCTTTCGTGAACTCTACGAAGCACAGCTTCTTCGAATTGAGCGGTAGGACGGGTGCGAGCGCGACCATGCTCTCCACGCATCACAGCTACACTTCCCGTTGCTCGTAGACGTCGCACAAGCCGAGCAAACATTGTGTGAGCTGGCTGACGACGTTGTGGAAACTGCCGTTTGTACAGACGACAAGCAGCCCTTCCATTAACGTCTGCAGCACCGTACACTAACAACATGTCAGTGCACTCGTTAAAGGTGTAGTCCATATCTGGATGCGATCACCCACGTTAGATTTTTTAGTGTGCAGGATCTGCTTGCATGGTAATGTGATGGTGTGGTCATGTTATTTTAAAAATTTACATGACCATACCATAATTCAGAAAGGGGTGTGTCATAAGCCTGCATTGATGCTGAAGACGTCATTTTGAACAGTGGCTATACCTCTTAAACGATGCAGTTGTGGACCAATATTCATAGAACAAAAAATGCTTATTTTGACCAGTTCTATCATTCCCCAAAGTTTGTAACACATCTTTAGTTACACCCTGTATAAATATCCACTTTTTCTCTTCTCATCTTCTCGCCTGCCAGTTTTATTATTTCTTCAATTTCTTTTATCTGTTCTGTGGCATTTCTTCTAACCTCCACCATTTTCTTTTTGTTCAACATCTCTCTTATATTTCTCCTATATTCCTCTTTATAATCTTCATCCCATTTATAATAAATCTCTCTTATTCCGTTTTCTTTTCTTCTGTAACTAGTTTTTTTTCTCTTTCCTCTTATAGGCATATGATCCGATTCATCTCGACAATCATCTTTAAAATCTTCTACCTCCTCTATTGCATTCATCTATTAGAGCATAATCAATTATCGATTTTCCGTTACCTCCAATAAAAGTATATTCTCCTTCTTTATCTCCTTCATGCCGTCAATTTGCAATTATCCATCCTTCCTCTTCACACAAGTTTTTCATCTCTTCTCCTTTGATTTTCTTCTTTTAAATACATTCTCTGGCATACACTTCCAACAATCTTCATCTTCATTTTGTTGTAATTCTCCCATCCTTGCATTCCAATCACCAAATAACAACAAATTACCTTTTTCATATTTTTCTCCTGTCCATGCTTTCTTCAGTTCACTTATTGATTTATCATTACGGATTGATTTATCCATCTTTCTTTTCATATCTTAATTCTTGTACAATTTCCCTTCTTATTCCGATTAATAGTCCACCTTTTGCTCTTCCTTTTTTCTTTTCCTTTACTGCAAAACTAACATACCATTCAAAATCACCACTTAACTTATCCTTCATTGAGTATTGGGTTTTTCTCAAAACTGAGCTAGATGTTTAGAACCTTTTTTCTATCAGTCATGAGGTGTTTCCTAATTATCAGGAATTAACTTAATCTTCCTTACTTTCCACATTTTTTCAGTCATCCAAGTTTTCTGTAGAATTATCACTTCAAACTATATATATATATTTAAAGGTTGCATTCTGTTCTATATTGCTGACTTGATTAAATAAAAAGAGAAGGTCCAGGAATAGCAATATTGGCTACAACACCTCGTATTTATGGGAGGGGTCCACTAATCAGAGAAAAGTTATTAACTCCGATTGGTGGACTTACAAGGAATGGGTTAAATTATTATAGAAAAACACATAGTTGTGCGAATACATGATTGGATATGTAAGAATAATAAAAATTACCAAATTAAAAAATAATCAACTTTATAAAAACTTTATATGTATAGGAGCAATACTGGATATAAGAGCAAACCTAGATATAAGAGCAAACTGGATATAAGAGCAGAACTGGATATAAGAGCAAAACTGGATATGAGAGACAACTGGATATAAGAGCAAAAACTGGAAAATGATCCATAGGCAGATATAAGAACCAACAAAGCAAAACAGTAGGTAAGAGTTTCCGTCCGGGAGGCTGTGGATTATGTTCATTTCTGGGTTTATTATTCTCCTGAGTGCATCAAGAATTGGGTTTTTCTCAAAACTGAGCTGGTTGTTTAGAATCTTTTTTCTATCAGTCATGAGGTTTTTCCTAATTATCAAGGCTTCATACTTGAGTATTATCAAGAAATGCGTATAAAGACGCTACCAGTATTGCTATTCCTGGACCTTCTCTTTTTTTTAATATATATATTTTCACCAATCTTTATCCTTATTTATTATACCTGCAATGTTCCATGAAATTATTTGCCACACTTGTCCCCTTTTTCTATTTTCAGCATTTTTCCATTTCTCGTTCTCTTCTCTATCCACTCCACCAAAAGTTCTTCTACTGTCATTCGTCCATTTCTATTCCATTCATCGCTTTCCCGTTTTTTGTTACAATTTCTGTTATTCTTTCTTCTTCATCATTCCACTCATACTGTCTTCCTTCTATAACCACCCTGTTATACTTCATATATGCTTATTTACCTTCCCTTCTCTTTTGTCTAATTATTTTTAACATTTTTTCTTTCCTGATCCTAGTTTGTGCAGCACTATCTTCATGAACATAAATTCTAGTTCCCTTTAAATTCTTCTTCTCCATAAAAAGCGTTTCCTTATCTTTTCTATTTCTTAATTTCATAACTATTGGTGTTGATCCATATCTTTTTTCTTATGCTAATCTATATATATGCTCAATTGACCTTAAATTCCATCCAAAGTATTTTTTCATCATTCCATTTACTTTCTCTTCTAACTTCTCCCCTGTTTCTCTCTCTTCCTCTTCTAAACCTTTAATCACCATATTCTCTTCGACTTATATTTTCCAAATCTTCTATCTGCCTCTCATATTCCTTCATTTTCGATTTCATCTTATTCAATTCTTCCATTACTTCTTCTCTCTCTTTTTTATTTTCTATTTTGTCAAGTCTTATCATCTCCTTCACTTCCTGTATTTCTTCTCTGATCAATTCATTTTCTCTTCTATTGGACCACACAATTTTCAAGATTTCCTCTATTTTTTTTCTATATTATTCTCTTTTATTCTTTTCTATATTATTGTCTATTATTCTTTTCCCTCACGGTCCCTTTTCTGGCGTTCTCACTGTCAAATTCGAGCTTTTAAAAGCTACCTCCTTACTTCTCTTTTGTTCAATAAACTCGTCCAGGGTGTCATGACTTCCTTTTCTCTCTCTTTCTCCCATCATGGTTTCTTCTTTTGTAATAAATAAAAATAATAATTTCTTCTTTAATTCAGTTCAAACATATGCAGATTAAATATCCTGAGATTCTGAAGGAATAATCAGCGGGACTATGCGTGCATATATTCCCACACACACGTATAACCAATAACCTTCAGCGCTCGCAATAAGCAATCATGTGCTTAGGCCTTAAGCAAAGATTTCTCATGTTAGTTGAAATTAACAAATCTGCCATTATTATCTTTGAAGTACAAAATTATACCAAAAGTTCCATTATATTCAGCATACATTGACAGCATTCAAATTCACACCAGTAATTTCCACTCGGCGTAGATGAAGAGCAAGGTGATGGGCAACCTGCCTCCCTGGCCACCTGGTGACGACTCCGCAATAATTGTATATAAAAAAGAAATAAAAAGAAATAATGCATTTATAAGTTTATCATTCTTTTCACACATAACTTTGCTCCCCAAATGTGGCATTGCTCATCGTCTCTAAAAATCTGTGGTCTTTAAAGCCGTTTTTCCCACTATTTGAACACCTACTGCATTACATTTATTCACTATGCCTTTAGTTTCATAAACATTTTATAATTCGGAAGAAAATTACGACTGGCAATGAATAAATACTGCTATATAGCATCATGAGAGGATCAACTTTGCATGACATCTGCTAGGACATAATGGCATCCATAAGGCTCTAACCAATCGTTTTCGACTATGCAGTTGTCATACCTCTTATATACAGTGTGATTCAAAATTCAATTACAAACTTTTAGGGGGGGTAGTATGGGTCATTCTAAGCAAAAAAGTTGATATGAATATGGGTCCGAATTTGAACGATAGCAGATATAGGACAGAAAAATAAATGCCGCCACCAAGATCAACAAGTTAATAACTCAGGTTCTGTAGAGCCAATATTAATGAAATTTGGAGAAATAACAGGGCATATTAAAACGTGTATACGATTAAAATTTGATCGAATTCCATTGTGCAATTTGCGAGGTACGCTCTCAAAATTTTATCAAGTACTGGTTAGTACCCACAAGTGAACAAGTGTTATGATTTTGAATGAGTAACTCGGAAACTTTTTTCTGAAATTCCATCAAATTTTAATGGTATACAGAGGTTTATGTACCCTGTTTTTCCTGCAAATTTCATTAATCTAAGCTTTACGGAATCTGAGTTATTAACTTGTTCATCTTGGTGGCGGCATAACTTAATAATAACACAATAAATAACATCAACAAAAATAAGGAAATATGCAGAATATAGAGGAAATAAGAGAAGTATTATATTGCGTTTTAACATAACCCCAGAGTGTGGAGAAATTGTTTTATTCTTGAACTTGAAATGATTGTTTTTTTATTTCAGTGACGCATTATAGCCATTTCGACGATGGATTCACCAGGCCTCCCTATGGTCAGTCCATGATGTTAATGCATAAAGCGAAGTTTCTAATCTTTTTTTAAAATATGTTATTTTATCTTTACATTGATTATTTTAGGTTTCCTGGAAACTGTTGTTGCATATTTCAACTGTGAAATTCCAGGCATTATTAAAAGTCATCTGCAAAGTTTGATCTGTTTCTTTTATTTTAGAGCATGCACACCTATGGAGGGTTTGCATTTTTCGACCATCTGGTGAGCATCGGGAGAAATGGCCCGATCAAGCATACCTTATACTCTACTTACCTTGAATTCGGTTTATCAGGGTTCTTTAGAGGCTGCTTTTTTTAACTTCTTCTATTTATATTTTATCAAATAATCTAAAATTTAAGCAATAATTTATAAACAGCTTTTTATGAAATATTTTTCTATTTAAACATTACCACTAATGAATAAACAACAGAGAAAAGAAATAACACCTATAAAGTGCCATAATCTACACCTTTAACCACCACTAAATAATAATCATACCCCTAGCCTACAATGATAAGAGTGCATAGCAGGGCTATAGCATAGCTCACTCAAGGAGATTAAAGAAAGAGCCCGCTCTATAACTTTAATCTAGTTGAGCCCGCTAGATAGTAAAAGGCCCATTCAGCCAATACCCCCTAGAAGATACGGCTTTTTTTTCAGTGCCAGCCCACTGTATAATAATAAAACATAATCTATCTATATATATAAAGAAGGATGTTTGTGGGTGGGTCTGTGGGTCTGTCTATGGGTCTGTTTTTTATACAAATCTACAGTTTTATTCCGATCTTGATAAAATTTCGCATACATGACCTTCAAAGCATGAGGAAGGTCACTGTCTACCTCAGATTTCGGAAAAATAATAAATATCGATAAAAAATCGATATTCATGGTTATGGCAAGGCATGTTAATGAAAAATATCTCATGACCAACAATGCAAGGCAAAGTTGGTACAACAATAGGTATCAACAATGGTATCAGCACGCAATTCACAAACACACTGCATGAACCAACAATCAATATCTCATGACCAACAATGAAAGGAAAAGTTTGTGCAAGTGTAATTATCCCGGGCAACGCCGGGTACCTCTTCTAGTCTATATATATAAAGAAGGATGTTTGTGGGTCTGTGCGTCTGTGGGTCTGTGGGTCTGTGTGTGGGTCTGTGGATCTGTGTGTACGTTTTTTATACAAATCTACAGTTTTATTCCGATCTTGATGAAATTTCGCATACATGACCTTCAAAGCATGAGGAAGGTCACTGTCTACTTCAGATTTCGAAAAAATAATAATTATCGATAAAAAATCGATATTCATGGTTATGGCAGGGCATATTAATGAGAAATATCGCATGACCAAAAATGCAAGACAAAGTTTTTGCAACAATGGTATCAACACGCAATTCACAAACACTCTGCACAGACCAACAATATATATCTCATGACCAACAATGCAAATAAAAGTTTGT
>JAHWFO010042073.1:11510-28350 GCA_023313115.1 Rhysida immarginata | reverse complement strand
GTTAGCAGGCTATTGAGAAAGAGTGGAAAGACGACAGAGGAAGTACTCCTTTAGCTCCGTGATGTATTGAGCAAATGGGAAGCAATGAAATAGAAGAATCGGCGACCGCTAGACTGCCCAAAGTGATGAATGGCTAAGTTTCACTCATCGAGAGAAGAGTGGAAATTGCAACAACACTAAGTATACATCTGAGGTAAGATTACGTGAGTAAGAAATTATTTAGACTAGCAGTGGCATCCTTGGAGAGGTTCAGCCATTGTGAGCCTTTAAAAAGATTTTTTTCGAATTTTCATTAAGAATTTTTACTGTATTAATTCTAAGCATTTTCATTTGTTTATTTTTAAGATATTGCAAAATTTAATTTAATTTTTTGAGATTGTTCTGTTTACATCCAAGTGTAATTATCCCAGGCAACGCCGGGTACCTTTGCTAGTTATATATATAGATATAGAAGATAGACCCGGAAACCTGTCAGCATACTTTATGTGGGAAGGTCGGAAAGTGAGCAAAACACATGACTAAACATGAGGGTACCTGATGAATAATGATTTCACACTCCAATCTAGAAATATAAGTTTATCTCTTCGTTAACTTTGTATTTGAAGTATTTTATAATATTTTGTAAACAATTTTTCAATCATGGTTTCAATTTTAATTTCGTTTCGATTATCTTTCGATACTTATTTTCGATTTATGGTTGTGGAAAGTGATTCCTGATCCTTTTTCGTGTCTATTTTTACAGTTGTACGCGGAAACTTTGAGGAATGGTTTTAAATTAATTATTCCTCGAGCCTAAAATCATCAAAAACAAAGAAGCCTCACAGCTAACAACCCTACGGCTCACTCCTGCCCAGAAATGCCATGGCTTCTATCAAAACCTCCTAAAGAGAAAGCCTCTGCACGGAAACCGTCATACTTTGTTACATCATCATAGTAGTGCAAATTCATGGCTTATTATTGGTAGAAATACGAATAACAATGCAAATTCAGGGCTTTTTATTGGTAGAAATATGAATAACAATGCACTACTATGATGATGTAACAATGTATGACGTTTCCGTGCAGAGGCTTTCTCTTTAGGAGGTGTTTCTTCACTTTGGTGGCGATGT
The DNA here is from genome assembly GCA_023313115.1 of Rhysida immarginata. Classification (NCBI taxonomy): domain Eukaryota; kingdom Metazoa; phylum Arthropoda; class Chilopoda; order Scolopendromorpha; family Scolopendridae; genus Rhysida; species Rhysida immarginata. The sequence goes on along the minus strand of JAHWFO010042073.1, from coordinate 27,241 downwards.
TAACAATAGAATTCGGAATCTACAATAATATACGTCATTGGAACCAATGACGTATATTATAGATAGACTCCGAAGCAATTGTTGTAATTTGAAGCAAATATGGAAGCTCCATGCCCGGAACTGTCATGGCCGAAACTGAGTGAAGATGATGCAAAATACATGGCTAAACATGAGAGTAGCTGATTAATAATTCTTTCACACGCCGATCACGGAGAGATAAGTTTATCTTTTCGTTTACTTTGTATTTGAAGAATTTTATTATATTTCATAAACAATTTTTCGATCGTGGTTTCAATTTCAATTTCGTTTCGATCGTCGTTCAGTTACGTATTTTCATTTTAGTTACGTATTTTTGATTTATGCTTGTGGAAAATGATTCCTGATCCTTTCTCGTGTCTGTTTGTACAGTTGTACGCAGAACAAGTTTGAGGAATGATTTTGAATTGATTATTCCACGGGCCCAAAACTTTCAAAAACAAAGTAGCCAGACAGCTAATTACTCCACAGCTCACTCCTGCCCAGAATTGTCATGGCTCAATTTGCTTCACTTTTTGCCGCTGTTAACAATAGAATTCGGAGTCTATCTTTAATATACGTCATTGATTGGAACAAACAACCCGAGCAATGCCCGACGGGCATATCAGCTAGACTTTTGTTTTCAAAGGATGTCACTAGATGGCGATGCCAGACGAAGAATGTTACATTTTATTCAATTTTTCCAGACTTTCAAGGTCGCAGGTATATTTTCCAGATTTTCAAGAAGCTTGCTTCTCTCACGTTCAATTATATGGTGCTTGCTCCCGCGTGTCCAGCTGTCGAAATCTATATGTTTTTGCGCTACAAGGGAAGACATAAAAAAATGGACTTGACTGCACAACTACTTTACAATCCATGCTCAGCTTGCCTGTGTAGTTGATTCATTTATCTTATCATTTTTTTTCATTATTTTCTTTTGTACATATAATTTAATTTTCTTTTGTTCCCAGTTCATTGTTCATAAATCATCATTTTTGTTTACAATGATTATGAAAGGTTTGGAAAAGGCTTTCTAGACTTTCTCATTTTCTTGCATTTCGTTCATACTTTGTTAATCATAGTTCAATTTGCTAGTATTAATATAATATAATTATAGCGGACTTTGGCTCAGTCAGTTGTTTTCCTGTGATCACTTTTGATGTTAATTTTCACAAGAAGTACTGATTTCCTGTGTTGCCAAATTATGCAAAAATTTCCCACCAAAACTATGAAAAATCCGCTAAAAATTAGATTAGAACTATTAGAGTCTAATGGATCTTTAAACTATCCTATTGCATTTTTTTCGCTGCACTCTTATTACCTCCTATTTGTCCTTCTTCCTGTTCTATCCCAAAACGTCTTCATATTCATCTCCTGTCCTTGCCTTTAGAGAATTATTCTTTTTGCTTTGATAAAGGATAGTCTCTATCCAAAACGTCAGTTTTTATTTTATTTTTTATTTTTATTTTTTTTGATTTCATCTATTATTTAATAATTATTTTGTCAATTATTATTTATTTTTTATTTTTTTAATTACTGTTATTTATTGCATTCCAGGGTTTTGTGTCTTGTCGTTTTCTGTTATAAATTTCCGTTCATAGTTATGAAAGCCAAATAACATATATGCCAATACTCCAATGATTATAAAAATAGAAAGAATCCACTGTTGCTTGAACCAACTTTTCAAACTGGTCAACCAACTTTTCCAGAAATTCTCGTCAACAGCAGAACAAGAGGGGAGGATAGGGGATGGTTAGCAAAAACACCCGTGATCCCACTACCCTGGTCCATATAGAAAATGACTCACACTTCTGCCCACATTATAGCATTATTATCATGATGGACAACAATTATGAAGAATTGTTTACTGTTTATTGTTTCAGAATGACTTACTTGCTTTTATTAACGCCAATAATCTGAAAAGTTAATCCTAGATTACATAAACTGTTCACTTAGTACAAGAAATGAATTAAACTGGCTAACATGAGATTAAACTCATGGAGCTCACTTTTTGCTCCTGTATGAAAATATACTTATGAGTAAAACGTTTTGCATCCCATATTATCTAAAAGTTCCCTTAATAGGGACTGTTGCAGCTCAGGTGGAGGATTTTTCACTGTCAATGAGTGGTTTATAATCATATCTCGAGGTATTTCTGAATAAGAAGTCTCTTACTTGCTCAGGGCAAAGAGGAAATAATTCAACGACCTCTCATTCTTCGGGTGAGCATTTCCACTTATGGCCAACATCAGGGTTACAGGGGTTCTTTCCATTATATGTTCACATGCTTTTGGGGGGACATATGAATTCTGAGGACAGGTTCGCATAGTTTCTCCTGAGATCACTGGGTTTGCAGCTGGATATTGATATCCAAATTGATATCTAGTGATAAAAAACCAAAGAAAATTAAAATCGCGTTATCCACAAATTATCATGGTGGAAGATCTTATGGCCAGCTGCTATAAACTACTCAGAGAAGCGAAAGCCAGGGTCAAGATTGAATGCCTGGAGCTTTAGTGGAACAATTTTTATGAGAGACACTATGGGCAATATAAGAAAAATTCGAAATATAACTGATTTGAGCCGTTTTATTGATTATATTCTGGCAATTTTAATTTTAATTTTTTATATTTATTGATTTATATTTGTTATTTATGGTTTTAGTATTTACAGTTTTATTTTTCGTATTTAATTTGGAACTTAATTTTGAGTGTAGTGTTGGTTCGTTTTGTTTTCTGTTATCAGTTTTTTGATTTTGCTTTTATAAATACTTATAGTTTTAGGGTTATTATTGATATATTAGTTTAATTTTTATTTTTATTTTATTTTCATTTTTCCATTACTTTTTTGTAATTTTATTTAGTAGTTATCTTACGTTTTTATATAGTGCTTGATGCGTTTTACTGATCTGATCTCGACTGAAGAAATTTCACATTCATACTTTGAAAAGTGGGCTATCTGTTTTCATGTTGAACATTCGAAGCCTGCATGCCAAAATAACCTGCATGTTGTTAAACCTTGAGCGGCTCTCTATCGTCCCTAAGATTTTAATTTTTTTGGAAACGTGATGTAGAGACCCATTTGAACCTCCCCCGATTGAAGGCTACGAATCGGTTTTCATTCATTGTTCTGGAAAACGTGGCACAGGTGTATGTATGAATGTCTCCTGCAGTTTGGAGTCTACCGTCGTCGACCATCTGACAGTTATTACTGGCGACTATCGAGTTTTGTCTACGATAATTAACAAAAAACAGTTTTTAATGGCAATTTATCGCCTTCCGTCGGGGTCATTAAAAATTTGGGTTAGTTTTGTCCGCACAGCTTTTATTAATTCAGCAGAAAGATTACCAGGTCATATTAGTGGGAGATTTTAATAATAACTTTAGTTCTCCCCAGCCTCAAGTAAATTGTATTTTGGATCCAATCACACAGGGTGACCTAATATCCACCAGTTCAGCCTATTCTCATTTTTCTTCTTTTTTTAAGAAATATACAACTATTGATGCTTATTTCACCACTATTAAGCCCTGATTTAGTTACTTTTGGATGCGGCTATTACAGATCATTTCCCATTATTGGCGATATTTGATCCTGTACAATTACAGCCAGGTGTTTCTATGTTAAAACCGAAACAGGTAATCTCCGATCAGAGGTTAGCAGCTTTAGATGTTTACTGTGCTTTGACTAGTTAGTCGCATTTGTTCTCTGAGACATCAGATGCTAACTTACTGTTAAATATTTTTTTGCAATAGATGTTATTCGGTTTAAAATGCTATCTACAGTTATCCTCTGAGAAAACCTTGGATAACTTCTTCTTTGTTAAATGATATAAATGTTAAGAATAAATATTATTTAAAGTCTCACCGTAATCTTACCATCGTTAATATTAAAGTATTCAAGATTTTCTCTATAAAGTTACGAGCGCGAATTATGAATTCCAAAATAGATTATTTTAACAGGCTTTTCTCTAAACTTAAATCTAATAGGGAGAAATGGAAAGTCCTTAATGACGTAGCCCCTTATTCTAATTCTAATTCTCCTCAGCACCCTTTTGACAACCCATCTAAGGTAACTAGCAATTCTTTGACTTCATTCTTACAAACTCTCTGGCCTTCCTCTATGTTTTATTCTCAAGCTACTGTAAATAATGCTGCCGCAGTCCAGTTCGATAAAGTTCCATGCTTTTTCACTTCTCCCACCACAGCAGAAAAGGTTAGCAATATAATACATAATTTTAAATCAACTCTAAAGTTAGGTCCTTTGGGGTTTCCTTCAAAGGTAATAATAAAATTAATTGTTCACTTGTTACTGGAATATTTTCTGCTGCTCTTAAGCAGGCTAGGGTAAAGTAGCTATTTAAGAAAGGTGGTTCTGTAACCACTTTACCATTCTTGGCCCAGCGTTTTGAGAAGCTCCTTTTCGTTCGGATATGTCAGTTTATTAAGGCTAATGAGCTTGTTACCCTTTGTCAGCATGGCTTTGTGCCAAGATGTAGTGTTGAGACAGCTTGCTATGAGCTTCTCGGTTATGCCTTAGCAGGGATGGCATCAAATAACTATGACGCTGCAGTTTACGTCGACTTTTCCAAGGCCTTTGACTTGATTCCAGAAGATCTTTTACTATTCAAGTTATCACGACAGTTTAGGATATATGGACAGCCATTGTCCTGGTTAAATCATTTTCTCACTGATCGTGCATATTTTTTATCACTGTCAGGAACTTACTCAGACACCATTTTATGTAACCTCGGCTCACAACAGGGCTTGATACTCTTCACCCTATTGTTTTGCCTGTTTAATAATGACCTCTCCTAAATTGGTATTGCCTCATTTACCTCTAAAAGTCATTCTTTATACTGATGATGATACTTTCCTGGCAGCGACCAGTGAAGCACACCATCTTATATCTGTTCTTAATGAAGCACTTGACGCCCTGAAGGCTTGGGCCAATTACAACCACATGATAGTGAATGTTGACAAAACGAAATCTGTGGCATTCTACCAACGAAGTAGACGAGGAGTAACTAGTATTCTACCTATATAGTATGATTGGAATTTGCTTTTGACAGTTTCTTTTTTTACTTACCTCGGTATAACAATTGCTCAAGACCTTACCTGGGACCAACAGATAGATGTAATAATATCAGAATTGAGCAGAAGACAGGGTGTCATATCACGCCTGTCATATTTGCCACATAATATATTGCTGCAATCATATTTCACGTGGATTCATTCCTGTTTATGTTTTAGTGTGTTATTTTGGGAATCGTCTACCTTAAGTAATCTCTCTAGAGTAATGAAGCTTCAGAATGGTTTCTGAGAACTTATTATAGATTATCGAAATCTGAGTTAGTGCTAGCATATTTTGCTGTATTGGGAATACCCACTAAATTGTATTTTTCTCGTGTGTGCACTTTTATATAAAAATCTATTAATTCATTGTTATAGGTAACCCCAGGCATTAGGTTAATTTCGAATCTAACTAATCATAGGTATCCAACTAGATCTATATTTCAATTCCATTGTCTTTCAGTTGTACACAACTATATGCGTCGATGTTTGTCCTATATGGGTATCAAAACTTAGATTTATTTGCCCACCAACATACATTCTGTAAACGATTTTCAAGCTTTCCGTAAGTCTTTGCAACGATTTGTATCCAGTTTAGACCCACAGTTTCAGGTATAATATGGGTTCGGGCTGCTCGTTTCTCTTTAGCAAGATTTGGTTATGATACTATATATACTTAAAATATTTTCGATAATATTCTCGGGTTGCCTCTTGGTTTTAGGTATTAGGGGGTTTGGGCCTTTATTTCATTTTATACTATCTTTGTGTTAATTGGATATTTTGTGCTTGTTTGTTATGGTTTCTATAGGATAGTGTTTGTTTTATTTTGTTTGATTTATTTTATTCTTACTTGTATAAATTCTTTGGTGTTTTTGGTTTGATTTTGTGTGACCCCCAGATGTCTCTTGTCGGTCAAATTTGACCATACTGGTCCCTGGGCCTCACCTTATTTGTATTCTCTTAAAATAAATAAAATAAATAAATAAATAAATAAACAAGGAGAGGGTGCATAATGTTGCATCATAAGTGAAGCAGGTGTGGCTGGCTTGTACTCCGTATGAGCAGGGGTAGGGGAATTTCGTCTCCACTCCTCGCTCTGCTCTTTATTTTCCTTTATCTCCTTAATTAAACCTGCTATAGTTTATTTTTTTTCGCCCATTTGTTCACCCATCTCCATTCACTGTATTTCCTTCGCTGCTATCTCTCTCATATCTCCAAATAGAATTAGTAAAGTTTCCTTCATCTTCTCACCCATCTGTCTCTCCATTTCTCTTATTTGACTACCCATTGTTTAAATTTCCTTTTCTGATTTCGGAACATCGAGCTGACAATGACAATCCTGGGGAGGGCAAATAGCCTGCTGCTGTTTGGGCGTGTTACTTGATTGATTGGCTATTTGATTAGCTGGGGGTGGAATTTTATGCAATCGTAGGAAAAGGGAGATTTACATTATTTATCTCAAGTACATTGTTGCTTATCCACATAATGCTTCAACATTCCGACCAACGTTTTGTTATACCATTCCACCACAACATTTGAAGCTGGATGATAAACTTAGTGAATAAATATTTTATTTTTAAAAGCTTGCAAAGCTCCTTCATTAATGCTGACATAGAATTTGCACCTCGATCTGTGAGCGGTTGCATAGGAGTCAATAGGAATTAAATAATGGGCGAACACCGTCTGCATTAGCGCTTATGCCACCATCACAGCTTTCTGATCACGGAGAGCAATAGACTCCGAATATCGACTAAAATGGTCAACTAAGACCATTTATTTATTTCCATATATATTTCTAACCATATATTTATATCCTCTATTTGACAGTGGAAATGGACCACGATGATATAAGATCAGTACCGACCCGAAATAAAGGCCCTTCCACACTTAGGAACTTTTTAAAAGGTTGCACCTTCCTTTTCAGAGATTGTTGTTTCTTCTGACAATTCTCACAATTCCTACAGTATTCTTGAATGTCTTTATTCATTCTCGTCCAATAAAACTGTTTATCAACTTTCTTCCTCATCCTTTTTGCTCATTCTCATGCCCACTCATTAGAATGACATGATAAGTTCTCATTACTTAATTTTTATATAACTCAGGAACTACTACTCATTCTCACTTCTCTCGTCTAGAAGCATTAACTTTAAAATTGTGTAACATATCATTGTCATTTAAAAAATAGCCTGTAGAATCCACTGCTCCACGCTGCTTTCATATCTCTACAATAGGACTTAGAACTGAATCTTTCTTCTGTTCCTCTGCTATCAACTCACGAGAATTAACAGGTTCATACTCCGCTATTGTCCCATCGGCTACTGAGCTGAGACAATCAGCGTTGCCATGTATTTGTCTGGGCTTATGTATTATCTCGAAATCAAATTCTTGGACTGTCAAAGCCCAGCGGGCTAAGTTCGACCCGGGGTCTTTGACATTTCAAATAACTATTTCCAAGGTGTGATCGGTATCGTTCTTAAAATGTCAATTCATATAAATAAATACGGAATTGTTTTACTGCATATATTACAGCCAACCACTCTTTCTCCAGAAGTGCTATAATTGATCTCGCTCTTCTTTAAAAGACGACTCGCATAAGCAATAGGTAGTTCCTCCCCTTGTACCTTCTGTGACAAAATAGCTCCTAATGCCAAATCACTTGCAGCTGTTGATTCAATGAATTTTTTGGAGAAATCTGGACTCCTTAATACCGGTGTTTTGATAGGAGCATTTTTTAATGCTTGAATTGCGGCCTCTGCCTACTCTGTCCACTCAAAAGGGACTTCCTTTTTCGTCAAGTTCCTAGAAAGGATTTCACCGTGTCAGGCCTTGGGAATTCTTTTACGGCATATATTTTATCTGGGTCTGATGAAATTTTTTATTTTTTATTTATTTATTTTTTTTATTGTGATTAAAAAATAATTCAAAAACACTTAATACACAAGGAAAAAAATACAGAAATTTCATTAGCTTAGAAAATATAAAGCCAATAGGTGAAGTTCTTCTAATGAACATAAGAAATCCTAATATTGTGCCTTTCATTTTTTTAATGAACAAATTCTATCGTAATAAATAAGTTTGTGGTGTTGTTTTTTTAATCTTATGTAGAAGATAGTTTCTTGGTATTTATAATCGGGGAAATTCTTATAATTATTATTTTTTATTATTATATGCTATTGTTATTTTAAACAATGTGACCTTTGAAACAAAGTGATTTTATTTGTTCCGTTATTACAAATTACGCCTGTAGACTTAAATACATCGTTTCTAATTTTATTTTATTATCTAAGTACTTATATCTAACAAATTTGTAAATATAGCTTGAATATTTGTATATAATTTAGAATTTCTAAATATTCCTTTATTTTAATCCATATTTTTAATGTTCCAGTTGTGCAAAACAACATATATAATCTTTCAATTGATATAAATATGGGCAAAAATATAAATAAATGTAACAATATAATGAGAGGGTTAATAAACTGTCTATTATTTTATCCATAATCTCCTTTTGCACATAAGGAATACAATATGGAGCTTGAGCAAGAAATCTCGCATCTCTCGTATCAATATTATGATGAAAAGCATGGGCCCAGCCCAAATCAAACTCGCTTTGTGCAAAAAAACAGCCTATAAATTCCCATAATAATTCCAAATCAAACTCGCTTTGTGCTGTCAGACTATAAATATCGGTCTTGTTCTTTTTCACACACAGTATCATCTGGTGTGTTACTTCCTTCTTTTCCACCTGCTGAATGATGAGAGCTTCGCCCTCGAAAAGCGCTTCTAGTATTAGGTTGTATTTTTCTTTTTACTTAATTTTTGTTGTGGTTAAAGAGTTGTTATTTACTTTGTCTTTATTTGCACTGTGTAAAAATTCGTTGACGCATTTTATCAGAATTTGTCTTGGGTAGCCATTTTTTTCCAATTTTTTCCAAAACATATCTATTTGTTTATGAATATTGATGGGAGAGCAGAGGTTGTATATACGAGATAGATGATTCTTAATGATGTTTATTTTATGGTGGTAAGGTTGATAAGAGTTATAGTTGATGGTTATGGTACCTTGTGTGGGTTTTTCATAGAAATCAAATATCATCCTGTTATTGTGGCGAGTGATTAAAAGATCTAGGAAAATGAGCTGGTTATTATTTATTGGGGTTGTAGTGAATTGGAAGGAGGAATTAGATTGCAAATGATCTACAATGTTTTGAATATTGTAGTCCTTTGTGATTATTAAGATATCATCTACGTATCTTATCCAGCACACAATTTTTGATTTGAGTTCAGATTTGTTTATTAATTCGTATTCCACATTATATGCATACAAGTTGGCAAGAAGGGGGCTCAGGGGGCTTCCCATTGGTAGGCCCTGTGTCTGAGAGAATAATTTATTGTCGAATGTGAATTGGTTGTTATCTAAGCCTAATTTTACACCCTCTATAAGATTGTTGATTGTGGTGCTGTCAAGTTGTGTCTGTAATGTTTGTTTCAGGGTATTTAAGGTCTGTGGGAAAGGAACATACATGCTGTTAACATCTAATGTATGAATTTGATAGTTACTTTTTAATTTTATGGTTTCGAATTGCGTTTTGACTTGGTAGGAATATTTACATGAATACAGAAAATTGCTGTATGGATTTAAAATTTTTTCCAGATATTGGGCTAATTTGTATGGTGCGGAATTTTTTGTCGAGGTTATAGGTCTTGGTTTATTGTTTTTATGTAGTTTTGGAATTGAGAAGAAGTTATTAGGAAGGGAATTATTTGGTCTCAAATTGTTATAAGTATTGTCATCAATCATTTTCCATTTTTTCCATTTTAAGAGCAGATTGATTGTTTTGTTTAGGAAGGCTTTCGACTTGCCTTGTAGTTCTGTTTGAAAATGTGTATTGTTATTAATAAATTCCATAGTGCTGTCTATATATTCTTTCTTATGTTGAAGGACTATATTTTTGCCTTTATCTATGCGGGTGATGTGAAGGTCTTTCTAATTAATGAATCGTTTCAGTCTTTTTAATTCTTTTTGGGAGTTGTCTGACGTGTTGTTAGATGAAGCTAACTTGTGTATACTGAATATTGCCTTTTTTCTTATCATTTCATTTTTGTTTTCTGGGATTTTTGTTAAAACAGCTTCTATATCTGCTATATAGTCAATAATATTCAACGAGGTAGGCAGTTTAAAATTCAGACCTAATGATAGAAGTTGCAAGAAATTGTGGGGGATGTCAATGTCGGTGAGATTAATAACGTTATTCTGGTCGTTTTGGTTTAGCAATTTGCGGGCTTTATCATTTTTTCATTTTGCTTAAGTTTGTTTTTAATTCTTCACATTTATTCCTGACATAGTCTAAGATGAAACGTAAGGAGTCAGGATCTAATTTGTTGATCAGGATGGCACGTGTTTTTTTTAATGACGTTTTTAAACGTTCCAGTGTTAAATATTGTTGTTTAATATTGGCTTTTACAATATTTATTTCCGCTTTGTTGATGATATTTTTTATGCCTATGTCGCTGGTTCTGTAATTGATTTTTCCATAATTAGGTATTTTCCTATGCAAAAGTAGAAACTTATTAAATTCCAAATGTGACTTGGTGCGTTCAAACTTTAGAGATTCCTTTTCATACGATCTTATTGTATACTAGCAAAGTTACCCGGCGTTGCCCGGGATAATTACACTTGGATGTAAACAGAACAATCTCAAAAAATTAAATTAAATTTTGCAATATCTTAAAAATAAACACATGAAAATGCTTAGAATTAATACAGTAAAAATTCCTATTGAAAATTCGAAATAAATCTTTTTAAAATCTCACAATGGCTGGACCTCTCCAAGGATGCCACTGCTAGTCTAAATAATTTCTTACTCACGTAATGTTACCTCAGATGTATACTTAGTGTTGTTGCAATTTCCACTCTTCTCTCGATGTGTTGAAGCAAAACTTGGCCATTTATCACTTTGTGCAGTCTAGCGGTCGCCGATTCTTCTATTTACTCGCTTCCCATTTGCTCAATACATCACGGAGCTAAAGGAGTGCTCCTCTGTCGTCCTTCCACTCTTTCTCAATAGTCTGCTAACTCTCCATTATCTCCAGTTACTGATCATTTTTAAAGATTTTCAAGAAATTGTTAAGTACTAAGAACTCTCTTTTCTAAGAAAAGCCTGAATAACAGGAATTCTATGCATTGTTACAAATTGAAACTTATCCATATTACATCATCATTTTATGTTCATTGTTATAATTCTTGGAAAGATTGCTTTAACATTACATCATCATTCTGTGCTCATTGTTATTGGTGAATTGCGCGTTGATACCATTGTTGATGCGAACACAATGGGCCTATTGTTGCACAAACTTTGCCTTGCATTGTTGGTCATGAGATATATATTGTTGGTTCATGCAGTGTGTTTGTGAATTGCGTGCTGATACCGTTGTTGATAACTATTGTTGCTCAAACTTTGCCTTGCATTGTTGGTCATGAGATATTTCTCATTAATATGCCTTGCCATAACCATACATATCGTTTTTTTATCGATATTTATTATTTATCCGAAATCTATGGTAGACAGTGACCTTCCTCATGATTTGAAAATTTTATCAAGATCGGAATAAAACTGCAGATTTGTATAAATAACATAGAGACAGACCCACCCACCCACAAACATCTTTCTTTATATGTACAGATAGATTTTAACCTTGTATAGGTGCTGTAGAGGTTGCTGAAGAACTACATGTTGTTACAGGAATATGTCCAAAGAAAGTATGTTGGGGTCACTAATGTGTATGGAAAGACTAGGGACCCAACTATTACAGGTATGGGATGAAGAATTAGTAATGATTCTAAAACTGAGCTATCTTCACCAATCTGCGGAGAACCAGATTTGGAACTTGAAATAGTGTATCTGATGGGAATCTATATATTACTCCGGAAAGTCATTTCCGCTTGCAGTTGCGAGAGTAGAGCTGTGTGTGATGAAAAGTTAAAAAATATATTTGAAAAAATTACTTATCCAAATGAACTGCTTCGGCTATTTCTTGTTCCTTGTAAGTTATAAGTATATACACTATATGATCAAAAATATCTGGACACCCCTCACAGATCATCGATTGGCCCAATGTCACATGATAATGACTTGCACATCATTTAAATAGCTTCCCACACCTTCAGACACAACTCTGCTTGGACATTGGCAAGAATGGATCGTTCGGCAGAGCTCAGTGAGTTCCAACGTGGAACCATCGTTGGATGTCAACTATGCGGCAAATCCGTGCGTGACATTTCCAGCCTTCTTCAGATACCCAAGTCAACAGTAGGCGATGTCATTATGAAATGGAAGACCCAGGGATCAACAACAGTTCAACAACGAACCGGTAGACCCAAGAAACTAATGGACAGAGACCGTCGAGTGCTTCGTCGTGTCGCCCGCAGCAACCGGAAGTCCTCGGCAGAAACAATTGCCACAGAGTTTCGAAACGCCTCTGCAAATGATGCCAGTACCATGACAATTGTACCATGACCATCGGGAACTGCACAAAATGGGATTCCATGGCCGTGCTGCTGCCCACAAGCCCCACATCAGCAGGGTCAATGCCAAGCGATGTCTGGAGTGGTGCAAAGCCCACAGAAACTGGACAATGGACCAATGGAAACGTGTAATGTGGACATACGAATCTCCCTACACACTCTGGCAATCCGATGGACGAGTTTGGGTTTGGCGCATACCTGGAGAACGCTTCTTACCTGAGTGCACAGAGCCCACAGTCAAGTTCGGAGGAGGAGGAGTCATGGTGTGGGGCTCATTTTCATGGCACGGACTGGGCCAGCTCGTTCCTCTGCAAGGCATCATGAACTCCGTCCGTTTTCTGAATGTTTTGGACAACTGTGCACTTCCAACGTTGTGACAATGCTCCGTGCCACAAAGCGAGGCGTGTACAGCAGTGGTTTGCGGACTCAGGGGTCGAAGAAATGGGTTGGCCAGCACAAAGTCCCGACCTCAATCCTATAGACAGTCTGTGGGATGAATTGGAAAGACGCTTGCGGGCCAGATCACATCGGCCAACTTCTGTACCTGAACTGATTCTCGCTCTTCGGGAGGAATGGAGGAACATTGTAGAAAGTACCTACCAACATTTGGTAGAAAGTCTTCCCCGAAGGGTGGAAGCTGCGATTCGGGCAAAGGGATGTGCAACGCCCTATTGATTTCCATGAAATCGTGGCTAGAGCGCACACGTGCATGTGTCCGGATATTTGTGATCCTATAGTGTGCATCGAGCCTTGCCGCCTGGAGTACAATGATGAGATAATTATGCAGATGTCTTTGACTCAATATCTTAATTGTGGGTTTATTCATCTGCTCAACATAGTATAATAATTGAAAGTCAATAAACATAAATTAAAAGGAACAAAAAAGAGAAGAACGACGAGATCTTTTCTCGAGATCTCACCCCCCCAGGTCAGTCCTCCTCCTCAAATAGGCCACAAATCTTGCCTGACACCCAACACCGCAAAATGTCCAAGAAGAAAGGGAGGGCCCTTAAACTTTAAACCAAGCCAGATGACCTGAAGTTGTCCTGAGTGCCAGGACGAAAGATCTCGTCGTTATTCTCTTTTGGTAAGATACAAACAGTTCACCACGTGATTGTGGGTGATTGGGTAGTCCGATTTGGATGATTTTTTTTTTGTTTTGTTTGTTTTTTTAAGCTGAACAAGATTGCGATTGAGTTTTTTCTCTATCCCTTACGGTTTTTGAGATAAATTTTGAATGTGTCCTAATTTGCATATTTGGGAGGATGAAAAGTGCACCATGGGATAGGCCACCCACAACTTCCTATTCATTGGAGTCATCAAAATTGACATATCTTCTTCAGTTCAAAAAATAAAAGGGGGGTTCAGACTTTTGTATTCACCTTGTTTGTGGGTGGGTTTGTGGGTGGACTTGTTTGTTTCTTATACAAATCTAGAGTTTTATTCCGATCATAATGAAATTTTGCTTACTTGACCTTCAAAGCATGAGGAAGATCACTATCTACCTCAGATTTCGAAAAAAAATTATTGGTAAAACATCGATTTTCATGGTTATGGCAAGGCATATTAATGAGAAATATTTCATGACGAACAATGCAAGGCAAACTTTGTGCAACAATAGGTATCAACAATGGTACCAATACGCAATTCACAAACACTCTGTACTGACCAACTATATATATCTCATGACCAACAATGCAACGAAAAGTTTGTGCAACTATAGTTATCAACAATGGTATCAACACGCAATACATCAATACTATGCAGGGATTATCAATAATATATCTCAAGACCAACAATGAAAGGCAATATAGGTTTATGCAATATAGATAAGTTTCAATTTGTAACAATGCATAGAATTCCTGTTATTCAGTCTTTTCTTAAAAAAGAGAGTCCTTCGTACTTAACAATTTCTTGAAAATCTTTAAAAATGATCAGTAACTGGAGATAATGGATAGATAGTAGACTATTGAGAAAGAGTGCAAAGACGACAGAGGAAGCACTCCTTTAGCTCCGTGTTGTATTGAGCATATGGTAAGCAAGTATATTGAAGAATTGGCGACCGCTAGACTACACAAAGTGATGAATGGCCAAGTTTTGCTTCAAGATATCGAGAGAAGAGTGGGAAGTGCAACATTAAGTGTAGTTTTAATAAACTGTTTATGAGGTCAGTGCAGCAAAATTTGGGACTGATGGGATATGGCAGCAGAAAAAGGCTATCAGTGCCTTCACTCGAAGCACACCGTCAGAGGCTACACCTCGTCTGGGCTCATGAACATATTCTTTGGATCTTAGACTGTATATCTAAAGTAAGATTGCTTCAGTAAGAAATTATTTAGACTAGCAGTGGCATCTTTAGAGAGGTCCAACCATTGTCAGCTTGTAATAGTTTTTCTTTCGAATTTTAATTAGGAAGTTTTACTGTATTAATTATAAGCGTTTTCATGTGTTTATTTTTAAGATATTTCAAAGTATATTTAAAAAGAAAAAAGAGTCGGAGCTAGGATATATCACCTAAAATTCCTGTTTTTCGTAGAATTGATAGTCCTTTCGCTCTGTGATATAATCATTGAGTTATTATTTAACCAATTTGATTAATAATTTAACTTCTTGAGATTGTTCTGTTTACCTACAAGTATATCCTGGGCAATGCCGGGTCCTCTGGTAGACTCTTCTATATATATAAAGGATGTTTGTTTGTTTGTTTGTTTTTAAACAATCTACAGTTTTATTCCGATCTTGATGGAATTTTGCATACTTGACCTTCAAAACATGAGGAAGGTCACTGCCAACCTCAGATTTCGAAAATATAATAATTATTCATAAAAAAATGTGTCGATATTCATGGTCATGGCAAGGCGTATTAATGAGAAATATCTCATGAACAACAATTCAAGCAAATTTTGTGCAATAATGCTTATCAACAATGGTATCTACACGCAATTCACAAACACTCTGCACGGACCAACTGTATATATCTCATGACCAACAATGCAAGGAAAAGTTTCTGTAAAAATAGTTATCAACAATGGTGACAAAACGCAATGCACCAACATTTTGCAAGGATCAACAATATATATCTCATTACCAATGATGCAAGGCAAAGTTTGTGCACTATAGAT
>JAHWFO010042073.1:0-11110 GCA_023313115.1 Rhysida immarginata | reverse complement strand
TATATCTCATTACCAATGATGCAAGGCAAAGTTTGTGCACTATAGATAAGTGTTAATTTTTAATAATGTATAGAACTCCTGTTATTCTGGCTTTTCTTAGAAATGAGAGTTCTTAGTGCTTATAAATTTCTTGAAAATTTTTTAAAATCATCAGTAACTGGAGATAATGGAGAGTTAGCAGACTATTGAGAAAGAGTGGAAAGAAGACAGAGGAAGCACTCTTTTAGCTCCGTGCTATATTGAGCAAATGGTAAGCAAGTAATTAGCAGAATCGCGACTGCTAGACTACACAAAGCAAAGAATAGCCAAGTTTTGTTTCAAGACATCGAGAGAGTAGTGAGAATTGCAACAACTTCAAGTGTACATCAAAAGTAAGATTCCGTGATTAAGAAATTATTTAGACTAGCAGTTGCATCCTTGGAGAGGTCCATCCATGGTGAGCCTTTAAAAAAATTTTTTCGAATTTTCATTAAGAATTTTTACTGTATTAGTTCTTAGCGTTTTATTTGTTTATTTTTAGGATACTGCATAATTTAATCAAAAAAAAGTTCCAGTAATGCCGGGGTTTTCACCTAGATTATTTGGCAGCAAATCAGGTCCAAACATTTCTTAAAAATACATTTAGATTATATTCTGTGGTTATGCATATTTTTCGGAAACTGAGATGCTGATGATGCGATGACTGAATATTCGTTTCCCAGTATTAATAATAATGATCATAGTATGATGATGCAGTGACAGAACATTAATAAGGCAGCGTCTATTGATGAGGCAAAGGAGTCACATGTATCTACCTTGAGATCCCTAAAAATGACTAGACGACTGGCAAAAATTTATGTGCCTGGAAAGGAAAGAGAAAGAACGAGTATTGGTCAGAGAAACTCTGCAACTAAAACAGAAAAAGCTATACAGGCATTTGAAATATCTGAACAATGGGAGTTTCGAATAGAGCAAGAGGGTAAAAGAGCTTCTACAACAAGGGAAGAAAAACTTGAGTCTAAGGTACCTGGTGATGCTCCGTAATGGTGAGGCAAGTCAAGAAGAGTTTAGATTAAGTCCCGGTTTATCACCTAGTATTCCAGTTTTTCGTATTTTTCATAGAATGGATAGTCCCTTTGCTCTGTGTTTATTGATTGAGTTATTATTTAAACACTTGGAAGTTATTATTTAATTTTTTGAGATTGTTTTCTCTATCCTGGGCAACGTCGGGTCCTCTGCTCATCTTTCTATATATATATAAAGAAGGATGTTTGTGGGTTTGTTTGTGGGTTTGTTTGTGTGTATTGAATACAAATCTACAGTTTTATTCCGATCTTGATGAAATTTTGCATACTTGACCTTCAAAGCATGAGGAAGTTCACTGTCTACCTCAGATTTCGGAAAAATAATAATTATCGATAAAAAATCGATATTCATGATCATGGCAGGGTATATTAATGAGAAATATCTCATAACCAACAATGCAAGGAAAAGTTTATGCAACAATACGTATCAACAATGGTGTCAACACGCAAAACACCAACACTAGGCAGGGATCGACAATATATAACTCATGACCACCAATGAAAGGCAAAACTTGTATCAATGCATAGAATTCCTGTTATTCAGGCTTCTCTTAGAAAAGAGAGTTCTTAGTGCTTAACAATTTTTTGAAAATCTTTAAAAATGATTAGTAAGTGGAGATAATGGAGAGTTTGCAGACTATTGAGAAAGAGTGTAAAGACGACAGAGTTAGCAGGTCGATAGCAGAATCGGCGATCGCTAGACTACAAAAAGAGATGAATGGCCAAATTTTGATTCAAGACATCGAGAGAAGAAAGGGAATTGCAACAATATCAAGTGTACATAAAAAATAAGATTACGTGAGTAAGCAATTATTTAGACTAGCAGTGACATCCTTGGATAGTTCCATCCATTGTGAGCCTTTAAAAAAATTTTTTTTGAATTTTCTTTAAGAATTTATACCGTATTAATTCTAAGCGTATTCATGTGTTTCTTTTTAGGACATTGCAAAATATAATTCAACCTTTTGAGTTTGTTCTGTTTACGTACAAGTGTAATTATCTCGGGCAACACCAGGTATCTTTGTTAGTTCGTCAAAAGAATCAAATACTTTGTTTATTAACGAGATATAAAATAAACAAACACACGTTGATTGGAAGGCTCTTCATTGCATGAAAACTATCGAATATCCAACAATAAAAACGACTATAAAATGTGCACTCAGAAACGAAGTACACACGCAAACGAAAGAAATTAAAGCACTGTGCTTTAAAGGAAATTATAACATATCACCATCTCTCAGCAATAAGCAATGACAATGAAGCATTGCTCCAACACAATAATTAACAGCAACTATAATAATGATAATGATAATGATAATATAGAAAATATACAGAGAAAATAGAAGCAGTATTAGATTGTCTTTTAACATAACCCTCTTGCCTGTGGGGAGATTGTTTTTTTCCATGAACATGAAAGGATAGTTGATTTATTTTCATTGATGCATTGTAGCCATTTCGACGATGGCTTCACCAGGACTCTGCATTACAGATGCTCATTCTATGATGTTAATGCATGAAGCAAGGTTTAAAATCTTTTTTATATTATATTTTTTTAGCTCCACATGGATTATTTTTGGTTTCCTGGAATCTCTTATTGCATATTTCAACTATGTAATGTGTTCCAGGCATTAGTAAAAATCCTGTGCAAAGTTTGATCTGTTTTTTTTTTTATTTTATAGCATATGCACCTATGGAGTGTTTACATTTTACAGGCTGTAGCTGAAGTCATCGATGCTCCGCCATCTGGTGAGCACTGAGAGAAATGGCTCAATCGATCCTTAACCCCCTCCACTACCATGAGAGTGGGCCATGATCAAGCATACCTCATACTCTATTTACCTTGGCCATAGTCCCCTAGATAAGGCTTATTCTACAACTAGCAGAGATACCCGGCGTTGCCCTTTAACAGTAAAACAGTGACACAGAGTAATAATCATAAAAGTTTTATTTTTCTTTAAAAAAGTGTTAAATGATCAAATATATCTTTAAAAATTTAAAATATTGAAATATAAATCTGGAATTTTGAGAAATGACAAGCCTAAGGCTTCAATGGAAAGGCATAGAGTTATATCTTCATATATTTTCACTATAAATGGTAAAATAATGTTAATGCTTCATTTAGTGAGAAGCAGGTCTTAATCCCCCAATTTTGAAAAACTTAATTATATTGCTAATATTATGCAATGTAGAAATGAGTAGAAACCGCTGTGCACATTTCATAAAATGTGAAAAAAATTTGTTTTAAATCAGAAACTTTTATTACATAAAAAATATCCTCTCATTTAAAAAATTTTTTTATTTTTCCAATATCAATTAACTTGGTAATAAAATAGTCTGTTCTATTTGTAATCAATCATTTTTTTTATATCGCAGGTAAAAAATTAAAAAAAGTCTTGAATATCTTTAATGATCTGCACAGCATTTGTTTGCATGACATAAAGAGGACAAAGCACTTGATTTTTAAAACAATTACATTTTTTATCAGTACAGCGTGTTTTGTGTGAGCATGGTTTCAAACCCTGACACTCACTGTAACCATAATAATTTTTAGTGACTCCCTGTAAGTAACATCAGTGAGAAATTAACCATACCAAAATTCTACAAATGTAATTATGAAGAAAATTGTACAAAATTGCAATAAGAATTTACATAATACAGCACTGTGCAGCATTAATATTGATATACCGCAATAACAGTTAGAATAACACAGGTGAGTAAATGAATGAAATCACACGTTATTTGTAGGTGTACAATTCATGAAATGAGCAGAAATCGTTGTGCACATTTCATGATTTGTGTAAAATTCTGCACAATTCAAGATTTGTGTAAAATTCTGGCACATTTAACTGTGCAAGTGCATTGTACAATTCATGAAATGTGCAAAAAATTGACTAAACAAATTTTCGTAACTAAACAAAACGAAACGAAAATTTCCTTAAAAATTCCTACCAAATCAAAACGCAATTAGAAACCATTAATTTAAAAAGTAACTATCAAAATCATACATTAGATGTTAAAAGCATGTATGACCATGTGCCTGTCCCACAGAGCTTAAATATCCTGAAACAAAGCTTTACAAACACAACTTGATAGCAACACAATCAACAATCTTATTGAGGGTGTAAATTTATGCTTAGATAACAACCAATTCACATTCGACAATAAATTATTCTCTCAGACACAGGGCCTACCCCCTTCTTGCCAACTTGTATGCACATAATGTGGAATACGAATGTTCAAAACAATGTAGATCATTTGTAATGTAATTCCTCTTTCCAATTCACTACAACAGCAATAAATAATAACCAGCTCATTTTCCTAGATCTTTTAATCACTCACAACAATAACAGGATGATATTTGATATATATGAAAAACCCACACAAGGTACCATAACCACCAACTATAACCACCAGTCCTGGAAAAAAACTCAGAACTCATTTATAATATACCATGCTCACAATGCAATAAGTCTTACACAAGTCAGACGAAAAGACGATTAGAAACACGTATTCATGAACATGAAAATGCATGCAGAACAAAAGATTTCAGCAATCCCATTGCTCTCCATGCTTACACAAATGATCACCCAGTAGCATGGAACCAGGTAGCTACATTAAAGAGAGAGCAAAATTATATAAAAAGAGTGATCAAAGAATCAATTTACATAAAAAAAGAAAATAGCAATATGGCAAGTTGTTCTTATCAAGTCTACCCATATTGGCAATTAATTTTATAATTCAATCTACTCTCATATCAATTTCTACTCTCTTATCAAATCCACCCAAATTTTGGCAGTAATTCTATAATTAGATCTATTTTTCATGTCAATATTTATGTCGATTTTAAGTTCGATTATTTTCGTTTCGTTTTGTTTACATTTTTACTGCCAACTCCATCCCACCCTGCCCATCTCACCCCCCAGGTCAGCCCACCTCCGCAAAAAAGCCACAAATCTTGCCTGACACCCAACACCACGATATGTCCAAGAAGAAGGGGATGGTTCTCAAACTTTAAACGAAGCCATATGATCTGAAATTGTTCTGAGTGCCAGGACGAAAGATATCATCATTCTTCTCTTTTAATTCCTTTTTATTTATGTTTATTGATTTTTCTTTATTATACTATGTTGAGCAGATGAATAAACCAACAATTAAGTCACTGGTAAGGTCTGGGTGGCTCTCTTCGATTGTTATCATTGGTGATGTAAACGTTTCGGTCATCGTAACTGTTGACATCACCTGGGTCTGCTGGGCACATGTCGATCACTCGTCATGCGAAGGAAGAGCATCTTCATTCATTAGGGATGGTCGATCACTCGTCATCGTCGATCTGGTCAGTTTCTCGTATAAGAAAAATAAAATAGAAAAGCCTTTCGCTTCTACTTTCAAAGATGGGGTAATTGATTTCGACCCCTTCAAAGGTAGGTAAAGATTTGTTCGAAGCGTAAAGAGGGTTAGGCTTTCTCCCCATCAGTCGATTTTATTGTAAAACTCCTATCTTGTCAACGCCACACCTAAAAGCCCGTCGCAAAGTCGAATCTCTACAAATAAAATGTTACATCTTGGTCAGTTCAGTTAATTGGGTTTAAACTGTCACTTTCAGCAACGTTCTTTTACGTCAGTTTTTGTCCATCATCGTTTCCTAACTCTCCCAAGCCTATTTTACTGTCTCCTTCCTTTTTCACATTCCAATTCACCAGACACATAACATTTGGAAGAGCATAACGTTCATAGCATTATCAAGGACGAGACATTTCGACAAAAACCAAAACACTACGTCAGCAACATTGTAAACTTAAGTCATTATTGCCTTTGATCAAGTTTTCCTATTGTAAGAATTATTGGTAGCAATAAAATTATCACTATGTCAACAAACATCATTTATCAACTTTGTCTTGCCATCTCAACTGGACAACAAAATGTTTTTGTAACTAAAGGTACAAGGGGGGGCGCAAAAGCATGTAAAGGAGTGAAATTTGTTATGCATATTCCTCTAGAAAAATCTACATTCCGATGAAGTTTGGGCCAAATTGTCGTAACGTTAGAACTATGACAACATACGAGGTCTGTTCAAAAAATAACCGAACTTTTTTAATTATGCGGCAAAGGATCATCGTAGCGACGAGTGGTTGGCAAAACTGCAATTGTCATATCCTTCTGTCTAATGGACTATTTACAAGTTTTTACATGTTGTTTAGTTTCCTAGTTATTGTCATTTCAGTGGTCGTGACGAGTTTTGCAATGTCCGATTGACGAGAAAAACGATGCAAAGTAAAATTTTGCGTGAAACTGGAGAAAACATTCACGGAAACGTGAATTGGGTTTACGGATACAATTTTTGAGAGCGAAGTCCAGTGGTCACAGTGGGTTGGCAGAGGATCTCTACGCTCAAAAAAAGGATCTGCCAAGGTGATGCTCACCGTGCTTTTTCGATTTCAATGGAGTTCTACATTTTGAATTTTTGGTTCAAGACCAAACAGTCAACCGTCTGTCCTAACAAGACGTTTAGAAAAGGTTGCGCGAAAAAAATTCTCAAAAAGAGACCACTGTTGTGGCAAGACGACTCAAAGTTGTGCTTCATGGTTGCACGTGCCCACTCACCCTTGTTATTTCGCCAGTGTTGTGCCAAAATCAGATGACTGTCTTCCTCCAGCTTCCTGCTTCCCAGATCTAGCTCTCTGCTACTTTTTTCGATTTTCACGTTAGAACGTTTTTCTCGTAAATCGGACATTGCAGAAATCGTCACGACCACTGACACATGTTGCATTCAAATGGCAATAGCTAGGAAACTAAACAACATGAAAAAACTTGTAAATAGTCCATTAGACAGAAGGATATGACAATTGCAGTATTGCCAACTGCTCGATGCTACGATGATCCTTTGCTGCATAATAAAAAAAGTTCGGTTATTTTTTGAACAGACCTCGTATGGCTTGTGATATATCATTCGTTCGAAAATGATGAGAAAGGAAAGAAGGTGGGTTTTTTTTTAAATTTTCTAAATACTATGTTCGAGAAAATCAATTTTTTGATAAAAAACACTTGGGCAGGGGGTTGCAAAGTGCACGTGAAGGGGCAAAAATAGATGAACTTAGGGCTTTCGCCACTTTCCTATATCTTCCTCGGGAGGCTTAATTTCTTGTTTTTCAATAAAAAACCTTTTTATCATTAGTTTTAATTGCGTTTTCTTTCACGGTTCATGCCCGATCACGTGTGTTGATTTTATATGCAACCGAAAAGATAAGTTGTGATTGAATCTATTGAAAGGAGAATGTGAGGCACAATCCTGAACATAATTTATTGCAGTCACAAAATAATATCGTTGACTATAGGATCACGTAACTTAGAAGAAGATAGAGCTGGAGTGCCTTATTCTTAATTAATGCCACTGTGATAATCTCACCTTGAATGATTTATGTCATAAATCAGTACATCACATTACTCCAGAGTGGAATAACAAGTGCAATATTAATAAAAAAGTATAAAAAAAATATACTATTTCAATATTTCAAATTTTTACATTTTCTTTTCCAAAATATCCTTTCTTTTTTAATCAACTATTTTTCTAAAAAAATCTTTTATGATACACATTACTTTCCAATTAATTTGATTTCCATTTAGTTAATTTTTTTCCAATTTTCTTTTCTTTATAAACCTTGTTTCTTTCTCTCTTCCTCTACCATTCTCATTCAAATATGACATGTTCCAATGTTTCTCCATCTTCTTTACATCCTCTACATATTTTTTTCTTCCTCACTACCATACATTTAATTACCCACTAAAATATTTCCACATCTAATCTTTAAAAATAAAATTTTCACTCCAATATAATTTTCTATTGTTAAATACCTTTCCATTTGCCAATTTGTCATAATTTTTTATATATTCTACATGATACAAAATTATTTATTCTTCCCATCCGTTCCTTCAATTCCTTTGCCACTATTGTCTCCCTTATTTTTTCACTGAATTTTTACAAACTAATTTTTCTTACCCCTTTACCCTCCCACCACATCTCTCTATATTCTTCCCATATATTTTCATTTATTTTGACAATCCATCTATAACCCTTACACCCTCTAGCCATTTTTTAAATTTCATCCCAGCAAATCTGTACCAATCTATTGACTTGCATATTTTCAATCTTTTCGATATATTTTAAAGTTTTCCTCACCAAATTAATCTGCAACTTTACTCTTCCTATTTCAGTGAAGACTACCCAATTTGGTTTACTTCTTCTCAGTTCAAATATCCATTTGAAAAATTGATTTTGTGTACTCTCTATTCTGTCATCTTCTTCCCATCCCCATATTTCTGCTGTATACTCAACTATACTTTTTACTAATACATCAACATCTTTATCATTATTTTAAAATCATTCATCTTTGTTCTTTTCACCACACCTGCTTCATTGCCATTTTGCCTTTTCAATGATTTCTTCCTTCTGTTTCCCATAACTATTCTTCGGAGTAAACCACATAACCAAATATTTATATTCTTTCACTATTTCAATCTTTTCATTCCCCATTTCCACTTTTCTTTTACACTACCTTTCCCACCCCTTTAAAACACCATCATTTTTGATTTATTAACATTTACCATCAAATCATTTTTTCTCAAGAAATCATCCTCTGCCAATTAAACCACATCGTCTGTATACATTAATTGAAAAATTTTCATTCTTCCTACTACAATTCCACCTTCATTACATTTTTACAAAGAATTTCCCAGATCATACATAAAGATTATAAACAGCAGAGGAATTAAAACACATCCCTGTTTTACTTTCTTAGTTATCCAAAAGGATTCCGTAACACCATTTCTACTTTTACCTTTACATTTTGTTTCTTTATACATACTTATAATATTTCCAAATAACTTACCCTCTATACCCATCCTCCTTAATTTTACCCACAATTTTTCCCTATTTACCGAATCAAAGAGAGCTTTCAGGTCCATGAAAAATATTATTACTTTTTTCTTTTTTGTATCAATCTTAACTCTATTATATTATTCAGAATAAAAATAATGCCTACAACACTCTTTACGCTTCTAAAACCAGCCTGTGTATCTTCAAGATACTCATTCTCTTCTATCCATCTTATTAGTCTTTCTTCTAGAATACTTGTATACACTTTATATAAGCCGAAAGTTATACTCACTCCTCTGTAATTAGTCACCTCATTTGCACTTCCCTTCTTTTTAATTGGACATATCACCACCTCTTTTCATTGATTGTGAAATTCCTTTTTCTCGAAAATTCGATTATAAATCTCACTTTGTCTTGCAATAATTGTTGAATCAGCCTACTTCATAAACTCTCTTGGAACACCATCTAATCCAACCACTTTCCGATGTTTCAGTTTATTTATCGCTCTCCATATTTCCATGATCGTGATCTCTTCATTCTACCATATTTTCACATGTATTTCTCCTACTTCTATACTTCTATCTATTATCAACTCCTCTATTCCATCCATTATCTTCATAAAATGACTTTTCCAGTCCTCCTTACTTATTTTTTCACTTAAATCTTGTCTTTTTCTTCTGAATCTATTAATTAACTTCCAAAACGACTTCGTATCTTTTCCTTTTACCAATTCATTGTTCCATTTCCTCTCATATTTGTTCTTTTTTATTTTACACAACTCCTTAAAGTCTCTTCTCTTTTGAATAAAATCCGTCCATCCATTATCATTTTTGATTCCCTTTCTAAGACACCTTATCATTTCTTTTTTCTTTTTCACACATTCATTGTCAAACCATTCCCTCTTCTCTATATCTATATCCTCTTTCTCTCTTATCATCTTTTTCCCTGCCAGTTTTATTATTTCTTCAATTTCTTTTATCTGTTCTGCGGCATTCCCTCTATCTTCCACCATTTTCTTTTTGTTTAACATCTCTCTTATATTTCTCCTATATTCCTCTTTATATTCATCATCCCATTTATAATAAATCTCTCTTATTCCGTTTTCTTTTCCTCTGTAACTAGTTTTTTTTCTTCTTTCCTCTTATATACATTATAGGCATATGATCCGATTCATCTCGACAATCAACTTTAAAATCTTCTACCTTCTCTATTGCATTTACATCTATTAGAGCATAAACAATTATCGATTTTCCTTTACCTCCAATAAAAGTATATTCTCTTCCTTATCTCCTTCATGCCGTCAATTTGCAATTATCCATCCTTCCTCTCCACACAAGCTTTTCATCTCTTCACCTTTGATTTTCTCCTTTTAAATACATTCTCTGGCATACACTTCCAACAATCTTCATCTTCATTTTGTTGTAATTCTCCCTTCCTTGCATCCCAATCACCAAATAACAACAAATTACCTTTTTCATATTTTTCTCTCGTCCATGCTTTCTTCAGTTCACTGATTGATTTATCCATCTTTCTTTTCATATCTTAATTCTTGTACACTTTCCCTCTTTATTCCAATTAATAGTCCACCCTTTGCTCTTTTTTTTTCTTTTCCTTTACTGCATAACTAACATACCATTCAAAATCACCACTTAACTTATCCTTCCTTGAGTATTGGGTTTTTCTCAAAACTGAGCTGGTTTTTTAGAACCTTTTTTCTATCAGTCATGAGGTGTTTCCTAATTATCAGGGATTCATACGTGATTATTATAAAGAAACGCGTTGAACAGTCAATAAAAACGCTACCAATATTGCTATTCCTGGACCTGCTCTTTTTATTTAATACTAGAAGAGGTACCCGGCGTTGCCCGGGATTATTACACTTGGGATGTAAACAGAACAATCACAAAAAATTAAATTAAATTTTCCAATATCTTAAAAATAAACACATGAAAATGCTTAGAATTAATACAGGAAAAATTCTTAATGAAAATTCGAAAAAAATCTTTTTAAAGTCTCACAATGGATGGACCGCTCCAATAATTTCTTACTCAGGTAATCTTACTTCAGATGTACACTTGATGTTGTTGCAATTTCAACTCTTCTCTCGCTGTGTTGAAGCAAAGTTTGGTCTTTCATCACTTTGGGTAGTCTAGCGGTCGCCAATTCTTCTATTTAC
>JAHWFO010042072.1:343907-382659 GCA_023313115.1 Rhysida immarginata | reverse complement strand
TAAAATTAATTTTATTCCAGGCCCCACCCAAATAAAAGACCAACGCCCAAATTAAAGGCCAACGCCCAAATTAAAAGCCAACGCCCCAAATAAAAAGACCAACGCCCAAATAAAAGACCAACGCCCCAAATTAATCAACCAACGCCCAAATAAAAGGCCAACGCCCAAATTAAAAGCCAACGCCCAAATTAAAAGAGGGGAGATGAGGTGGTGGGTCACGTGAGGTGCCTTCTACGCGCGGATTGGTTGAACGTCTGTGACGTCAGGTAGGGGGGAGGTAGGGGGTCACGTGGGGCGAATACTGCACGCTGATTGGTGGAAATCTACGCGCATATCATTAAGAATTGACCACGCCCACCTCATTAATATGCGCGTAGTTGAGGACTCTATCTACTACTCATATCCATCGCTGATATTTTAAATTATCTTGGATTGAATGCTAGTAATGAAAGAAAAAGGTGCGTGGTAGAGAGGGAAGCAGTTTTAAATGCTCAGCATAGTATTTTGTGGGAGCAAAGCCCACTGGATAATAATAAGTGGGCTTTGGTGGGAGAAACAGTATCGCATCTTCGCCTTCAGTATCGCAGCTTTGTGTATTGAAGGCGAAGATGCGATACTATTTCTCCCACAAAATATTACATGCTGAGCATTTAAAACGCCTTCCCCCTCTACCAAGCACCTCTATCTTTCATTACTGGCATTTAATCCAAGTTAATTTAAAATATCAGCGATGGATGTGCTTATTAAAGTAGCTGCATCACTAGCTGCCAAGCTGTGAGGTATCGATTGCTGTTCACCTCCCCTCTTCGGCGGCCATATTGGAAGCAGGGAAGAACGTTAGTGGGAAGCGAAGCTCTAACTGATCCAATGCTAAATTTTTGATGCCAAAACAGCGCCATCAGCCTGTAGCGGATGAGGCGAAATGGGCATCAGCTTCCGCTATTGTACAAGTGCGACAACCTCCCCATGAGCATTCAAGAATTGGCTGTTCTGTTCAACCCCCTAGTGCGATCTTATTCCCATTTCACAGTATTTATTTTAATGCTTCCGATAATTTAGTTAATATTGATACTGTTCGAATGCAGTTTTCTGTGAAGATGTGAAAATTCTTGCCGAACTTCTACCTCTCATTCCCTGAAGGCGTGAAGTCCGATACATGACAAACATCCGTTGAACATGAACTCCGACTGACTTTGAGATTTGCGTTTTGCCTCTGAAGAACACAAGAAGAACAGCCAATCAGTTGCATGCCGTGCATTAATAACGTATTTCGTATCTTTAATGCAATTACAAAGTAATCTAATTTAATTTAATAACTTATTATAAAATTTGATACACTTAAAATTATGAAAAATATATTTTTAAGATTAGATAGGTAATTAATTTATATTTTTGTTTCAAATAAGTATAAAATAATTGTGTGTTTAAAATTGGATAGAATATATACATTTTTGATAAAAATGATTTGAAAATTTTTCAGTATACATGTGTATTTAAAATTAATTTCTAGAAATATAATTTATATAATTTCTTTGTTATTGTGCTAATGATACGAAAATACGATATGAATGCACAAGCGTTAAAACTGAAATTATTTAAACCGTTTGTTTTGATTGGTCCGCAACTCACAGGGTCAAGCGAAAGTCACTGAGCATGCTATTGCTTTCGGTTTCAGGTTTAGCCATTTCGCCTCATTCGCTTGGTGCGCTGATTGTTTCCGGGCATCAGAAATCAGCGGGAGCTTCGCTTCCCATTAACCTTATTCCCTGTTGGAAGCTTGAGTCATTGGCCGCTAGAGGGCTGACGACTGCCAATAGCTGCCGCCACATAAGTTGAACGACAGGATGACGTCATTTATAATGCCAGCCAATAGACGTTAACGGGAAGTAAATCGCTTAGCTATTCCATGAAATGTCATCTTTCGTTTTCGAAACATTGTTTTCGTATTTATATGTAGTTTCTATTTTCGTTTTTTCTTTTAAATAGATAAACGAAATTAATAAATGAAATTAATAAATTAAAAAAATGACGCAGAATAGTCGACTCGAAGGCAATTTGTTTTATATTATGACTTTTAATAGGCTTTCCAAGTTTCAACGATATCTCCACCATTACTATAGTAGAACAAGTGCATCATGGGTAAAATCCAGACAAAGCATATTGATGAGAAGACTTACTGCTCATGTCAAAAAGATCGTTCAACTTACGTAGCGGCAACTATAGGTCCTAAAAACATAAAATTATGTTCATATTCCCTTAAAATAACTGAAATATTCCCTTTAAATGCATAAATATTCTCTTAAAATGTAGGCACTTCTTAACAAACAAATGCGTATGAATAATTAGATCTTTCATCATTTTATTAATTTCGAACATTACAATGACTAACAACGTTTTGCTTCACGTTTTCTGGGGTGAATCTCTGGGATGAACGTGAAATAGATTTGTACTGAGAAAATGATCTTTCTTTGAAGTAATAGGGGCTTTGGAAAATGCAGCAATTTCTTCTGGTCTGGGATGTAACACTTTTTCCGGATAAAATTTTTGAAATTAATTGTACTACACTCCAACCTGGATTTTTATCAAGAATGTCTTTTAGCTTTGCATGGATAAGTAATTGTTTAGGTGAAACTGGCACTAATTCGATTGCTTCCACAACCATCAACACAATAGCTAACTGCTTTATGAAGAGGCAATCCTTCTAAATTTTTTATGCTGTCAATAAGAAACTCGTTCTTACATACATGTGCAACAGTCTGTTGCGTACTCTGACTTTTGATTCCCCTGGGTGATAGGGACTGTAGAAGCAAAGCTTATTTATGCAACTTCTTCATGCAATGTATTGATGCTAAGTGAATGGAAGTGTTTAAATGTTGTTAACACTTGTGATCTTTTTTCAGCAGGTATACATTTGCTACAGCATTTGCAGAAAAGAACTCTACCATCTGTTGAGAACATGTCTTCAAATTCTTGGACTTACGGCTGGCATTTTGTGCGTGCAGATCTCTTCTCTTTTGGCATGATTGATTTTCAGTGGAATATCGCTATAGCAGATATTAAGATAATATCACAAGAAGCCATTTGGCCTCTCGGGTGTAGGACAAAATGCAATCAAAATATGCCTTTTAGGTCTGATAATCCCAAATATGCCATAAACTATTAAATATGCTTTTTTAGGTCTTTATAATCATCAAACCAAAACACATATATTAAAAAAAACACATTTTTATGCATATCTCTTAGTACTGAAACCATAAACAAAATATGTTTTTACCTAAGGTTCCTAACCCTACTCATCTCTTTGATGTTCGTTATTTAGCATACCAACCATTTGAAATACTTTTCCTACGTGCTCTACAATATACAGGGCGTTTCAAATAAAGCGTAACTGTGGAATATCTGGAGAAATACACATAGGATCGAAAAAACAATAAACACTTGTTTAATATTTTTCAAAAAGCTATCCAATGATAAGAAACTCGACTTCCCACCCACTTCCCATCCACTTGAGGGTGGGGAAGGGTAAATTTGAAATCTTAAATAGTAATCCCTATTTATAATGGTATTCCAGATTCTACACAACATTTCATAAATGTTTTATTCTCAGTGTTTTTTCAACTGATCCAACCGTTTAGGAGATAGAGGCACAGAAAGGGTAGAACTTTTAAAGTTTTGAACTCAATTTTATCGATGAAGACAAAAAGATAGAGGGTGGGTCTTACATGTTAGAGATATTCACATTTTACTTTTTGTTAGTCTTTAAAGGAACACACTTTCAGTGCCTCTCATCTCCTAAACGGTTGATAAAACACCAAGATTAAAACGTTTCCCTAATGTTGTGTACACTCTGAAAATACTATTAAAAATAGGGGTTCCTGTTTAAGACTTCAAAGCTACACCCTCCCACACTCTCAGGGGATGTGTGTGGGGAATCGTGTTTTATCATTGGAGAGCTTCTTGAAAAATATTAAACACGTGTTTTGTATTTTTTCGATCTGATGTGTATTTCTGCAGATATTCCACTGTAACACTTTATTTGAATCAACACACTGTATACCTTATCATT
The DNA here is from genome assembly GCA_023313115.1 of Rhysida immarginata. NCBI lineage: Eukaryota > Metazoa > Arthropoda > Chilopoda > Scolopendromorpha > Scolopendridae > Rhysida > Rhysida immarginata. The sequence continues at coordinate 378,593 of JAHWFO010042072.1, read as the reverse complement.
TAATTATATTCTTTTTTGCATATTATAGCTTTTAAACTGTACCTTATACTGAAATTCAGTGCTTTTCTTTTATCTACTAATAATATCTTTAAGTTAAAAATCATATTCTGCTTTAAAAAAAGGAAGAAAACAAAAGGAAACAAAACTGTTGAACAACTAAATTATACATAAGCAAATCTATTTTTTTAACACTTCGGAAAAGTAAGGTAGAAAGAATTTTCTTGCAGAGACCTGGGTGGCATTTCCTGCGCTCCCGCGTTCTGCTCGTTCTAATTGTCACCATACAAGCGAAGAGGAATGCATAATACATGTAAATTGTACTTTTGTGTTTGCGATAAACTTTTACCCTGATGGTTTTTCCGCCGCCTCCCTTCGACGATAACCGTCAAACGTGCGAGAACGGAAGACGACGTCTGGTGGGGCCATTGAGAATCACAAGGTGCCGTCGATTAGCCGCAGTTTTCTCGTTGTCAAGAGCGCGGTTAAGTACCACTCGGAAGCGAAAAAGAAGGAAGAGGGGGGAAAAAAACTGCGGTCGTTTGTGAATCTATTCAAAGCTGTCCGCCTAGATTGTTATTGCAGTTTGATTATAATTTTCTTCCCATTCTCGGAAAATTCCTCCAAAGCTTCGGCAAGGTAACTCTGGAAGCAATAAAAGTAGAGCCTTAATTGGCATCCATTGCTACGTTGGGGAATTTTCACTTATTATTTCCCTATAATATTTTGTGCATGACCCAAACACCGGTTGAATTTTAAAGACTGCCTCAAATGGAGGTGATGTAAAGTAATAAATTTACTTGTTGTAATGAATGCTAAGCAAATTTGAGAAAAAAAAAAGGGTTTGTTAAATACCCGTAGATTTGGTGAGATGTTTTATTGTTGGATTTCTTTCAGTTACATATAAGTAACCAAGTTAACTTCCAATGAAGCATTATGAAATAAAATTACGTTATAGAACAATAAAATTACTATATTTCCTCGAATAATTTCCAATTTTTACCTTCTTACCCAACCCCTTCCTTCCATAAGTCTACCATTTCTGTCATCGACAAGTCTACACATATTAAACATTTTCAACATATCATACCTTCAAATCACCAATCCCCAGTTTTGAATACCCTTGTCAAAATTCATAAACCTGGAATGCCAATCAGACCTGTCGTTAATTACTCTCCTGCCCCATCCACCGAGTCTTCCCGTACTTACTTACTTACTTACTTACTTTTCAAACCCGCTTATCCGTTAGGGTCGCGGGGGCAGCAGCCCTATGGAGGATCTCCAGCGATCGCGATCTTCCGCCATCAGGCGCATGTCCTCCCTGGTAATATCCAAGCGACTCGAACCCAGACTCTCCAGGTAGTCTAGCCACCTGGTTCTAGGCCGACCCCTTGGTCTCTTACCCACCGGCTTGGAAAATAACAACTGCCTAGGAAGACTAGTTTGCGGCATCCGAATCACGTGGCCATACCAGCGCAACTGAGACCTCTCAATGCGGAGAAGCAGCGGCTCAACACCTAAAGATTCCCTTATTGTATTGCTGTACACTCTATCTAGTAGGGTAACACCTGCAACACCTCTCAGAAATCTCATTTCGGCCGCTTGTACCCGCGATCGCACTCTTTCGGTCATTACCCAAGCCTCATGACCATAGGTGAGAATGGGGACAAAGATGGATTTGAAGACGGAGAGCTTAGCTTTGTTACTCAGCTCGCGTTTCGTTACCACGGATCGCCACAGTTCACGTCTGACACAGCTTGCTGCATCGATCCGAGCATCCAATTCTTTCTCCTGCCGTCCATCACTCGTGAATGCAATCCCGAGATACTTGAATTTCTCCACCTGTCTCAATGAGGCTCCACTAACATGGAGAGCGCACTGAGCAGGCTGTCTTGAAAGGACCAGAACCTCGGTTTTAGCCACACTGATCTTCATCCCAGCTTCTTCACATTTGGCTGCAAGAAGGTCTAGTGCATGCTGAAGGTTCGTGCGAGAAGACCCAAGGAGGACAAGGTCGTCAGCAAAGAGCAACCTCTCCACCAGGCAGTCGCCCACACAAACACGCTCATCGCCTCGGCTGCCCCTGTCTATCCAGTCCATAAAGATAATGAACAAGATGGGCGACAGTACGCACCCTTGGCGGAGTCCAACACCCACGGTGAACGGTCTTGACTTAATGCCATTTATCCGGACACACATCTCAGAGCTTTCGTACAGAGACATGATAGCAACCAGTAATTGCCCATCCACTCCATACTCTTGCAACACTTGCCAGAGCTTCTCCCGAGGAACTCTGTCATATGCTTTTTCGAGGTCCACAAAGCAAGCGTAGACCTCTTTTGCATACTCCCAGGATTTCTCAAAGATTTGCCTTAGAGCAAAGATGTGATCCGTCGTGCTTCGGCCAGGTCGGAAACCACACTGCTCCCCTGACAGTTTGGAGTCGACTATTTCCCGACTTCTCTTCTCCAGACACTTAGCGTACACTTTCCCAGGAATGCTGAGCAAAGAGATGCCTCGATAGTTGTTGCAATCTCTCTGGTCTCCCTTTTTGAAGATAGGGATCACAATTCCTGTCTGCCATTGCTTAGGGGCCTGTCCAGATATCCAAGCAACCTGACACACTCGAGTCAGCCACAGGATACCATCCTGATTTAAGGCCTTTAACATCTCGGACCGGATTTCATCATCACCTGCAGCTTTGCCAGTCTTCAGGGACTTAATTGCCCATCTGACTTCTGTTTCAGTGATACTACCGTGACTATTCTCCGCTCCAAGGTGCATCTCGTATGTCTCAGTTGTTGTCGTCACCGGATTAAGAAGAGATGCAAAGTATTCCTTCCACCTATGCAATACGCTCTCCTCCGTTTTCAGAAGCCTCCCATCTGAACTCTTAATAGTTTGTGATGAAAGAGACTTCTTTCCACGGAGGCGGCGCACGGTCTGCCAGAACACCTTGTTTGCCGAACCATAGTCTGCCTCCAATTTCTCCCCGAACTTCTCCCAGGTCTTGGCTTTAGCTGTTGATACTGTCTTTGCTGCTGCTTTTCGCGCCTCAGTGTACCGCACTCGGCTCGAAGTTGACTTATTTGCAAGCCATAGCAAATAGGCTTCCTTCTTTGCCTTGACAGCTTCTTGGACTTCACCGTTCCACCACGCAGTCCTTTTCTCACCGCCCTGCGCCACACTCAGCCGCTTACGACCACAGCACAATGCAGCCGAAGTAATCACAGCAGTTTTAAACAACTGCCACTCCTCTTCAACAGTACCACGATCACTGGGAAGTTCTTTGAAACTTGAAGATATGTTATCTGCAAAGGTCTTCCTCACAGCTCTATCTTCCAATGCCTCCCATTTGATGCGCCAAGTTTGTCTGAACCTAGTATTTCGCTTGGTTGGCATGGATTCAGAGAACCGCAAAGTGCAGACAACAAGGTGGTGATCAGTTGATAGTTCTGCCCCTCTTCTCACACGAGTATCCAACACTGAGAAGAGGGGCAGAACTATCAACATGTCAAAATTCTTAAGCTGAAAATTCTGTCATATACTTACAACATCGAAAATAGTCTAGAATTTTCTAACAAATTATCCAATATTAAAATCCACAAAGATATTACTCTAATGTATTTAAATACAAGGTGCATCTAAAAAGTACGGTGAATTGATGGATATCTCAAAAGCAGCGTGAGGTAAAAGTGCGGCCACGAGCATGCGCAGGGAGAGACCAATGGAGAGACGGCTCGTAGCAAGGAACGCAAGAACTGACACAGTTTAGTCTGCTACGGGCCGGTATATATCTATCTCTATGGCTACGGGCAGTCGAACGGTGTGTGCGCGAAAACTCACGTCAAATGGAAATGGAGTAGCGGATAAACATGAAGTTTTGTTATAAATTGGGAAAAACGACCACTGAAACGCATGCAATGTTGGGTCAGGTGTACGGAACATGTGCCCACTGATGTACTGGAGTGGAAAGTGGTGTCTGTTGCATTACATCGTATGCCCGCATACTGCAATCCGTGTACGCAACTTCTTGATCCAAGGCCGTGTAACTGTTATCGCACATCCTCTGTGCTTTCCTGATTTGGCGCCTGCAGTCTTCTTTTTGTTCCCTCGCCTGAAGGGCACACGTTTAGCAGATTTACCAGAAATCCGACGACGTGTGACATCTGTGCTTCGATCGATCCCAAAAGAGGCCTTCGCTGACAAAAGTGTATTATAACCAACGGAAGTTAATTTGAGGGTGAAAAAAGATATTTTGTTTCCATGTTTTGTTTTATGCTTCCATTCACCGAACTTTTTAGATGCATCTTGTATTACCAACTTTTACAGAATGTGAAATAAATATTCGTCAATAATGTATTGCAAAGCCTCCATATTTTATATATATTTAATAGCGATACAAAGACCTCGAACTATATAGGTAATAGCGAACATATATTTTTGTATAAGTTGTTCCATTTTACGGAACAATTTTTTGCTGCTAATGCCGGAAAAAAGGAAATATGTATTCTAGCACAATGGAGCACATTTTAACAAATTCTAAATATTTAATCTTTCCTTGCAGTGAACACAAAACTAAGGTTTTGGGGCATATTTGGTATTTTTTACGTTACACTAAGGCTGCGCCAATATAGCAAACAGCCAAGCCATTTGCTAGCAAATGCTGCACAACAAAAAAGAAAGATTGTTACAAAAAGCTACAAAAGCCCTAAATTGTGCATAAATGACATTTCTTGTTCTGCTAATAGACAACATTAAATTGATTTAGGGCAAAGTGTCTAAATGTTGGCCAAGACCTATTGTTGGCCACTTTATTCTTATTTATTTTAAACATTTTTGTAAAGATATTCAATAAACTAATATTATTGTTTTAAAGCGCTGCATCTCCTAGACATGAATTTAGTCTCTAAAAATTTTTACTAGACTGCACTATCAGAGAAAATACACATTGTTCCCATTGAGGAGGAAATCATTTGACGAGGAAATTACATGGGTAATCGAAGGTAAGCATTTATCAATGATATATAAAATAAAGTTATTATGATTTTAGAATAAAAATGACATAGTCATATTATTTAGTTATTTATAAATTAGTATGCTATTTTAGTTGAATAAATAATTAAAATATTTTGACTACAATGGGCCAGATTCATAAACTTGTATTCATAAACTTAATGTTGGCCAGTGTCGTCTCTTTGTTGGCCTACGGTGTCTAATTGTTAGCCAGCATATTGACCAAAACTTGGCATGGGTGACTTATTATTGGCCATCTGAATTATGCCTTCGTTATAGAGGGGCTGCTTTCTCATTTTTTTAAAAATAATTTAAAATATTTTAAAAGATATTCTATATAAAAATATATGATAAAATATATAAATTTAAAAGATATTCAGGTATTAAAAAGTTAGTAAATCTCATTATTGTGAAGTTAACTGTGCAGTATAAAGTGCCAATTATTAAATTCTTGAAAAAGTCTTTAAAAATATTTATATTTAATTAGCCAAAACATTTTCATTTGTTATACAAATTCATAGCAATTTGGAATGTATTATTCCTGTTATCTTGGAATGGATTTACATGATTCCAGTTATCTTTGAATGATATCATTTTTTTTTTTTAAATCTTTAAATGGGTGTACACATTTTAATGTATTGCCAATTAATGATCTGACTTCATTTTGAGTTTTTTATTTTTTAGAAGGTGAATATTTTATTTCTTTTCAGATGGATACAGACACTGAGAATAATCAATCAATACATCAGTCACATCCCCGAAAAAAGTGGACATGCCATAAATGGTCAGTTGAAAATATGAAACATGCGATTCTGGCCATTCAAGATAATGAACTTTCTGTTCGTAAGGCAGCAAAGAAATTCAGTGTTCCACGAAGCACACTTCAATTGAAATTAAGTGGTACATATGATGTAAATGCAAAACAAGATCGAAAACCCACGTTTACGCATAATGATGAGAGGAAATTAATAGATTATGCATGATTTCGTGCTGAACGAGGCATTGGTGTTGGTAAGAGTGAGCTTCTTAGCTATGCAAAATGTTTGGCCACTAAAAGAAACATACATTTTAAAAACGGTGAGCCATCAGACAAATGGTGGCGCTTAATTAAAAAAAGATCCGGATTTTACTAGGCGTAAACCGGAAGCAACAAGCACAATCCGGCACAAACAAATGAATCGTATCATTGGCTAAGGTCAAAAACTCTCACCGGTGAGAAGAGTTAGCGTTTGATCGGTCAGAAATCCCGGAGAGAAAACTGTGACGTCATTTTAACGCGGTCAGAAACGCCAGTTAGTGCTGCTATGCCTAACCGGTTAGTCTCACCGTCCTCACCGAGAAAAAGACGGTTAGCCCAGTGAGAAATTACGTCATCGTTCTCTCACCGGTGAGGGTTTTTGACCTTAGCCATTGTTCAAAAATATTTTGATGCATTCAAGGTGCAAATGGACTTGCATCAATTGCATTCATAACCCAATGCTATCTGGAATATGGACGAGACAGGTTTTCAATTAGAGCACACACCAAGAAAAGCTCTAGCAAGGAAGAGTTAGCAATACCAAGGAATTACAGCTTTTTCACATTGCTTTCGTACTTTTTCACGAACATTTATTACATTTTCACAAACATTTAGTACATTTTCACAAACATTTAGTACGATTTCACAAATATTTAATTCATATTTATAATAAACGGTCTAAATTTACAGAACAATTACAGACAATGATCAATTATAGATAATCATTCACGCGTGAATCAGAGGCTGAGGCCAGAAAATGTAACCAGGGAAGAGGAAGAACGGGAAGCGCAGGTCGTAACAGTTCCAATGCTATTCAAGTGAAATCGAAACAGCGCCACTGGTTTCCGACGGCCAGGCCGCTAAGGAAGGGAACTTCCGCTGTTGATAAACCCTCCCTCCGGCCTTCATGGTGCTGCTCCCAGAGACAAATGAAAATAAGAGACTGGCAGTGACCTCCCCTCTAGTGGTGCCTTCGCGCCGCCATGCCGGGATTGGCAAGAAACAGCTGATCGCCGTAGGCAATGCATGTGAATCAATCGCAAACATTTATTTTTTTCTAATATCTACCTAAGATATCTCGATGAATTTATTATGGAACCACCAGAAAAACTTGCTCTATTAAACATAAAAATAATCATTTAAATCGGCCCATCTGATAAAAAGTTATTTGATGATAAATAAAGTTATTTTTAAACATAAATTAAAAAAAAAGTAGTTTAAAATGAAAAAGGAGGAAGATATTATATTAAACCAATTAACTAGGAAAATTCTCCTCTATAAATTATAATTTTAAAGTAAATAAAATAAAATATACAGATTATATCAAATTACCTTTGATGTGGAGTAAAATAATAACTCACCGGACCATATTAAGGTTACTTTCTCTTGTCTCTCTTCTTATTTCGATCTGTATCTGTTTTTGTTTTTTTTTGTTTTTTTTGTTGTTGTTTTTTTGTTTTTTTTTTAATAATTTATATTAAAAAGCAATGAATTTACGAAAATTCTCCTTTATAAATTCCTTTATTTAAGGTAAATAAAATAAACCTTTATTTAAGGTAAATAAAATAAAATATACATATCAACAATAATTTGGATTATAATTAATGAACTGTATATTTTATTTTAGTTTATTTACTTTAAAATTATAATTTATAAATGAGAATTTTCGTAAATTAATTGCTTTTTAATAAAAATATAAAGAAAAAAGCAAAAAACAGATAGATCGAAATGAGAACAGACAAGCGAAAGTAAACCTCCCCCCCCCTTTTTTAAAATAACCCTCATTGTTGTTCTGGCGCGAATCTATTGTTTCATAATTTATGAAAGAAAAAACATGCCTGTCAGTTGTTGTGCATATAATTGCACAAATCGTTTTTTAAAAGGATCCAATATTTCATTTCACAAGTAATCATGTGTATTAATAATATGTTAATAGTTTATTACAGTATGTGGATTAATAAACTGATTATTATCAGTGATAATTATTTTATTCAACTGAGAATTATTTCTTCCTTTTTTTTTGTTAAAAAAAAATTGAGTACCTTTTAAAAGTATTTTAGGTTACCAGATTTTCTTTTAATTTAAAATTTTAAAATCAATTAGCTAAAATTTGATAAATTATGTTAGGTGTGTTTATCAATAGTAAGAAACACTTTTAAATATCTTCCCAGTTTAAATGTTCTGACTTTATCAACATTCCATTATTGTCAGATAAACAAAAATTAAAATGACATTTTTTTTATTTTCTTAAAATAATTTTGTGACACAGCTTGTTAAATTTTTTAAAGTATAAACATCTAATTGATATTTCAATAAAGATAAGTATTGTGATAAACATTTTTATTGTGATGAATACATTAAAAAAACAACTGTCACTCAATAAATGAGCACCAAGCTCGTATAACCAGGTATAATATTTGCACAATAGATTTCCAAAGGATGACATTCTTCGTAAATAGTGGATACATCTTATTAGGCGTAAGAATTGGAAGCCAAACTCTTATTCTTCAGTTTTCTTCATCTATGCTTTCACTTGTCTCTGGCTAAGCCTCCATTATTACAATAACGATAGGAGTTGCGAGTTGTAGGCGCTCTTTTAAAAATTCGTAAAGCATTGAATCAGCTATTGAAAGTCATTAAAAGTATACGTTATCGTTAGTTAATGCAATAAAGTTTTTTTAAAAAAATCAGAAAACAGGTTACGCTTACTAATACCTCTCGAAGTCATCTACAAAAACAGCTGAAATAACATTGAGAACATACGCCACCTTACGTTTCTGCCATCCCCATAATGGAGACCGCTGAACTTCCGGTGGCACCAGTAGCGCTCAGCAAAATGAATAGGGCACTGCCAGTCTCTTATTTTCATTTGTCTCTGGCTGCTCCACACTCTTATTTTCTTCCTTCCTCCGAGGCTCCACACGGAGAGTGTTAGTTCATTCCGTCCAGAAGGCGATGACGTCATCTCTGAGCGGGCGGCAGCGCGTGCATGCGTCAAATTGCTCAATGCTCCCTCTCAGCTCAGCTTATCGAGGAGGAGATAAGAAGTAAGGCGCTCCGTTCAAAAGCGAGTGTGTGTGGAGTTCGAAAGTGAGAATTTCTGGAGTTTAGTATCCAAAATACTATCCCATAAATAACTATTTTACCATAAACGTGTTTAATAAATTAAACTAATCCTATTGCATATGATGTATTAGTAAAGTTTCCCTTTTCTGTTTTGAGTGTGAAAAGTTTTATCCTTCGAGCGAGCGATAATTCCGTTTGTACAGGGATGGACCCTCCCCCCCCCCTCCTTCATCTGTTCTCGGTCTGTACATATGTATGTATGTATGTATACATGTGACCAATAATAAAAAATATTCCGTCTTTACGTATGCATCCTTGAGTTATAAAGTTTTTTAATGCCCTCCTCACCCAAATATTTTGTTTCATTTTTTTTTCTCTTTTCATGTCATAGTGGGAAGCCTGTGGGAACCATTTCAATTTATTTTTGAAAGTTTTTATTAAAAAAAAATCTTGCAATAACTATTATTAATTCACCATTTGAAGAACTTCTGAAGACAGATGAGGGTGGTGGGTGAGGCGCTCCGTTTAAACACGAGTTTGTTCAGAAATTTAGTATCCAATATATTAACCAATGAATAACTATTTTACCATAAGCGTGGTTATTAGATTAACCTACAACATAATCCTAACGCATACTGTGTATTAGAACCCCCCCCCCACCACACCCCAAAAAAAAACGAGTTTACTTCTTCTGGTTCAGTATAACGAGTTTTATCCTTGAAAAGTTAAGTCACAAGAATAATAAAACAAGACTAATAAAATAATACTTAATTTTACTGACAAGATTATCCGTTTTTAACGAGGAAAAAATGTGAGTTATATAAGCAATTTATAAAGTGTGCTGAATATGAGCAAATAAAATTAATACACATATACAAAAATGGCGATTTTTTCATTAAGTTTGCGAAGTGGTGACAATTATGTAAACACAAGCAATTTTAGGGCATACAAACACTAAATTGTTTTTATTATGTGGTAATTTATTCGAATCAAAAAAAAATATTTTCACTGATGCTTATTATTCTTCTGAAAAACAATTTGTATTTTAAAATTCATATGAGGATCAGATAAAAAATGTCTAAATTAACACAAAAACCCGTTTTATAAATATTTTTTTAATAAAAATACTAAAATAAAGTGTTTTTATTTCGGGTGATCACTCTCGAAGGATAAAACTCGTCTGACTCAAAACGGAAAAAGGAATCTATTACAAAAATCTTTAATAATACATCATATACAATAAGATTAGTTTAATCTATTAAACACGCTTATAGTTATTATTGGTAAAGTATTTTGGATACTAAAATCCACAAACACTCACTTTTGAACGGAGCGCCTCACTGATATCTCCTCTCTTCCTCGATGAGCTGAGCTGGAAGGAGCAACTTGACGCACGCGCGCGCTGCCGCTCAGAGATGACGTCATCGCCTTCTGGACGGAATGAACTAACACTCCCCCTCCACACAGGCTTCTCCTGTCCCCCTCCCCACCCGTGCTGTTCTTTTGACCACCCTCTCGTAAATACTATTTTATTCCGTTCATTTAACGTTGGGCGTACGTATCTCTTCATGTTCCTAATGTGTTCTTGTTCTGTTCTGAGTTGTAACGTGTCAATGCAGCACAATCTGGCACCGCCTGTCTTGACTTGTCGGAGAAAAAAATAAAATCGGGCACTTAGTTGTTGGATTCGCTAATGACATTCGTTGAATAGAACAACTGCCATGAATGCGCCGCGCAGAAACGGCTCTTTGAAGAAAACCAATCACCTTGTAGGAAATTAGATACAAATACAAATACAATTTTATCTAAAGAAGGCTAGATTAGAGAGAGTAGAAAATAACTGCTCCAATCTTGGAATTTTAGGTTCACCTAATAATTTATTTAGTATGCAGTCACTTATTTAAAACTGTATTTTTCATCTAAGGCTCAGTTTCGATTAAAGTCGAAGCGGCTTGGCCGCTTGGATCGCTAACTACATCCGATTTCACTAAATCCCCCGAGCTTCGCTTCCCATTGTAATTCTTCCCTGATGTAACGGTGAGAAAACTGTGACGTCATTTTAACGCTGTCGAAAACGCAGCTGTTGCAGTTAGTGAGTTAGTGCTCCTATGCCTAGCCGGTTGCCTAGAGAAAGCAACCTTGTGTCTGGTCCTAACCGAGAAAAAAACTGTGTAAAAATTTAGAAATTCTCGCTAACTCTTCTCACCGGTGAGGGTTTTAGACCTCATCCAGAGAATTTTCCGTGTAACACGAGACGGTCTTGATCGCGTCGAGAACTCGTCGGCCTCGCCGCTATCTATGGCTTCCAGTAAATTATGACGTAATCACGAATGAAGATGTGAAGCAGCCATCGAGATTTAATACTAACGGATTAGATTTAATTTGTATTAGACCTCGATGGAAGCAGCAAACGACTGATAGTTGAAGTAGAAAACTGAAAAGATACGGGAAAGTTTTTGTAAGCAAATATTGAAGCAACTTTTTTTTAGCTACGTTTATGGCTGCATCGGTTAAGAAGCAATAAGAAGCGCTGACACAAAATGCAGCCGTAAAAGTTTCGTGTAAGCGCTTCTGATTGGCTAATGTATCCAGCGATAATGTAAAATCTACTTCAATACTTGTTTACTTATGTAAATGCATAAAAAAATTGATCATCTATATACACTATATGATCACAAATATCCGGACACATGCACGTTTGCGCTCTAGCCACGATTTCATGGAAATCAATAGGGCGTTGCACATCCCTTTGCCCGAATCACAGCTTCCACCCTTCGGGGAAGACTTTCCACCAAATGTTGGTAGGTACTTTTCGGAATGTTCCTCCATTCCTCCCGAAGAGCGAGAATCAGTTCAGGTACAGAAGTTGGCCGATGTGATCTGGCCCGCAAGCGTCTTTCCAATTCATCCCACAGACTCTCTATAGGATTGAGGTCGGGACTTTGTGCCGGCCAACCCATTTCTTCGACCCCTGAGTCCGCAAACCACTGCTGTACACGCCTCGCTTTGTGGCACGGAGCATTGTCGTGTTGGTAGAGAAATGGCCCGTTTCCGAAAAAATGCCACAACGTTGGAAGTGCACAGTTGTCCAAAACATTCAGATAACGGTCGGAGTTCATGATTCCTTGCACAGGAACGAGCTGGCCCAGTCCGTACCATGAAAATGAGCCCCACACCATGACTCCTCCTCCTCCGAACTTGACTGTGGGCTCTGTGCACTCAGGTAAGAAGCGTTCTCCAGGTATGCGCCAAACCCAAACTCGTCCATCGGATTGCCAGAGTGTGTAGCGAGATTCGTCTGTCCATATTACACGTTTCCATTGGTCCATTGTCCAGTTTCTGTGGGCTTTGCACCACTCCAGACGTCGCTTGGCGTTGACCCTGCTGATGTGGGGCTTGTGGGCAGCAGCACGGCCATGGAATCCCATCGTGTGCAGTTCCCGACGAATTGTCATGGTACTGGCATCATTTGCAGAGGCGTTTCGAAACTCTGTGGCAATTTTTTCCGTCGAGGACTTCCGGTTGCTGCGGGTGACACGACGAAGCACTCGACGGTCTCTGTCCGTTAGTTTCTTGGGTCTACCGGTTCGTTGTTGAACTGTTGTTGATCCCCGGGTCTTCCATTTCATAATGACATCGCCTACTGTTGACTTGGGTATCTGAAGAAGGCTGGAAATATCACGCACGGACTTGCCGCATAGGTGACATCCAACGATGGTTCCACGTTGGAACTCACTGAGCTCTGCCGAACGACCCATTCTTGCCAATGTCCAAGCAGAGTTGTGTCTGAAGGTGTGGGAAGCTATTTAAATGATGTGCAAGTCATTATCATGTGACATTGGGCCAATCGATGATCTGTGAGGGGTGTCCGGATATTTTTGATCATATCTTCTATATATATAAAGAAGGATGTTTGTGGGTCTGTCTGTGGGTGGGTCTGTGGATCTGTGTGTACGTTTTTTATACAAATCTACAGTTTTATTCCGATCTTGATAAAATTTCGCATACATGACCTTTAAAGCATGAGGAAGGTCACTGTCTACCTCAGATTTCGGAAAAATAATAAATATCGATAAAAAATCGATATTCATGGTTATGGCAAGGCATATTAATGAGAAATATCTCATGACCAACAATGCAAGGCAAAGTTGGTACAACAATAGGTATCAACAATGGTATCAGCACGCAATTCACAAACACACTGCATGAACCAACAATATATATCTCATGACTAACAATGAAAGGAAAAGTTTGTGCAAGTGTAATTATCCCGGGCAACGCCGGGTACCTCTTCTAGTAGTGTATATAAAGAAGGATGTTTGTGGGTCTGTGCGTCTGTGGGTCTGTGTGTATGTTTTTTATACAAATCTACAGTTTTATTCCGATCTTGATAAAATTTCGCATACATGACCTTCAAAGCATGAGGAAGGTCACTGTCTACTTCAGATTTCGAAAAAATAATAATTATTGATAAAAAATCGATATTCATGGTTATAGCAGGGCATATTAATGAGAAATATCGCATGACCAACAATGCAAGACAAAGTTTTTGCAACAATGGTATCAACACGCAATTCACAAACACTCTGCACGGACCAACAATATATATCTCATGACCAACAATGCAAATAAAAGTTTGTGCAACAATAGGTATCAACAATGGTTTCAACACGCAATTCACCAATAACAATGAGCTCAAAATGATGATGCAATGATAAAGCAGTCCTTTCCAAGAATTATAACAATGCAATATGGATAAGTTTCAATTTGTAACAATGCATAGAATTCCTGTTATTCAGGCTTTTCTTAGAAAAGAGAGTTCTTAGTACTTAACAATTTCTTGAAAATCTTTAAAAATGATCAGTAACTGGAGATAATGGAGAGTTAGCAGACTATTGAGAGAGAGTGGAAAGACGACAGAGGAAGCACTCCTTTAGCTCCGTGATGTATTGAGCAAATGGGAAGCAAGTAAATAGAAGAATCGGCGACCGCTAGATTGCACAAAGCGATGAATGGCCAAGTTTTGCTTCAACACATCGAGAGAAGAGTGGAAATTGCAACAACACTAAGTAAACATCTGAGGTAAGATTACGTGACTAAGAAATTATTTAGACTAGCAGTGGCATCCTTGGAGAGGTCCAGCCATTGTGAGCCTTTAAAAAGATTTTTTTCGAATTTTCATTAAGAATTTTTACTGTATTAATTCTAAGCATTTTCATGTGTTTATTTTTAAGATATTGCAAAATTTAATTTAATTTTTTGAGATTGTTCTGTTTACATCCAAGTGTAATTATCCCGGGCAACGCCGGGTACCTTTGCTAGTTACCTATAAATTTAGACCCTTTATTATAAATATGAATTAAATGTTTATGAAATCGTACTAAATGTTTGTGAAAATGTACGAAATGATTGTGAAAAAGTACTAAATGTTTGTGAAAATGTACTAAATGTTCGTGAAAAAGTACGAAAGCAATGTGAAAAAGCTGTAATAACTGCAATTGGTGTTGTAAATACTGCTGGTGAGAGCTTGCCACCTCATTTGATTATAAAAGGCAAAACTAAAGTGACTCTAAATGGTTTTGACTTAGAACATGCCCCATCTGAAACTTCGGTGTCTGTGTCAGATTCAGGATGGACTAAGAAAGGCATAGCTTACCTATGGTTTAAAGATATTTTTGTTCCTAAAATTGGACCAGACCGCCCACAGTTATTAATTCTTGATGGTCACGATACTCATACTTATCTTGAGTTAATTGAATTAGCCATGAAAGAAAACATCATAGTACAATTACCTGCACATACCAATTGGCTACAGCCATTAGACCGTGCTGTGTTTGGTCTCGTAAAGGGGTATTATGAGAAAGCATGCCAAACCATAATGAACGATTTTCCTGGAGCTACCGTCAACCATAAAAATTTCTGCGGCCTTTTATCAAAAGTATGGGTTAATGGCATGACATCAAAGAACATAACATCAGGATTCAAGGCTTGTGAAATTGCAGCAACTAATCAAAGCAAGCGGGAAAGAAAACGAGAAACGCAGTATTTTGTAATGACAGTTGATGAAGTATTGCACACTAAAAGAGCCGCAATTGAAGCCAAAGAACAGCTTCTTAGAGAAAAGAAGCAACGTGCAGATGAGCGAGCAAAGAGAAAAATGGAAAAAATGAAAGAAAACATGAATAAAACGAGGAAAACTAGAAAAACTGGACGTAAAAAAGATTAAAACCTGCACGCTAACTGAACCCTAAGTGAATCATCATTCAGCAAAAATTTCATGTTAACATATTTATTATTTAATTTGTTTTAAAATTTATCATTTTAAACCAATAAAAACTTTATTAAAAAATCTAGAAGTTCCATTTTTTCTTCATTTTACTAATTTTTAAATACATTTTTAAATATTTCATTTTCACCTTCAGCTTGATACAAACGGTAAATGTGAATTAAAATAAGCAGACCTATTGTTGGCCAACTATGCCAACTTAAAGTACTGAGGCGGCCAACAAATGGTTGAATTGTATGTTTCACTTAATTTGCATATAATATTAAAAAAATAGATATATTATAATTTTAATTAAGCACACATTTTGCTTAAAGTTCATTCTTTAAAAATATAATAATAAAAATTAAAATCATATAACATATACTTATTAAAAATTCATCATAAAATATTTATGGCCAACATTTAGTCAGTTTACCCTATGTGATTTTTTGATATTTACCTCAGCATTTGAACTTAATAAATACAGGGTGATTATAAAGTCACTATACATTTTGGTGAAAACTCCGTTTTATTGCAGCAATTGCAGTAAGCATCAACCAGATATACCAGGATACATTCTTAGTAAATTTCAATGTGTCCCCCTTGCACATCCCGGCACAGCCCCCAGCGTTCCATCGTGGCCCGGAAAATATTGCGCAACATTGCGGTGTAATGTCCTCCACCACCGCGGGTGTAATCCGTTGTTTCAGCTGTGCAATGTTGAGTAATCCTGACCTGGTACACCTTGGACTTGATAAAACCCCACGCAAAGAAATCCATGGGGGTCAAATCTGGGGACTGTGGAGCCCACAGTCTTGGCAAGCCCTGACCAATCCATCTGCCTGAGAATGCGCGATTCAGGTAGTGCCAACGATGTTCGCCAAATGGGGCAGTACCCCATCCTGTTGGAACACAACGGTATCCTAAATCCTTCATCTCGCAACTGTGGCTCCAGGAATTGCTCCAACATGTCGAGGTACACGGTACCATTAATATTCCCCTGGGCAAACATGAAGGGCCCATAGACCTTTGACTGTGTAAATCCCATCCACACATTCACTTTGGGTGTGTTTGGGTGTGCAAATAAATGAAATTCGTTAATGATTTCACCAAAATGTATAGTGACTTTAGAATCACCCTGTATTTAAATTGAACAAGAAATTAATCTCTCCTGAGGATGGTGTAGAAAGTAGTGTAAGCCCTGAGTTCGTTTATTTTTATCCTCTTTTTTTTCAAAAGTGATTTTCTCGAACATTGAAATGTTTTTCATTTTATAAATATTATCTTCTTACATTTCTCATTATTTCCAGTCGAATGCCATATCGCATACGGTATGCGGCCATTTGAAAACGTTAATATTTCTAAAGACCACCTACTGCTACCCCCGCAACTCCGACCCTACTGGGACAATTATGGTTTCACAATGTCCGTCTTTCTCCTTCATAATTTCTGCATTTTTTGAGGTAGAAGGTTGAAATTTGGAATGTAGCTTACTATTGGCATGAATACCTTCACTATTTAGTTTGGTTTTGATTGGTCCACTGGGATCGGAATTACGGGGGTGGGAATTAGAGAGGATCAAGTGTTCTATGTGGTATTTAGATACGTAAAGGAGTGAAATTAGATATGCATATTCCTCTAGGCAAAATCTATATTCCTATGAAGTTTGAGCCAAATTGTTCCAGTGGGATTGGAGTTGCGGGGTGGCAGTTACTTGGTCTTTAGAACTATGGCATCATTGGTGTGTGGTATATCATTCGATCGAAAATGATGAGAAAGGAAAGAAGATAGGGTTATTTTATATTTTCTAAATACTAAGTTCGAGAAAATATATTTTTTGATTTAAAAAATTGGGGGTTAAGAACTGCTTATGAAGGGATAAAAATTGATGAACTCAGAGCTTCCGCTACTTTCCTATACCTTCCTCGGGAGGATTAATTACTTTTTATAAAGAGGGAACAAATGCTTTAATCACTGAAAACAAATTGCATAAGTTGCACTTATTTTTCACATAAATTACGTTTACCGTTGCATCTCATTTGACAAAAGTGTGGAAGAGAAGTTTCGCACTTTCTCTGCCGCTTCAATCGCTGAAGAGGTTGGAAATGCATCTGGGAGCGCCATTAGTAACAAAAGTATCCGCAGAGAGTTGCACAGGATCGGTTATCATGGTAGAGCAGCGACGTCGTTTGGCTTGGTGTGTCTGCCATCGTTCCTGGACAGTTGAAGGATGAAAAATATTCTTCGGAGTGGTGAGTCACGGTATTACACTCTTCCAATCTGATGGACGTGTTTGGGTGTGGCGACAACCCGGAAAACGGTTTCTTCTAGATTGTGTTATTCCAACGGTGAAGTTCGATGGTGGGCGCATCATGATGTGGGATTATTTTGCCTGATTAGGACTTGGCCCATCAGTTTTTGTACCTGGCACCTGATGTGAACCTCGACGTTCTGGATCATTCATCCCTGTCTACATGTAGGTTACACCAGGGAGGAAACACTCTTCAATTTTCCTATAGAAAAGACCGTACTTCCGTCTATAAGCTGCCCTCTGCCGGAAGGAGTGATTTTTAAAGATTAAGTTGCGTCACCAAATCACTGACGTCACATCCCAAGTACCGCGTAGCCAACGAGAAAGACAGGCCCGGCCAACACCACCTAGATAGAAGGCCTGCGCACAGAAACGTCATACATTGTTACATCACACAAAAGCGGCTATTGTTAATCGTATTTCTACCAATAATAAGCCCTAAATTTGGCCGTTTGATGATGATGTAACAATGTATGACATTTCTGTGCGCAGGCCTTCTGTCTAGATGGTGTTCCCTCGGCGCGGAAAAGTCACCTGACCATACTAGTCCGCGAAACAATGTAATTTTCATTGTTTCCATCTAGGATTTTAACAATCAATATTTTTTCGTTTGTTGGAAACAATGAAGGTTGGATTGTTGGCCGGACTACTATGATTAGGTGAATTTCGTCTTCGGGCCTAGTTTCCTCTACTCTCTTCATGCACATTAAAAGTAGCCTACAACAATGACTACGCTTCCTTCCCGACTGTACTCTTCCTTCTTTGTTGAAAACGAAACCGGAATTTCTATTAGTATTACTCCTGTCACCTGTTGGCGCTTTTCATTTACGCCCTCTTGTGATATTCTACAGAAACATGGGAATGTCGCCTCCCTGTACTCTTTCCTCCCTGGTTATACTAAGGAAGTGATGGTCGTTTGTATCAACAGGATAGAGCTCCTTGTCATATTGCACATGTGACAGGACTGGTGTGCAAAGCGTGTGCAGGACTGGTTTCGTGAAAATTAAGTGAATTTGTTTGACTGGCCTGGCCAGAGCCCCGATCTCAATCCGATCGAACATTTGTGGAAGGAACTGGGACGGGTATGAAAACAAAACCATGCCCGTCTTCGCAACTTTCTCTTTTAACAGCCTTGCAACTTGTAGAAAATATGCCTCTGTAATACAAGCAAAAGGAGGGCCTACGTGTTATTAAATAAAATAATAAAGCAAGTTTTCTGAAAAACATGCAGTGTCCAAATGCTTTTGTCAACAGAGTATACGAGGAGTTTTCAAGTGAAACCCGTTCGAGTTAAGTAAGTTTGTAAGAAGAAGGCAGGGAACAAGAAACACAAGCACATAGAAAGAGTAATATTTTAAGAACAGTATCGTACACAGGTTTCTCAAAAAAGTCACCAACGGCGTTTGGACACGCATCCTACTGTTTGATGAGACGGGAAATTTAAACGGAAAGTCTCAATTAATTTATTGATCACGGTCTCTGTTCGTATGCATTAATATCATATTTAGGCAAAACTTCTAGGGATAAGAAAAAAATTTTGATTCTTATATAGAAGTCACAAAATGTTGTCTACATACAGGGTGTTCATAAAATGAGGAATAATAATTACATAGTGTGATTCCATACATCAATCTAAGCAAAAAGTTATTTATCGAAAATATCTAAAATTCAAAATTTAGCATGGTGCCGTTACGTCATTTATGAACTTTCTGCACCAACACTTCACAAAATGAACTGCGCTATGCCACGAGAAAATGGTGGCAATTGTTGTTGAGATTAAATGACGTTTTCCGCCAGATTTTAGAAAACTTCGCGTGATGTTTAGACCCTTAAAATTTGAGTTTTGAACTTTTTGCATAAGGAACTGTTTTCATCATAAAAAAGGATCACGCTAGGTACTTATTATCCCTCGTTTTATGATCACTCTGTATTTTGAAGGAAATCATTGGAATAGTATCAATAAAGAAACTTTTCAAGAAAAATATATATTCTCAGATTGGTCTAAATAAACACAAAACCGATCAGAATTCGAGTGGAACATTTAATGAGATAATGGAAGTATATGGTAAGGCAGTGTAGGAGAGAAGGACGAGACACAAGAAGGAATACAATAAACAATAGATATTAGAATTAGCGTATTTCGTAATATCATAATTTTTCAATGATTTTTTATGAAATTTTGCATATTGTTCGATAATATTAGAGAGATAAATTCATTGTTGTTGGCAGTGATGGTGTCAATGGTAATGTGGTAGCCTTTGTGGTTTCCGTGATTGTCTTCCTTCGTAAACTCAATCTCCGACTGAAATGCGAAGAATTTTTCAGAAGCTATATTCAAAAATCCCCTTTTACTTTGAAAAAAGGAATAAAGCCTCTAGTTCCGTGTAATGGTTTGGTCAAGGCACATTAGCGAAACCTCCGATATAGACAAATTTCCAGATTCACGTCTCCGACAGCCTTCTGTATAACCGCAGCAGCTGAATGTGTCGTTAAAGCTAACAAGGCGAACGTGAAGCGATTATGTCCTTTTGCACACCGACAAATATGCATTAGGGCAAACTGGAAATAAGCCTCCCCCCTTTACACAGTTAGATTTAGTATAAGTGCTTGTCGCAATTGCAAATTTTCACGACGATGGGTTTATTCTCATTAATATTCGTTAGAAACTCTATTATTTAATTAGACTTGGTTCTTTGAAGGATACTTTAAAGCATGATGAAATTAGCAAATAAGATTTTATCATCTAGAATGATGAGGTTTCTTACAAAGAAGATTGGGGAACTTTGTTTTATAAAGACATTTACTTAAACAAAACTATTCAATCATAAAAATTGATCTTTTTAAAGTAAAAACCGTAATAAGAGTTTTGTAAGAAGATAGACTGAATAAAGATGGAAGAAAACTTAAAGAATACTTAGGTTTGTTCGAGGGGAAAAAAAGACATGAGAAATTACAAATGTCTGATGGTTGAGGATTCATGGAATGTACGAGGGGCGATTGATAAATAAGGTCTCCATGGCTGTAACTTTTTTATTTGTTAACCGATTTTCAAATTTCTTTTTGTATCTTATACTCACATTTGTCCTCTATGTAATGCACTATTCACTTTTCGACATAATCCCCATCCCTTTCCAAGCATTGCGCCAACGCGTGACTAGTTGGGTGAATCCGTCGGAGAGGAATTCCAGAGTTGTTGTCGACACCAGGATTGAATGGCAGCGTTTACCTCGCCGTCAGAACCTACTCATGTCCCTTAAGGGGCTCTTTCTTCTATGGGAAGTGGTGAAAGTCGCAATGTGCAAAGTCTTTCATTTTTGAACTGCAATTTTTCATCTTTGAACTGTAGGCGCTGCAAGTCTCTGGCGTGTGGTGACTCGTGTGCGGGCGGACGTTATCGTACTCCAGAAGAGGGTCCAAAGCTGCCATTCAATCCTGGTGTCAACAAAAACTCCGGAATTCCTCTCCGACGGGTTTACCCAACTAGTCACGCGTTGGCGCAATGCGTGGAAAGGGATGGGGATTATGTCGAAAAGTGAATAGTGCATTACATAGAGGACAAATGTGAGTATAAGATAGAAAAAGAATTTTGAAAATCGGTTAACAAATAAATAAGTTACAGCCATGGAGACCTTATTTATCAATCGCCCCTCGTACATGGCAGTTGAGATGATCCCACGGGTGCTCGACAGGATTTAGGTTTGGGTAATTAAGGATGGATCTTTGTCGTGTTCCTCTAACCATTCCCAGATAATTCTGGCCGTATGACATGTATCTCGCCAATGACGATGGATAAATAACCATATCGGATGAGAGTGCCTTTCAGGGGTATCTGTGGGCCCAAAATTTTCAATGAAAACATACACCGGATTATAATACTGCCACAACAAGCTTGTCATCTTCCATCAATGGTTGCCGAGTGATACTTCCAATACTGTTTACCGATCACGAGAGGTCAAAGTTCTGCACTGAAATGCAAACTGTACCCTATCCTTCGAGCCGGCCAAAATGGTTAACTTTAACCATCATTTTGACCATGTGCACCTACTAAACTTTTACTCATTTTTTGATGCTCTGTCAGAATCAGAAGTCAAAATCCAAAAATTCGAAAAAAAATTGGCGACGCAACGACCGACTTCGCGCAGTGTCCCAAATTGATGTATATGTTACGCGCAGATCGTGAAATAACACAATTCACGAAATGCGCAACTTTTTGCACATTTCATGAATTGTACAATGCCCTTGCACAGTTCGTGAAATGTGCAGAATTTTACACAATTTATGAAATGTGCACAACGATTTCTGCTCATTTCATGAATTGTACAGCTACAAATAACCTGTAATTTCTCTCGTTTACTCTCCTCTGTTATTCTAACTATTATTGCTATTATTGACGCATCCGGCCCATCAAAGAAACCAAACTATTCCTAGTGCATTGTCTTTTTTCTTATGTATTGAGTACATGTGTATTGTATACCTATGTATTATAATGCGTAATTTTGTATGTTTCTTCATGTCCATGTATGTCTAAATAAAGATGTAGTTTTAAATTCCACAAAAACAAGTTTTGTGATTGTTTGATTTTTCAATACTTTTGTAATTTTATTTAGTGATGCAAGTTTTTAGTATACTGAAAGTTCGTTATATCGACTGTAATTTAGCTATCGACTGTACTAATTATGCTCTTGTAATAAATTGTGTTTTTAACACTATTTTACACGTTTGACGCATTGTTCTTATTCAAAAACCCACAAACCATCAAAATAATAAGAAAAATCAATAGGAAGTATAAGTAAAATAAATATATAATTTAAATAAAATATGTATAAATATGCATAAATAATATACAAATACACCTTATTGCCATTAATGACTGGACACTTTCGATTTTAGACGTTTTGTCGAATATCTAGAAAAATACTTGACGAATTATCCTGAAATTTCAGGGGTGTAAAAAGGAAGTTACACCTCATATATTTCAGCGAAGGTTTTCTCCCGAAGGCAAATAGGGGACCAGCAAAGAAGTGAACCAAAAAAATAATGTTTGGAATCACCCTTAAAAAATAATGCTTGAAATGCATTGTAGCTGTAGCATATGCTTAAGAGGCTTGTTTTACTTTTCTGTGTTCATTTGTATGAGAATAGCACGTATATTCATGGAGATATAAAGGTTTCTTTAAAAAGGTCGAAATGTTTTCGTAAGTTTTTTTGTTTATCACAAAGTTTTGTTTATAACACGCAAGATTTTCAACCCAATGCAATCCCATTTACAGAAAACTTGACAAACTACAGTACAGACAACACCGTGCAATCAAAATAGAAAAATATTAAATATTTGATGAAATATGAGCATTTTTACTAAATAATGTTTAACTGCGCATGCGCATGCGTTACCAAGTTGTCTTTTGCATAATTTATTAGCCAAATGTAGAGAGCTACTCTTATAAAAAGCCAAAGCAAATATCGTGAAAATTGAGAAAGCTGTCGCCGATAGAATGAGTTGAATTTCTGTTGCTCTCCAAAATAAACAAAACGCTAAGGGGCTTTCTTTTATTTTTGGATCGGACACCAGTATCAATTTCTTCTTCTTACGCTGATATGCAGTCAATATGAAGTCAATATTTTTTCAATAGACGCTGCTTTATTTATGTCCTGTCACTGCATCATCATTTTATGCCCATTATTAATAATTCTTGGAAACGAACGTTCAATCATCGCATTATCAGCATCTCAGTTTCCAAAATGTTCACATTCACACAGAATATAGTCAAAATGTATTTTTATTAAATGTCTGGATTTGCTATGCTACCAAATAAGCTATGTGATAACTCCTGCGTGGCTCGGACAATTGTTTTAAATAAAAAAAAACTGGTTCAAAACATGTTTCAAACCAAAAAAGTTTATTCGAAACAACAACCATTAACAAAACTTGTGAAATTTAAAAAAATGTTTATGACAGGAATATATTCTGTCTACAAAGAAAAAAAAGGCTGGAATGAATTTTGGTTTTTGAAATCAAACACTACTGACAAAAAAACACCGATGCTTAAAGTTATTTAAACATTATCACACAATGTGGGAAACCAAGTCTGCTAAGCTTGGATTTAACTGAAATTTAAATATGTTGTTACGTACCCCTCCCACTATTATATGGGATAGTAACTCATGCTAATGGCATTAGTTTACGAGATATATTTAACGTTAGTCATGTAGGCTATTGATTTATATTTACAAATTCGGACAGTTTGACATACTAGTAGTCTATGTGGTCATGTGGGTAAGTCAATTGTGGGTACAATGGTGAAGGTTCCGGGTTCAATTTCATTTAATTTAATTTTTTAAACATGTTTTTTGAACAAATTATATATGAAACTAATGTTAATTATTAAAAACATTTTTATAATTTTTTGCATATTATATTTCATTTTAGAAAGGAAACAAATGATTTATTTTTAAAAACTTATTATACTGGGTGGACACAAAAATGAGCCCTCGTTTTATTATCGTAACCGAAGCAGATATGTCAACTTTGATGAATCCAATGAATAGGAAGTTGTGGGTGACCTATCTCATGGTGCACTTTTCATCATCCCAAATATGCAAATTAGGACACATTCAAGTCCTATCTTTAAAACCGTAACAGATACACGAAAAATTCCAATTAAAAATTGTTCAGCATAGAATTCCGAACAAAACAAAATAAAGAAAATTTCCAAAATCTGATAAACGGTTCATCAATAATCACATGTTGAATTTATTAGTTACCTCCCTATGCACTTCACAGAGACATTTGAATGTTCAACATGCAAATCAAGAAATTACCAAAATTTACCATAATAACATTCGCTTTCATGAGGATAAACAAATAAAAGGAGGCATGTGTCAGCATACAGAAGACAGAATTCCAGGATGGCAAGCTACACTTTTCCTGAAATGGTCAACATGATCTTCTGCTTTGGATTGTGATTGTTGGTGATCAGTTTTTGTTTTGTTTGTAATTCCATGCTGAACAAGTCTTCAATTGGAATTTTACGTGTATAAGTTAGGGTTTTGAATGTGTCCTAATTTGCATGTTTGGGATGATGAAAAGTGCACCATGGGATAGGCCACCCACAACTTTCTATTCATTGGATTCATCAAAATTGACATATCTGCTTCGGTTACGATAATAAAAGTGGGGCTGATTTTTGTATCCACCCAGTATAATAAGTTATTAAAAATAAATAATTTGTTAACTTCCTCAAATGAAATATAATATGCAAAAAATTATAAAAATATGTTTTTAATAATTAATATTAGTTTCATTTATAATTTGTTCAAAAACATGTTAAAAAAAATTTAATTAAATTGGGAAAACAGCAAGAATTGAAACTGGGACATTTAACATTGTAATCTATCGACTTACCCACATGACCAGGTTGACTACTTAAACACCACATTGTCTGAATTTGTAAATATACATCAATAGCCTACATAACTAACTTTAAATAATTATATCTCGTAAACAAATGTCCGAGTTACTATGCCACATAATAGTGGGAGGGGTGCGTAATAAGATATGTAAATTTCAGTTACATCCAAGCTTAACATAATAGGTCCTTCCATTGTGAGATTTGTATGTTGAGACAGAAACATTACCTTTATTTTATTTAATAAAATTATTTTATAAATTTTTTAAAATTAATATTTTAAAAATCATAATAATTACTTTACTAATGCATCATATTCATGCAATATGTTTAAAAGCATTAAATATTTCTTCAATAATATGTTTGAAACAGTTGTTTTAAAACAAAAAATGTGATTTAAAACAAAAAAAAAACGTTTTTTTTTTGTTTTTTTTTCCCAAAAACTGTTTTTTTTTTCCAACCCTGCCTTTGGGACGTGCCAGAGAAGTTCTTTGTTTGATAAACGATGACAATGCTATATGTTTGGATGAAGAAGAAGTTGGCACAACGAACGAATTAACGAATCGAGAACGAATTAACTGATATGCCAGTCATAAATAATATAAAGGAATAATATCAAAGTCCATAGACACAAGATGATTAAATTTTGATCGTTCATTTGATTGGCTATGTTTTGTAAATTTTTTAAAATGCTTGATTTATTGTTGATTTTATGAAAACAGATTTTAAATAGAAATATATAAATAATTTTGGAAGTGCTGTTTTAATTTAATAATTTTTAAACTTAAAATTGCAAAATATGTGACATCACACCAGGGAAGGGAGGGGTCACACAAATGTAACCGTTTGTAACAAGGATGGGGGAGGGGTCCAAAAATCATGAAATTCGTGTGACGTAATTTATGGATGGCCCCTAAACGGTTGGATCAATTGACAAAACACCAAGAATAAAACATTTCTCGAATATTGTGTACAATCTGAATATACCATTAAAAATAGGAATTCCTATTTAAGATTTCAAAGTTACATTTCTTCCCCCAGCCCCCCTCATAAGGGGGGAGGGAGGTAATTTTTTTTTAACTAATGAATTTTCCCCGCAAAATAATTCACTTTTGATTTTGGAGATTTTTTCTTACAATGCTTAGTTTCCGAGATATTCAGTTGTCTCAAGATAAATGCCTCACCCTGTATAGAGACTAGCAGAGGACCCGGCGTTGCCCGGGATAATTACACTTGTAGGTAAACAGAACAATCTCAAGAAGTTAAATTTTAACTCCAAATTGGTTAAATAATACGCAGTGACTACGTTCACGGCTACCGTGAAGGCATAATGGTTCACGACAGTAAGGAGTGACGTCACACATTATTACCGGGAGTTTTTAAGCGGCACTTTTCGTGCTGCGGACGGCCGTAGCGTTGAACGAACATATTGTGTAAATGTTCAACTGGAAAACTACGTTCAAGTCGTATCAAGAGTTGGAGAGTTTTATAAATGAACGGCAATAAAAAATATTTTTTAACTTCGGAAATCGCATTCTGTTTGTTAAATTATATAAATAATAAATAAAGGGGTCATAATTTTTCCAAGAGTTATAGTATTTAATTCTCAATATTTGAATACACAATCTTACTGGAGTACAAATTTCTTAGTCGGTGGATGAGGAGGGGGGGGGGGGTAAATTCACAAGTAAACACGGGGATGATAATAACACTGTATATTACTTTGTTTTTGTAAACTTTATTGTTTCACCCCTTGTTGGTCTACCACTCACTAGCAGTGAAGGCCTATGTGTTCGTTTCCCCAATTCAATTTTTTTCTTTCTGAAATTAACTTAAAAACTCATGATTCCAGAAAATATATTGAAATTTAAAAAAAAATCCGTCTCATACGTATGCGATCAATTTTGTGCAATTATCTCCTCCGAAACGGCAAAAAGAAGAACCAAATTAATATTTAAGAGTTCTTATACTGTGCCTAGACGTATTTTTATGACAATTGGTTAACTGTAGATACTAATTTTTCCAGAAATGAAGATATTGCCTGTAGCGTTCATAACAGCGAACCAAACTCAATAAATTCGACATGTACGGACTCCTCACATAAGACAAATTTTTTTTGTAAATAACCTGTTTGCTTCTGATGAGCCAGTTTTGAGTTATAAAGGTTTACCCCTCCTCCTCCCGCATACAAAAAAAGTTTCCGTTTCTTTTCTTTCCAACTCCCGGCAACAACTGTGACGTCACTTCTCATAAAAAAGACGCCATTCCTTACTGTCGTGAGCCGTTACGCCTTCACGGTAGCCGTGAACGTAGCCACAGCCTAAATAATAACTCAATCGATACCACGCAGAACGAAGGGACTATCCAATCTAAGAAAAATCCGGAAAACAGGAATTCTAGGTGATAAATCGGGACTTTATTTAACATTTTGACTTGCCTCAGATTAAAACGATATCCATCTTCACCACCGGGGAACATCACTGGATACCTTAGACCCAATTTTTTATTGCCATTGGCATAGAAGCTCTTATTCCCTCTTGCTCTATTCCAAACTGCCGTTGTTCAGATGTTTCCAATGCCCGTATTGCATTTTCCGTTTTAGCTGCCGAGTTTCTCTGACCAATACTCGTTCTTTCTCTTTCCTTTCTAGACACATAAATTTTTGCCAGTCGTTTGGACATTTGATAGACGTTCAATCATCGCATTATCACCATCTCAGTTTCCAAAATATACACATTCCCACAGAATATAGTCAAAATGTATTTTTATGAAATGTTTGGATCTGCTGTGTTACCAAATAAGCTAGGTGATAACCCTCCCCCCACCCGTGGCTCGGACTATTTTTATGATTAAATTTTGCAATATTTAAAAAAAAACTCAATTAACACAGTAAAAATTCATAATGAAAATTCGAAAAAAAATTTTTTTAAATGCTCACAATGGGTGGACCTCTCCATGTATGCCACACCTAGCCTAAATAAATTCTAAGTTACATAATCACTTTAGATGTACACTTGATGTTGTTGCAATTCCCACTCTGCTCTCGATGTCTTGAAGCAAAACTTGGCCATTCATCACTTTGTGTAGTCTAGCGGTGGCCAATTCTCCTATTGACATGCTTACCATTTGATCAATACAGCACGGAACTAAAGGACTGCTTCCTCTGTCGTTTTTACACTCTTTCTCAATAGTCTGCTCACACTCCATTATCTCCAGTTACTGATCATTTTTAAAGATTTTCAAGAAATTGTTAAGTACTAAGAACTCTCAATTCTACGTATAGCCTGAATAACAGGAATTCTATGCATTGTTACAAATTGAACCTTACTTATAATGCACAAACTTTGCCTTGCATTGTTGGTCATGAGATATATATTTTTGGTCCGTGCGGAGTGTTTGTGAATTGCGTGTTGATACCATTGTTGATAACTATTGTTGCAAAAAATTTGCCTTGCATTGTTGGTAATGAGATATTTCTCATTAATATGCCCTGCCATCATTATCAATGTCGATTTATTATCGATAATTATTATTTTTTCGAAATTATTATTTTCCTCATGCTTTGAAGGTCAAGTATGGAAAATTTCATCAAGATCGAAATAAAACTGTAGATTTGTATAAGAAACAAACAAACAAACCCACAAACATTCTTTTTTATATATACCGAGTGATCCAAAAATGTGCTACAGGTTTTTTTACATTGTTTGGTATTTTCAAAAATGACCATACTCGCAGCTACATAACGACGTTCTTCCATTGTTAACGACATTTTCAGTGTTTGGTTTCCAGGAATTCAATGCTTTCATGAGAATCACGAGGCACGCGCAAAACAATTATTAGTTTCATGAAAAAATGTAACACTTTTTGATCACCCGGTATAGAATAGATTATTATTAGATTGTAGATGTACAAAGCCAACCATAACCTTGGGACTGTATTCCTCGGGGAAATGTTGCGCCAAGCGCAGGCACAAACGTAAAGATGAACTCCCATATCCTCGGCGGGATTTGAACCCGCGACTCTCCCATCCGCTAGCGATAAGATTTGCGCCTTAGCGCTCTCGGCCACCAAGCCGGCATTTCTTATTTTACTCATTAAATTAATTACTTTAAAAAATTTTATTAATCTTTCTGTTTACTTTATTTTTTAATTAATTACTTAATTCTTTTCTTTATTTTTACAAAACGCGTCAACGATAATGTATGATATACATCGCGTATTTTTAGTAAATAATAAGTGGATTTTCTTCTTTTATATGGGATTTATCAATAACAACGCTATTACGATCCCTTAATTTATTTAAAGTTGTCCTTCTGTATATAAATTATAGATTTTCACTTATTTTAAGCATCAAAGTAATCGTCCACAAAAGTAATCCACTACTGTGTCCTGGACATGCTGTAATTTCGGCTACGCTTTGCGCTGCTTTTCCCCATTGAGTCAGTGATCCATGAGTTTTGTAGATATCATTGGACTTATATTCGATGAACGTAAGTGGATACTGAAGTGTTATTGGAAAGTGGAGAATGTTCTTGAGGTTCAACGTCGTTGGAGGGTTGACTTTGGTACACCATCGCCAACAAGGGTAATAAATAACAAAACTCCGAGACAAGTTTGAAGCCGAAGGAACGGTGAAAGATGTGTTGAAAGGAAGTGCTACGGAGTTCCCGCCTCGATCTCCCGATTTAACCTTTCTCGACTTCTACCTTTGGGAACTTTAAAGAACACAGTGTATGCCACAAACCCACAAACACTGACGGAATTAAGAGACCAGATTGAACCTTCCATCAATGATATTCCATTAGCTACAATCCAGTCGGTATGCCGCTCTGTTCGACGTCGGTGTCGGGAGTGTACTGTGGAAGAAGGTGGACATTTTGAACATTTACGGGCTTAAGGAAGTTTAAGGAATAAAAAACAACAAACTTTATATTTCTATCTCATTTCGTTTCTAAGAGCGTATACATCAATTTGGGACACCCTGTAGTAACGATGCTTTTAATTAACATCGTTATAGTAAAACAGTACCAAGTATTCTCAACTGGTGTTTATTGGCTAGGCTCTGCTGACGGCAAAGTAGGCGGTGGTCATGATAATATAGCTGGAACTATTTAATTTCTCATAAGTCGAGGTAACGCAAACATCGTGTGCTAAACGTGACCAGCCTTCGTCGAGACTATCTAATTAAATGAATGGAAGAGTAATTCCCGGATATTCTGTATAAATCCCATTATTGGAAGGATTGTTATTAAAAGGACTGTTCAATACATACCCAGACAAGCGGGACGGCACTGGAAAGGATATTTCTATGATTAATATGCAAAGCAAGCAAGGTTCCTCCCTATAAAGGTGTTTCTAAATGGAAGGACAATAATTACATGGTTTGACTCCATGCATCAATCTAAGCAAAAAATTTCTTTAATTTTATTAGTCTTCCTATTGGTTTTACCACTTTTTGGACCTTTGTTTTTTGACTCCAATAAACGATTTGAAAAAGGTCCCACTTGGATGCTTTTTAATCTACTTGGAGTCAAAAAAAAAGAAGAGGAATCGCTCATGGGTTCGATTCTACGCCACGTTCGAGACGGAGTCTACAGGCTTCTTTGTGATGTATTACCGTACCTTTACTAACAAAAACACTTAGAGAGCCTTTTTCCTTTACGCGTACCTTTCCTCCCTGATACCTTCCCTTCCCCTTAATACTTCTCGTGAGTCTTTATCTCGCCACCCAAAATTGTTTATTTTAGACTATTCTGCTGTGGCTTGGACTTGTGATTTCCCTTTATGAATCGGTTATCGAGGACCTTTTCACAGAACGCAACTGTAGTTCGACTACCATCTTCGTGCAAAGGAATAAAAAAATAACATTGTGAGCCAAGATTAAGAATAACAGCAAGTATTCGAACTCTTGATGCCTTCTCCATATATGAACCGTCCAAGTTCCTCGTTCCATTTGGGCCTCCCAAGATTCGTCTGCTCCATCCTGTCTTTCGTTTTTTGTTCTCTCTTAAATTTCATACTTTTCGCCTAAGAGTTAGTATAAAGATGAAACATATTTTTCTTGTTGCTTTTCCAAAATGCGTGTGGATTTTTTTTTTGTTTCATTAAGAATTTATTGTGCTTGTACGGTTCAATTTCTCTTTGATGATTACACTCATCAAAGAATAAGGTAGTAAATAAGGTTTTGTAGAATGAAAGCGGTCTAAACTTGGAAGGTAGTAAAAAAATAATTTTCTTGGACTCCCGGCTTGGTTTGTTATTGATTTATTTATTAAATCTTAAATTCTAATTTATTTATATAAATCTAGAGGAAAAATTAACTGATAGACGTCCCTTTGATATTTAACTCTAGATTAATTAGTAAGCTTAATCTAGTGAAGCGTTGTTTACTTTATAGGAAAAGGTTGCCATGAGTTAAAGTACTGTATTTTATATAAGCAAGCACTTACATGCTTCACACGATAGGCGTCGCAAGGAAATGCTTTCCTGAATCACATTTTTATCTGGGATAAGTGTCTGAATAACGGCGGCAAGTACAGTACTTGAAACAATAAAATGCTTGTATTCCTGTATCTTGTCTTGGACTGCTTATTTATTAAACAACCCTTTTAATTAGTGAGCAGATAATTTTAAGCAAATCTTACTTGATGTTATTGCAATTCCCACTCTGCTCTCGATGTGTTGAAGCAAAACTTGGCCATTCATCACTTTGTGTAGCGTAGCGGTCGCCGATTCTTCTATTGATATGCTATCCATTTGCTCAATACAGCACGGAGCTAAAGAACTGCTTCCTCTGTCTCTTTCCACTCTTTCTCAATAGTTTGCTAACTTTCCATTATCTCCAGTTACTGAGCATTTTTAAAGATTTTCAAGAAATTCTAAGAAAATCCTGAATAACAGGAATTCTATGCATTGTTACAAATTGAACCATAGTTATATTGCACAAACTTTGCCTTGCATTGATGGTCATTAGATATTTCTTGCTAATATGCCCTGCCATCATCATGAATATAGATTTATTATCGATAATTATTATTTTTTCGAATCTGAGGTAGACAGTGACCTTCCTCATACTTTGAAGATCAAGTGTGCAAATTTTCATCAAAATCGGAATAAAACTGTAGATTTGTATAAGAAACAAGCATACCCGTAAACCCACGAACATTCTTCTTTATATAGATGACATTCATCCTGACATTGACCTTATTAGATTTTCAAGTGCCCCGTTGGAAATTGCATCCCATGTATCTATTATTGCTCTTCAGAGCTCATTTGCATTTTCGCATTGCTTACATCCAGCATAAACCTAAGGACACCCCATAGGTTCTCCATAGGATTATGATTGGGACTACGAGAGGGCCAATCCAAAGCATTGATCTTTTCTTTCGCAAACTAGGCTTTCTTCCTGTTCTCTTCTTGGTGTAATATTAATCTTGATTAACAATAACATTTTGTATTGCAGTCTTGGATCTTCCTATTGCTGTAGCTATGTCTCTCTCTCTCTCTCTCTGATTTACAATTGCTTTGCAAAAAATAGATTTTTCGAATTTCTTTCTTTGATAGTTCTTTACCTCGAGGCATTTTACTTAAGCCCTTCTATACCAGAAAGAAGCACTTTATATTGGTTCACATTTATTTGAATATGCAAATTTTGAAATCGAACGATGATAGAAGCATCTTTCTGAAGGTAATAAGGGGGTCGTCTTAGAAATATTTAACAGTGTATAAAAGCATTGCAACTAAAAAATTTTTATTTTTGTTTAAAATTCAGGTAAAAATCAACAACGTTTTCTTTCATATCATGGAACAAATATTATTTTGTTTATCTGTCAAAAAACATTTTGATCAAATAAACCCTTTTTCATACTAATTCCCAATGTCAGCTCAGTGGTCTTATAATTTCTTAACATACCTTATCATGTGTTTGCTTATTATATGTATGAAACTAGAAATTCAAACTTTAATTTTTTGGAGTCGTTTTCTTTTGAGTTTTAGTCATCGAAGTAAGCTCGATGAAATTCCTAAGTCACAGGAAGGGAAAAAATAGATTAAAATCATAAAAAAAGGAAATGTAGAAGAAAAAGTGGAAATGGAAAAATTTTCCAGAAATTCATATGGAATGGCGATAGTTTTGATGAATTAGTCTCGCCGATGATTAGTATTAGCGATTATCTGCGCATGAGCAATTTCTTCTTCCTTATTTTTATTTTTATATTTTTCGAGGGCATTGGAAAATCTTGAAGTCATCTTACATTTTTTTATTTCCTTCTATATTTTTTCCAGAGGAGGGGGGGAAAAAACTCCGAACGCAATTTTCTAAGAATGATAGGAAAGCTTTCTTCATTTTTTAAACTTTAGTTACGCCGGAATGGTTTCGATTGAAGTTCAAAAAGAACGCTATTAATTTTTTATTTATAAAATGCTGATTTTTAAATAAATTAAGGGAAGAGATTTAAAAAGAACGTCGAGTAAACAGACTCGGTAATGATTATATTTCTTTTGTTCTCTCAAAAGGAATGATAAATCGGTTTTAGATCAACATATCGTTTAGATTCTCTATATATAAATATATTCTAAGAAAATAACGAGCATTGCCGAAATATAATCGTGTTTAAATAATAAATACGTAAGGTGAATCTAATATAGGGAGACAAACAGCGGGGGCGGGTCTCCATATGATAACAAAAAAAAGTCATATAAATATATGATCGAAAATGCTTGGTTGATTTGTTATTCTAAGACACAAAGCCAGGGTATGACGTGTTACTAATGCGAGGTTGGGCATTTATAAGCCAATCAAAGAGTCGAACATTGTTCTCCTCATACCTCCACATGGTAATTGCCGCACCATGACACCTGGCATTATCACATTAGCAGGCATCCTTGTCCAGAATATTACAGTGAGTTCGAACAACCATCAGTGATCCAACAACGTAGCACGTGAAACATTCCCCCACCCCCACCACAATAATACCACCACCAAAATGTCAGAGGGATCCCAAATACGTTTTGGTAGATGATGTATTGGATAGTCATGTAGAATAGATTTTATAATTTACAAATGCTTATGGAAAGAATAATCCCATGCGTTCTATGTAATGAACGTTTCACTATTAAGTAAAATTCATAGTAGTTCTTATTTTTAATTGCCATTGCGTATTTTTATCGTCTCGATCATAAATTCTTTTTTTCTTCAATAAGAATCATTATGCGTGAATTACGATAATAATAAATAATATAATGATATTATAATAAATATATAGCGAAGATAATTTTCCAACTAATTTTTAAATTAACAAGAATTAAAGATTAAATGAAATGCTGTCATTTCTAATTAACGAGTTGCTTAAAAATGGAATTAGTTCTTTGCCGTACTCACTACACTCCTTTAATTCTATTTATAGAGCTACTTCTTCTTGTAAAACATGAATTTCGCAAACAATCGATTTTCTTGTAAAGGATTTCACTCTACCCCTTGAGAGCCACGGGCTTTTTTGATAATGGATGTTTTTTTAGAATGAAATTATTGTTTGAATTTTCTCTGAAATAGCGAAGGGAAAGAGAGAGAGAGAGAGAGAGAGAGAGAGAGAGAGAGAGAGAGAGAGAG
>JAHWFO010042072.1:323035-343897 GCA_023313115.1 Rhysida immarginata | reverse complement strand
GAGAGAGAGAGAGAGAGAGAGAGAGAGAGAGAGAGAGAGAGAGAGAGGAAAGAGAGCTTGCTCAATCATACAGGAGGTCCCCCAAGGGGCAGTACCCTGAAAGAAAACTAGTGACAGAAATTATCGCCGATGACAAGGGGGGAGATTAATATCAACCCCTTTTGGTCCTAACTGACATCTTCATCACAAAATTCAAGCGTAAATCATACCCTTTAGTCCTGTCATCAAAGGGAGACGCAGACGTTCGAGATACTGGAAGTTCGGGGGGCAAAAGGTGAGCCTAAGACCCTTCCGTGCATTACACTCTCCGCCAAAGGGAAGTAAGGGAAAACGGTTGGTATTTGTAATTGCTGCTAGGGCTATGGAGTGAATATAAATTCATAAGTTTGACCAGGAGACCCTATTGTTTTCGGGAAGATTCTTCCCTAGTATCTCTGATGAGCAATTGCAACGTGATCGTCATCTGGGGCATTGGACATTTACAATCTTCACTCTTCCCCCAATATGAGCAGCGATTCACCTGAAGGCACTCCAACGAAGAGGTCACGAGTAATTGAATGGTGGACGTGACACGGGGATGTTAGTGAAGTGAAATATTAATCTTCCAAAGAATCATCGATGACCTCCGTGACAAGGGTTGCGATAACGAGAACCGCAGACACATACACGGCTTGTTTGCTTTGAAGTGATAAACAATCTTATCCTGGCAAGTGAAGAATTGAACGATCGTCCAACCACTTGTTGAGACGGTTACCATGAAATATAATTAACTATAATAAACAGCAAATTATTCTTAAATATGGCATCATTTTTAAGTCAAATAGACAAGACTTATGGTTGACCCATTTTGATTTGTGTATATTTTTCTGAAATTCAAATATGGTTTATGACTTAATCATTAATAAAATATATTATCAACCTTGCTCTGAGAGAGAACTTTATTCATCGAAAGCGAGGTCTATATTTTTAACTACTTTATTCATCTTATGATTAGAAGAGAAATTTTATTTTAAGTTTAGCATCTTGATACTTTTTAGAAGTATGTTTAATTATAACATCTGAGCACCTTTTGTCACATTTTTCATTTTTCCTTAACACTTTTTAGAGGAATTCCGGAAAAGAATTAAGTAAATGTAAAGAATTCATCTACATGATTAGGAGAGAAAATATGATGGTAATTTTAAAATTTATGATAGAAAAAAAAATGCAAACATAAAATATGTAATAACTCTAGAATATTCTCTAAGGACTTTTTTTTAAATTATACGCCATAGTCCAGATGTTTGAATTATTGATGAAAATACCATCCGAAAGCTCCTGGTTTGGGTCCCAACTGTGTAATTTTCTTTCCTTTTTTCATCAATAATAAAAAAACGCAAACTTGAAATTTGTAAAAGTAACTGAAATTAAAAGAAATATAACTCAAGAATGGTCTATCAGGGTTTATTCCATGCCATGCCTCAGATGTTTAAATTATTGAAGGAAATATATTCTTTTATGCCTTTTAAACTATTAAAAGCCAAAACGTAAAGTTTTTACTCCATGGTCAACGCTCTTATGCATTTTTAAATCCTCATGCTTCTTTGTAACACTGGTTAGTTACAATGAACTGACACTACTCACGATGGCCCAGCGCGGACAGTAAACACACATAAATATATGCCATTGAAATTTAGTAGCTATATGGAACCAACGCGTAGACTATTTACACTAGAAATATTTTTCCAAATTTTCGCCATAGGCGAAATTATGGCGCTGTATAAGCAATCAAACATGTAGATATGGTATACAGAAGGTTGATTCAGATAAAATGAGACGACTTTGCAGTTCTGTTACGATGGTGTAATACCATGGCACCACCATCGGTTGTGTTCGATGTGAGAGCCACGTTGTTGGACTATCGCCCGGCACCGTAATTTCCACTGAAATAGGCTGAGTTTGAGGGACTCCTTGGGAAGTTCGTTCCACACCTGCTGACACACTTTCCATAGCCCATCAACGGTTCTTGGTCGGCGACTTCCGAGCCTCGTTTCAGGAGACCAAAACCACAGAAATCCATCGGTGATGCGTCAGGAGATTTTACAGGCACATGAGAGAAGGGAATAACTCGTATGTCCGTCTCCTGTTCCATCTTCCTGTAGTAAGCCACAGATGACTTGGCAGTGTTCATTTGTGTTCAGTCACTCAGTTGTGTGACCGCGCGCTCTATGACTTTGCTCCAGCACAAGATTGTCATGAATTATTCTAGAGACTGTTGCCTGTGAAATACCTTTCCTTTGGGCTAGACTTCTCTGTGTGGGGTGATTTTCTTTCAGCACTTCAGACCGGATTTCTCGCACCATCTGTGCTGGGCGTGTTGGCTGGGGCTTGTTTCTGGTCTGCTTCTCTGCTCGTCCACGTTCATTAGATGGTCGCAATTTGTTCTTTTTGATTATTCGACCCACAGTAGCTTTGGATACCACAATACCATTTTGTTTGCATAATTCCACAATGCACGAAAGACTGAAGTTAGCGTCGGAAAGGCCAAACATATACCCTTCCCAAAAAGCTGTGATTTTGGAAGCCATGTTTCAGCACGAAATGTTCCAAATAACAGCAACAAGTGTATACGAAGCTAATCCCCATGAATAGTGGACGAGTCATGCAAATCACATTCCGTCAAGGTCATACGCGGCGTTTAAAGTCGTCTCATTTTATCTGAATCAGCCCTCCGTAGAATGTACGGATAGGAACAAGACCTAAATAGGAAAGGTCATACGTGATAAAGGTGTAAATGTTAGCAACTGATGGTTACAAAAATTTTCAATATACCCACCAGAGATATCGGCGATATACTGCATCCGATATGTAATATACAGCAGCGTGTCCTAAAAAGGCCTGACGATTGTTAAATGGAATTGCAGGTAAGCGGCGGCAGTTAATAAAGTTATTCTTGCAGGAAATTAATATATGAGGTGAGAAATTTGTTTTGATATTACTATATGAAAGCATAAAATGCGTATTTGTCGTAGGAAAGAATATTTATTGCAAGGTGAGAGTACAACAGCGACAAGAAGGAGCTTCCAGTTGGCAGATTTAACGTCAACGGTCTGCATCTGCATACAGTGACACTACGAGGGGCGATTGATAAATAAGGTCTCCATGGCTGTAACTTTTTTATTTCTTAAACGATTTTCTAAATTCTTTTTGTATTTTATACTCACATTTGTCCTCTATGTAATGCACTATTCACTTTTCGACATAGTTCCCATCCCTTTCCACACATTGCGCCAACGGAGAGTGAACCCGTCGGAAGGATTTCCGGAGTTGTTGTCGACAGCAGGATTGAATGGCAGCGTTAACCTCGCCGTCAGAACTAACTCATGTCCCTTAAGGGGCTCTTTCTTTTTTGGGAAGTGGTGAAAGTCTTTCATGTGCAAAGTCTTTCATTTTTGAACTGCAATTT
This sequence comes from Rhysida immarginata, assembly GCA_023313115.1. Lineage (NCBI taxonomy): Eukaryota > Metazoa > Arthropoda > Chilopoda > Scolopendromorpha > Scolopendridae > Rhysida > Rhysida immarginata. Next base: position 340,452 of record JAHWFO010042072.1, on the reverse strand, counting down.
TTCATCTTTGAACTGTAGGCGCTGCAACTCCTCTGGTGTGTGGTGACTCGTGCGCGGGCGGACGTTATCGTACTCCAGAAGAGAGTCCAAAGCTGCCATTCAATCCTCGTGTCGACAACAACTCCGGAATTCCTCTCCGACGGGTTCACCCAACTAGTCACGCGTTGGCGCAATGCGTGGAAAGGGATGGGGACTATGTCAAAAAGTGAATAGTGCATTACATAGAGGACAAATGTGAGTATAAGATACAAAAAGAATTACAGCCATGGAGACCTTATTTATCAATCGCCCCTCGTATTACATACGAAAAATTTACGCAAACCAGTAGTATTGCGGATGAGTTTGCGGCATCCTTGGGCATCTGCGGTCGGCCATCACGGCATCAAACGCGCAGGCCATTAAGAATCTCATTATGCGCAGTTCAAAAAGAACGGCCAGCAAAACACAAGGAAATATACCAAAATAAATTCCTGGCCTCAAACATCAATATCCTGCAAGAATAACTTTAATAACTGTCACCGTTTACTTGCTATTACATTTTAAAAACTGTCATTCTTTTTTTAGGACACCCTGTATGTCATCGTAGAATGGAGTCATAAAGAACTGCTCCCAGCAGCTCCGGTGCAATCCAAGCGATATGTCGGTATACGATGGTTTCAGATCAGGCAGAGATCGAACATATTCCCTGGTAGATGTGATCTTATAGATTTCTCCACCGACAGAAGACACATAAATTCAAATTGGGAAAACATAGATTCAATCATATAGATTTACATAGATTTAGAAATCACATAGATACTTGCGGGAAAACCTTGGGAACAATGCGTTCAGTAGTTAGATTGCACAAAGCAGAGATTACACTTGGCGATCAACATGTGGTGTTGGCCTCTCGCATAAAAATAGTTAGGTTCTTGCAAGGTAGGAATCATATACCGCACTTTAGAAGGTCCCTAAAACGCACAGACGTCACCGTACACTTACTTATTCATATGCAGAAAAACGGAGTACTCAACAAAGTATTCAACAAAGTATTCAACAAAGTACTCAACGGAGTATTCCTTTGGAGTACTCAACAAAGAAAAACGGGCATTACTGCCACGAACCCAAACCTAACCTTGCAAATTTAATGTGTTGTTTGCATCTTTTATCCAAGTGCTCTTTGAATGTTTTATACACTGGACGTTTTGACTGACCTTTATAAATGCAAACCATGTCCTTTCATTTATAAAGGTCATCGAAACGCCCAGTGTATAAACGATTCAAAGAACACTTGGCATATATCAACTTTGGAAGGTTATAGAAATCATTAGTTTCCAAGCATGTGATAAACAGTGGCTACCAAATTGGCTTCAGATTAATAAATAAAGTTAATAGATGACCCTTTTAGATGCGTTTGAAACACTGGAAATGAAAAAAGCAGACCCAAAGTTCCGATGAATGTGGATCATGGTCCATTTAGTGATTACTATCTTTTTAATTTTTTAAAAATCTTACATAAATTATATTAAAAGTGTCCTTTTTATTATTGTATTGTTGTATCTTTTCCCCTGTTCAATTTTAATTGTGTTTTTTGTTAATTCTTTGTTGATTGGCTTTCCTTTTATATTTTTTTGGTTTTTGTAGTTTTTTATTGGATCTTTGTAATCTCTATTGTGGTTGCTCTTCAATTGTATATAATAATTATGTAACTTTTTGAATATTGTATTCTTCTGAATGATGGGTACAAGGTAACCGAAATGTACATACAGTAAAAAAAATAGTTGTGGACAAGAGATCTGTTTTGTCATCAATTGAGCCTATTAAAGCCAAAGTAGTGTAAGTCCATTAACAACAGTTTTGAGGTATAAGGAATTTTAGTATAGTATAGTAATTTTAGTAAGGAATAGTAGATAGATAGTACTGTTGACTGCATAAACTTGCACTGCCATCTGTGAAGCTGTTTAGGGAAATAGGAGTTACACCACTACTCCTATAGGTAGTTCGACATATTCGGGTTTCATTTCTAGCATTAACTCAGATTTTTTTTAAAAAGTGGAGTTACACTATTTTGGCTTTAACAGGCTCAATTGAAAACTATCCACAGGATTCAGTTCATGACAAATTTTGGTTTATATCTGATAACACTGGGCAACAATGAACTGCTTCTTATGTGAAAGTATCCAATCCTGAATGAATTAAACGTGCTGAACACGAATATCACATTGACAAACGTTGATTGGGTCTGCAGATATATTGACGTATTGTCCGTTGTATAGGTTGAGGATATGTTGGCTTTGTTTCATGCATTCGTCTATAATATGTCCTTAAAGATCCGCTTTCTTGACTTCTACTTGGATTTCTTTCCTGACACCTGCGAGCAGGTTAATGATGAGCACGTCGAACGTTTCCATCAGGACATTGCCAAGATGAAACAACGGTACTAAGGCAAATGGTCCAAATCAATACTGTCTAATATTATTATTGGGCGCTCATCAGACATGCTCCTCACGAGGTAAAATTGATATCAATGGTAGGTCAAATTAATATAGTTTTTTCCTGGGGAGAATCCAAATATGCAATAAAAAATAGGATTCCCATCTAAGATTTCTTTGTTACCTCCTACCCACTACCAAGGGATTTTTGGTATTACTGAATAGGTCTCTTCGGAATGAAATTTGTTCATTCTGAACGTTTTATGATCTGATGCGTAGTTTTTGAGATATTTCAATGTCTTCACTTAAATTGATCACCCTGTACACATTACTAAGAAATTTAGCCAATTCAGTAGTTTCTTAGCCGTGTTCGTGTTCAGCCTATTGAATTCATTAAGAAATGACTAGTTTCATCTTGGAAGCATGCACTTTATGAAATTTTGTTGCCCAGTGTAATCAACCTCTGAAGGCATATATCAAATATGTATATAGGCTGTTTCAAAAACAATGTTGATTCAATATGAAAATCCAGTATAACGCCAAACGATAATCCAATCTTACCAGATATGCGACACCATATAGGTGACCATAGGTTCAAAGGCACTTCTCATGTAGCTTCCTAGTTCTGCTAGATCTTTCGGCAGGGGTGGCACCTAAATAATGGTCTTCACCTAGAGGGGATCAAGTCAAGTAACCTTTGATAGTCAGATCATCGGTAGTGGAGCGACCAATCCAGCAGTTAGGCGGATATACATCGGCAGTGGCTGAAATTAAATATACTTAGGTATCGTTTATTGAATTTATGTTGTTAATTAGATACCGGTAGGAGCATAATGGTTATAAGAAGTTTCCCTTTACTGTGCTGTACAGTCCTCGCATCATGAGTTGAGGGATGAAGAGCACATTTTTGCTGGCAGAAGCGCTGCGTTTTTGCTTCATTGGAACGCAGCGTACATGCCAGCAAATATATACTCTTCATCCCTCGCGGTGCGTGGACTATAATATGAAGTTATAGATGACTGATGTTATACAAATTCAATAAAAGCCATCCTGAAATTCAATACAAGAGGTTTTTAAAGTGCCTTCCATCTGCTACGACGAAAGTATAGAGCTTTGAAATGAATTTCTCGACGATGCGCTGAAGAACACCACTTTCGAATCTCTGAAAATTGCAGTATGGAGATTAATGAAGTCTGAGCTGTACTAATTATACACGATGAGGCGTTTATCTTGATATAACTGAATATCTCGGAAACTAAGCATTATACGAAAAAATGTTCAAAATCAAAAGTGCATTATTTTTCGGGGGAAATTCATTAGTTAAAAAAATTAGTTCGGGGGGCTGGAAAGAGGGGGTAACTTTGAACTCTTAAATAGGAACCCCTTATTTTAATGGTATATTCAGAATGTACACAATATTCGAGAAATTTTATATTCTGGGTGTTTTTTCAATTGGTCCACCCGTTTAGGAGATAGAGGCCCTCAAAGTGTGGAAATTTTAAAGTTTTGAACCCAATTTTATCGATGAAGACAGAGAGATAGAGAGTAGGTCTTAAAGACATTCCTATTCTACTTTTTAATAGTCTTTAAGAATCCAAAGTCAGAATTTCAAAAATCCAATATTTTTCAATACACACGCATAGACTGACTCCATAAGACTGCTGCCCTCAAAAGTTAAAAAATTTTGAATTTTTGAAATTCTGACTTCGGATTCTTAAAGACCATTAAAAAGTAGAATAGGAATGTCTGTAAAACCCACTATCTATCTCTTTGTCTTCATCGATAAAATTGGGTTCAAAACTTTAAAAGTTCCACACTTTTAGGGCCTCTATCTCCTAAACGGTTGGATCAATTGAAAAAACACCAAGAATAAAACATTTCTCGAATATTGTGTACAGTCTGAATATACCATTAAAAATAGGGGTTCCTATTTAAGATTTCAAAGTTACCCCCAGCCCCCCTATCTTTTGATTTCGGACATTTTTTCATACAATGCTTAGTTTCCGAGATACTCATTTGTCTCAAGATAAATGCCTCACCCTGTATATAAGGTGTAAAGCATTTGAAACAAATATTTTCCTATAATGCAGGAGTAATAAAACTTTATAACATAAAATCTTAATGAAAAACAGGGTCCATTTCAAAGATTACATTCATCGACATAGGGATTAATGAGATTAAAAAAAATCTCTATTAAAATTTCGAAATCGTTGCTTAAGAGTATGTTTAAAATATTATAATAAAATTTTCAATGACGCGGTTGCCGTGGAGTCTTTTTGGTGCCACTCCAGCAGATTCGTTTCATTCAACGGTCACCGTAATGACAAGCTGCGGAACTCATAGAGCAGATGACGGTCCGTACTTTGGATTGGAGAGACTACTACTTAATAACCTTGTTCAAATTAAAACTATTAGGGGAAAGTGATGAAGATGAATTGCTTCAATAAATAACGCCAACATTAGTCGAGAGTTGAGGTATTATGTAGGTGATTTAAGGATGAAATGAGTGCAGGGGTTGCCTCTGACACACCAAAATTTTGAGAGTGACGAATGTCGCAATCTGACCTTTTATATACTGCATCAGACAGGTGTGCAATATTAATATTCAACAAGATTAGTTATGAACCAAAATTACAACTTATGGTTAATAATTAAAATGTCTGAATTTATTTTATCAGAAGACAATACACACAACTAATTCTAATTTTTTGTTCGTAATGAAAAATTAATATTTCAAAATTAGCTGTAATATAATTAGTAGATGTTCTTATTAATAAATGTCTCTTGCGGAAGTGACTTTTAAGTGCTTTCCTAAAAAGTAAATTAATTGTTAAAGGCAGTGTGTGTAGCCTGGTTAGGAAGAGATACGGCAATAATATATATTCATGTTTAATATTAAATCAGAGAAATTTGAGATATGAATTACACTTTATAAGTGAAACTGTTAAATTTCATGATTTCTTAAAGTGTTATTCTTTATAATGTAAGCCCAAATGACATAATTTTTCAATATATATTTAAACTTTATATACGAAAATATTAAGTTCCTAACGACAACAACAACAAAAAAAATCAAATCATTGACTTCTTCTTTATTATGATTGTTTTTTTTAGAAAAATCATTCTTCCCTAATACCCTATTGTTTGGGATAGAAAGAGACTAAAAAAAATAGCTTGAGTTATAATTCAAAATTTAACTTTCACAAATTAGACTTTCTGCCATCGTTCTTTTAAAATTTTGTTGTTTTTAATAAGGACTCATGCATAGAAAGGAATAGGATTCTTCGTGTTGTGGTTTCATTTTTCTGATTGAGGGAGACGAAGATACTGTTTCTTGCCCTTCATCATCTACGGGTCGGCGCATATAGGGATTTGGAGAGCAAAATATCCGATGACAGTGACCATGGCAACCATCTTATTCCCATCATTCTCTGCGTTATGTCTAGGAACTTTAGTCACAAACAAAGCCAATTATTTAGCCTTGATTTGCTTTTTCAAATTTAAAAAAGGAAACTTTTCCCTCTTGTTATATTCATTTCAGAATATTGAAATGCGTCTTCAAAAATACCATTTTTTAATAAAAATATTCAAGAATAACACAAGGTTTTTGGTCGTTGAGGACGTACACTTGTTACCCGAAATACGCGTCCGGTATTTCTTTCTCCTCTTTGTGGATTAGAGGTTTTCAATTTTTAGGACAATCAATTGACCTGACGAACGTTTTGGCATTGCGTCTTTTTGAGGGGTTTAAATACAAATTTTAGCATACAAAAACTTTTTTATAATGTTTTTTTTTAATGTTAGAAGGCGTTTATTAACAAAAGGGTGTATTTTATAACATTTAACGTATAAAAAAGTCTTGTAAGCTAAAATTTGTATTGTCCTTGTGTTGTTCTTTATTGTCTGTAATAAAATATCGTATTATTGAAGACCCATTTCTGTGTCCTGAATTAAAATGATACAAAACCACTTGAAGAAGAATATATTCATTTTATCTCTAATAACAAAGAAAGATTCAATTACTTTATTTATTGTTCGGTTTATACAGGACTACAAATCTCCGATGGATTGTATAATGATCAGGGGTGTAGCCAAATTTTGTGACAGTCAAGAATTAAATAAAATATAAGCAAATTCTTTAACAAAATGAATTTTAGGGATATGAAGATAATGAAAATACAATTTGGCTCTTATGAGGAGTAAAATTTCCGATTTCAATTTTCAAATGTTAGACACTGTTGAAAAAAAAAAATTAACGCCTATTTCATCTTTCGTTAGATAGGGTATAGATAACCTCGGTCTATAGATATAAATGGTAATCGAGCTCCACTGAAAAATGAAGCTAAAGTTTCTAGGGAAATCCATTGAAAAGTGGCGCTGCATGTACAATCGGCCCAACTGCACCTGCAGCGCCGCCCTGTTGGAAGCTAGAAATTTACTTAAATTTTTAGTTTCAATAAAATACCTCTATCGTAGGTCACGATTGGCTTAGTGCGATCTATGCGGCACCTGGCGCGATGTTTTCCTTGGCTCCTCGAAACAATGGAAAATGGCGGAAGCTCGATAACCATTTATATCTATAGACCGCGATATCAACTGGCGGGTATTTACACAGGACGTTAAAATGAGTTGCTAAGGATTGGTGACAGGCGTAATAACAATGGTAAACGTCATCAACTCAATCCCGAGGTCAACAAGATAACAAGGCCTGGAAATGGAAAAGTCACCTGACCATCGGGGTGCTAGCAATAATCCAACCTTCATTGTCTCCATCTTGGATGTTAACAATCAGTGTTTTTCCGTTTGTTGCTAGCACCCCGATGGTCAGATGACTTTTCCGCTTCTAGACCTTGTTACCTCGTTGGCCTCGCTCAATCCGCAGCCGACGAAAAAAAACAGGCCTGGGCACTCAAAAGTCACCTGACCATAGTAGTCTGAATATAATCCGACCTTCATTGTTTCCAACAAACGAAAAATCACTGATTGTTAAAATCCAAGATGGAGACAATGAAGGTTGGAACGTTGCTGAAACTACTATGGTCAGGTGCCTTTTGAATTTGCCGGCCTGTCTTTTTCGTCGGCTGCGCTCAAGTCTTTTAAGAAATGAAACTCTTGTGGTTATTTCTCGAATCTCCTCACACTATTCGATTTTTAATTCTACAATTAATATAATATTTGCCCCCCCCCCCAAATTTTATATTGAAACTAGCTGTTTACCCGGCGTTGCTCGGGCTGATTTCTATGAAATGTTGCAATTTCTGTAAGTGAATATTCAGACAAAGAACACATGTAATAAGCTCAGAATTTATATAGAAAAAAATACATGTTTTAGGTTCTACTAAAGGGCCGTATATGGCGACGCTATGCATTGGGAGCTTTTTAAAAGAAATCTTTTTGAATTTTCAACATGAAATTTTTCTATTTAAATTGAAAGCTTTTTTCGTTGCTCGAGCTCAATTTCGAAGAAATTTTGATTCATCTGATAGTTAATATACAGCCAAAATGGACACATGAAAAACGTTTAGGATTAATAAACCATTAAGAAATGACATAACCAAGTACCGAAAGGCTAAACTAAACCATTCGCGAAACCATACTTTTCAACTGCCCTATGTTAACATTGAAAGTTTCTAATGGACCATAATGATACCATTAAACCACGTACCTTTAAAATAAATTCGACTATCATTAATATTACGTTATATTCATTCATGACACTTCATTCCACGTACCTTTGAACAAATTTGAACTATAATTAATTTATGATTGTAATCATTCATTTCGCATCATTCCAAGTTTTTTCATATATTAAATGCCGTATCTTAGCATTAAAAATTTCCAATGGACCATAATGATAACATTAAACCACGTACCTTTGAACAAATTTGAATGATCATTAATTTTACGTTGTATTCATCTTTACACATCACTTCAAGTTGGAAATGACTATAGCAGTTGAAAAGGACGTTAATACCAAACAAACTAAACTAACTAACCAATCAAGTAACTAAACAAACTAAACCAACAAATTTGATTTCGGATTCTTAAAGACCTTCAAAAAGCAGAATAGAAATGTCTTAAAGACCCACTCTCTATCTCTTTGTCTTCATTGATAAAATTGGGTTCAAGACTTTAAAAATTCCAATACGCAGTAGGAAAGTTCGGACCAAAAATCGATAATTTTTTGTTACTAAAGAGAGAGTGTTAAAATTTTGCACAAACATAAAATAGTATATGACGCTTCTAATGAATTGCTTTTTATTAGAATTTTTCGTAATACAAAATTTTTATAAAATAAATAAAAACCTACGAACTGGGTACAACCAGCCCTAAGGACATGTAAATAGCGTTAATGCTTCCATGTCCACAGTGGCACAATCGGTTGGCGCGTCTGCACGGTGAGCAGAAAATTCCTGGTTCGAACCCAGGCTGTGGAATTTTCTTTCCTATTTTCATCAATAATAATTGTTCTAATTCACTCCCTCTGGCATGAATGCGCTTCACAACGTCGCCGCATAGACTGACGTAAAATGTTCAAAAGTTCCTGGTTCATCGCGAATCTGGTCCGCAGTTATAGCGATTCCGGCTACCAGCTCTTCTTCGGATCCCACTGGTGTCTCGTATACCAATGTCTTTAAGTGTCTCCGCAGATTCCAAACAACTGTTTCCTGCAGATAGAGTTTCAACATTTTTTATCTCAAAAATAATGCCCCAGATAAAAAAATGAAAGAGGTAAATGTTGCTTAGATTTTATCCCTCTATCACCTAGAAGCCGAGAGAAATATACCTGCCAAATTTCAAGTTTGTAGGCTTCATAGTTCTGGAGATTTCGTAATGAATGCATGAATGAATGAGTGAGTGTATACATTTTTCGCTCTTTCTTTTATATAATAGCATTTTCTCCCTGTAAAAACCCTCGTCGTCCTCGGCTGGGATCAAAGCCACATCTACGGGCATCAGAGCAACACCACCTAGACAGAAGGCATGATAACGGGAACGTCATATACTGTTACACCATCATTAGTCGACCATTGTTAATCCTATTTATATCAATAATAAGCCTTAAATTTGGTCGACTAATGATGATGTAACAATGTATGACGTTTCCGTTATCACAGGAGATCACGCAACCATTGAGCCATCGAAGCCAATAAGGAAAAGTAAAGTTGTCTGTTAGACAGAGAGTAATGCCCACGCAAATGGCCAGAGAGCACCAGAGAAAAAAAAATCACGCTTTAAACAATGGAGTTTCCCATCCTGTATTTCTTCATCCATGACTATAGCCAATGTAATTTTTTTATGGTCTATTTTTGCAGAAACTTTACTCTGCATTGTAGGACATGACATACATTGGGCGAGGTCAAAAATGCAAATACCGAGTTGGGTTGGTGAAGCAATGATTATTGCTCTATTGTTAACGTATTGTTGACTGTCGTAGCAACAATGGCTTTCTTCACTAACTCAACTCGGTGTTAGCATTTTTGACCTCGCCCATTGTTGGTCCGCGCATATCCTAGGCGCATGTCAGACAGACAGTTCAAGCAAGATATTATTTTTACCCTTTCCCCTTTGGGCCAACCTGACACTCGGCACATATAAACCTTACTCTGAACGTAATGAACATCTGGTGCAATTATGAGCTCAAAAGGATTAGTGGTTCAATAGTTTTGAGAACATTTACAGACGCACCCTGAATTTTTATATAGACCTTTCCATTGAAACCGAAACTGGAGTAACTGCGCAGAAGCAGGACAGCAAAAAAACTTGCGTTTCCTACCTTGAAATGTGCAAAAAATACTACACATCCGGAGGAAATGGAAATTTTTTCGCTGTACTGCTTCTGCGCAGTTAGTCCAGTTTCGGTTTCAAGGAAAAAATAAACTCTGGCGCCATCTATTGAGTAAACAAACAAACATAAACCAAGATATATGATTTTTACCCCTTCTCCTACTACTTTAGGGACATGTAAACCTTACTCTGGACCTAAGGAATATATGTTGCAAATATTAGGTCAATCGGATAAGTGGTTCAAAACTTTTTAGAACATTTACAGACGCACCCTCAGCCTGAATTTTTATATATAAAGATTAATATAATATTTGCCCAATTAATATAATATTTGAAATTGACCAACTGAGACCAACTAAAAATTGTGCTTGAATAATATATTAATTTGAGTGTTGAAAAGGGAAGAAAAAATTCCGAGACCTGGACTTGTATGCCAGTGCGTTACCAGCGATAGGCATGATTTCTGGTTCAAGTCCAGGTCGCGCAATTTTTCCTTCTCTCTTCAACACCAAAAAAAAGCCAACCTATAATAGTGTTTCTAAACGTGTCCAAAGGTTGGGATATTGACGTTTGCCAGCGTTACTATGCATATTAACAGCCGTTTTAACAATTCGTTTTAACAACCGTATTACATATGAATCAGTCAGTTGTTCACTGTCTTTATACGGTGTCATGCAGTAGAACAATGTTCCCGAATTATCATGAAGCAATGCAAAAGAAAAGATATAAGTTGGAAAAAGCTAGACGTTGCTGTTATACCTAGATTATACATTCAGTTTCAATTTGAAATGAATTATGCATGGGAGGATAAGGTTCATTGTGATTCTTCCGCAACAAATTAAGAAGGGCTACTCGACTTTCCTCGTTCTTATCTCTAGCCAGCATGCACCGAAGAACTTAGAGTTTGTTTATAACTTGGATTTCCATTCCATTTTGAATCGAGTGGTTTCCATGGCCACAGCTTATCATAGTGATATGTAAATATTTTTTACACAGGCGTAAACAAATTACTTAATTTGTCGGCTCACATGGAGTTCTTCCACTTGTCTGTTATTCAGGAACAAATGTTATTTTATATATTATTGAATATTCCTTTCCACGTTAAATTTTTATAGACATATGAATAAGTCAGCAGATGAAATCTGAGTTTGCAGAAGTTTGTAAGACCACATAAGAACGGCATCCAATCCTAATGCTAAACGTCGAGAGTAGGTTTTTTAAACTCGACTTTGAGTTCAAGCTTAAGATCTGACTGAAAGTAATATGCCAGAATTACAATTTTTTATGACGGTGATCTCAAATATTTAATATTTGTAAATTGAGCGAAAATTCTAATAAATTCTGCTTATTTTCATTTTGTGATGAAGCTACATGGAGTATTTTTCTAGATACACTTTTAATTAACTCACTAGCAAGTTTATCTGTATTAACAGGAATTAAGAGAATAATTCCTTAATATCCACTTTATGAGCAAAAATTATGCCCTGGAATACAGGGTGATTCTTATAAACCCTAAGCTTTTGGTCAGTTTCTCATAAATGATTAGATAAACTCAATAAATCTTTCATGAACTGTAGAACATAAATCATAACATATGGTGCTGGAAATTTCTCCTAAGTGACAGTGGTAGTGGCTGTATCCTTGTGACTGATATCGAACACCAACTCGGAATATCAGCATTCTCACCGGTTAAGCAAGATGGAGCAATATGCCACACGTCATTTCAGTTAATGGTAACAATCGAGACGTATTTTTCCAGGATGATTTGATTTCCAAAAATTATGTTTTCTGAGATCTCCCGACCTTTCGAGCCCAGATTTCTTTTTTTGTGAATAACAAACCCTACAGGAAAATATTTAAAACGATGGGGCAATATTCAGACATGTTACAGAAAATATGCAGCCCCGTATGAACATGCCTAGCAGCAGAAAGCGGCTACTTCTAGCACCTGCTGTGATGCAATGCAATTGCCATAAATTTTTATTAATTTTCATCTGATTGTTTATTAACAAAGTTCGTATTCGGGTTTGCATGAATCACCTGTATTATGACGAAGTCTTTCAGAAATGTTTTTGTATAGAGTGGACAGGTGATTTTTTTTGTTCCTCATTTGGAATATCAATTGCAATATAGATGATGGCGGTCAAAGTTTGGCTATCTTTTCTTAGCCATGTTCCCAAATTGATAGGACATGCGTGCCTTTTATAACTTTTATTACTTTTTGATGCTCTATCCGAATCTGAAATCAAAATCAAAAAAAAAAATTTAAAAATTGGCAAGAGAACGTCCGACTTCGCAAATACCTAATGATGATTTTAACTAGCGTGCGCTTTTAACATCGTTCTGATAATGCAGTACCACGCATTCTTAACTGGTTTTATTCTGTTACCTAGTTAGAATATTCTATGAACGAATGCAGATTGTTAAGGGTTGATTTTTTTAAACATTTTTTAGCATCAAACATTTATATTTTAGAAAAACATTTTGTTTGCATAAGACCACAGTAGGCTATATAAAAAATAGCTTAATAAAATATATTAGAAAATTGTCTCTTTCCCATGAACATTTTTCTCGTTTAAAAGTAACCATATCTACCTGTCTTTTCATTTCTTTTAATAAAACGATGTTGTTGTTGTTGTTGTTTTGTCATCTTTAATTATGTATGAAATTCGAAGAGCTTCTTTCCTAATTCTTGAATCTGAGATCATTGCCTAATACCTGGGACCGTATTCAGTTTCCTGTGTTTTCTCTGCAAGATTTGCATAAACAAAACATCCTGATTTCCTTCCTTCTGTTTTTATTCCCTTGAAATTTTAACCCGTTGATGAAAATGCCGGTGACTCGAAATCTCCTTTTCCTCTCTCTACCTCTACTCCTTTTCTTCGTTTTTCTTCGACTCCTCTTTTAATTTGTTGGCCAATTTCCTTCGAACCGAAAACCCTTCACTCCTTTTGCATTTCCGCTGTCATTTGTTCTGGAGAACATATTGAGAGGGTGGAAAATAGAGGAGGTTAGAAAAAAAAGAAAAGAGGAAGAAAAATTACTCGCCAACTAATGCTATTGACTCATTTCCTTCTTTGGAATAGACAGAAGATAAAAGATCTGCAAATTACGCCCCGAAAACTCTGTACAAACCGTGGAAGGGTGAACGCTGCTTTCTTCTTATTGAATTCTTGTTTCTTTCTCCGAAGTAATTTTGCTGTGAATGGTGCCGAACATGGAGCAATTAACGAGTCAGCGGCAAGGTAGTCCTAATGAGACAACAGCAGGAAATTGTGACGTTAAGATTCACGAGTGCGCAAGGTGGGGGTAAATTGAATCGCAGTGAAAACAAGGTCCCACCGAATTTCCTTCTGCACCCTTACCCCCATTTTCCACTGTTCTCTCTCATTCTCTCTCCTCTTCTTTCTTCTCTTCCTAACTCCATCTCTTCCCGTCCCTTCCAAATAACCGCTTTTCGATTTCCTGTTTATCGTTCGACAGGAGGAGAAACACGGAGGGCTTCTTCGCCTGACATTTCGTGTGACCGGAAAACCTACCTTGACTGACGTTCTTTTTTTACTTAATTTGACATCGTCTAATAAAGCGAAGAAAATTTACTTATAAAATTTGTGACCAAAAATCTGAATATATATATTTCATAAGGCATATACACTTTATCATTGAAAATATTTATCTTAATTTTTATTTTTTAAATTAAATTAACAGGTAACAAAAATTATGCACATGGTGGAGGCTTCTGAGTGTTATATATGGAGATTGCAGATAATATAATAGTAGTCTTCGCTTTACGCAGATAATATATGCGAGTTGTTTTCATAAAAGGGCTGATGCATGAAAATTTTGACTGATTTTAAATTGATGACACTTCTTACTTTATCTACAGTTTCCAAAAAGTCTTTCCAACATTATAGATTGTATAGGACGCCCTGTAATCGCAAGAACGTGAAAATGAAAAAAAAAACACAGAACTAATTTAAGCGATACTATATCTATCTTCATTTGCCAACACGTTTCAGTGTTTTACGTGATCATTAACGGCTGAACAGCTACGATTTTATTTGTTTGGAATTTGTGGTGAACAAGTTTGTAAATGGAAATTTTTAGTTATCTCTTAAAATTTAGGCTTCATTTCGGTACCACCGCAGAAGAGACTGTTCAGGCTATGCAGGAAGCATTTCAATGAATCATTTCCAAATCTACATCTCAAGGATAGAGTGTTTGCAAACACGTGTACCTGATCTGGGCACCTGTACACCCTTCTGCAAATTAATTGAAACAAACAATTTCAACTCTTGCGGGGATCCTTTTTGCTTTGTCGAAGCAAGTAAGCGTCATCTCTAGGAGTTCTTTTCTTCTTACGACCACATTGTCTTTCACGTTTAGGAGAATCCGATCCGGATTTTTTCAATTCGATGATACGGCTGACAGAGTTGCTAAACTCACACCAACCACTGAAGCAATCTCTCGATATGTCTTAACTGTGTGTTCCTACAGGGTTACGGTCTTCTTACGTTTCCTAGGTTTCACATCTACCTGGAAGGGCGGTCGAATCACTTCTGGTCAAGTTTTTAAAATCTGATGAAATATTTATTGTAGCTGATAACGTAATGATTGCATCAGCCAACATAAAAATGATCAAACTGATTTTTCTTGATTGTTTTGAATACAGGATTACGAGTAATATAAAATACATGCTTTGTTTCAATTAATTTGACTTGCAAAAAGGTATAGAATGTGTTAACATTTTGAAAAAGTCTTCGTAAATTCTTCTTTCTCTTGCGACCAAACATACAGCCGTGATTGTAATAGTTTATTTGTAATGAAATTTTGTTATGTTGGAAACTTTTTGATTACTCCGTCTATTCTAGGAAAGCATCCCTTTTCCTAGGCAGCATCTCATAAGATTAATAGAAAATATCAAGGCTGAGACAAACCTTGTATTAGCTTGTATTCTTCTACATACCATATGACAGGAAAACACAACAAATTACTATTTATATATCGTAAGGTTGTGCTAGAGTCGATGTTGGAGAAAAATTAAGAAGTTGAGACAGGATCTACTGTATATGAAACAGAATAAAATTTAATGCCGAGACGCGTTTCAATCAGTACAGAAATCTATCATTGCTACTCTTTACATGCGAAATTATATTTAAAAAAGAAATAAATAAAGCAATAGAATGATACAAAAAAAAAAATCTCTTTTTACAAAGCTGGCAAATCTCTTCATGACATGCCGGGTTTTTTTAAACTAAAGATGTATTTTTTTAATTTTTGCAATTTTTTCTTTTTTTCTTAACGTTTTTTCTTTTTGTGTAATTCTGTTATTTATTTATTTATTTTATATAATTTCACATCATTACGGCTTTTCTTATCTCGATGTACGAAAAGGAATTTATTGCATTTCCTTATATCTCTGCCTGGCTATTTTTGGTGTCAGCTCTCCTTCCTTTCACATCACTGGTAGATTTCCCTTGAACGTACTAGAAAGGGGAGCCTATCTTTTAGAATCAAAACTGGCAATCGCTAGTATTTTTGTACTGACTGATGAAGAACACTAACCGAAACGCGTCTTTGCATTAAAATTTATTCTGTTGCAAGGAGATCCTGTTTCCAACCTATTTATATGTATGTAGATTTTAACTATGCTATGTAACACCTGAAATAATAATAATTTTATATATTAGCTGTTTTGTCAAGGTCATAAATATACAATGGGGAATAGTTTTGTTATTTTGCATTCATCAAAATATAGGATAAATTTTGTATGTGAATAATATATATCCACATCAAACAAAAATCCCTATTCACAATCACCAGGTTTCCTTATTGCATTACACGTTTGACTTGACCTGGAAGATGACTTAGATCTTGTAAGATAATTCTACTGAACTATTACTTAATTTCTAAATTTCATTGTGGCTTTTGGATTACCAGTTATGATTCCAGAAAGGTTTCTGGTTCCTTATCATCATCCAACCTGTTTTTCCTCATTGTGGTTTCAATGTTCATATTATTCCTGTTTTAATCAGTTGCCATATGCAAGTTTGTATAGAGCGTTGTACATGTATATCGTGGAAGGACAGCCTTTAGGCAAATGCTTAAAGCACTCAAATCACTGTTTTATTCGAAATCGCTCAAATCATCCCAGTTGAACATTCCTCTGTGTTATCTGCATGGAATGAATTACCCTAAAGTCCAGAGACCAATTTGGAACATCTAAATACCTTGACTGTAGCAAATGTTTAAATGTTAATATTTTTAAAGGGTCTTATTTGACTATCTACGAGGGAGACTCAAAAACTTCCCGGAATTCCTCAAGAGATGGCAAACGAGCGATAAGATAGCGTTCCCATCTCTGCTTCAGGAACAATAAGGCTTAAGAGATTTCAGTGTGCCGTTTCGATACTATTCAGATTTGAAGTAGACGTGAGTCTTGTTCGTTCGTCCCAATTGGGAAAAATCTGTTTCAGAGACGCTATCGGCGGTTCTGAGGAAGCGGCGCGACAAGCGGCAGGGACAGTGGTTTCTGCATTACGATAACGTATCGAGCCACACATCGCTCGTTGTGCAGCCATTCGTCGCTAACAAGAACATTCATGCTATTCCTTAGCCATCGTATGCTCCAGATCTCGCTCCAAGTGACTTTTGGCTGTTCCCGACTCTAAAAAGGGTCTCAAGAGGACACGTTTCGCAATCCTGGAGGATATCAAGTCGAATGCGACGGCCGAGCTCCGGAAGATTCCACAAGAAGCTTTTCACCGATGCTGCCAAGAATGGTAGTTCGATGGAACAAGTGTGTTTGCTCGCAAGGGTGCAAATTTGAAGGAGATTAGGTAAGCGTTGTCACTAGACTGCTATACCGTCATTTCAGGAACTTTTTGACTGCCCCTCGTATTTGACACTTATCAATTAATAAGACCGAGTAATCATTCGGGATATGCTTCTTGTAATATCATGACGCTGCTCTGTTTTGAATTTATTCTCAGGATATTCACTCTTTTGGAATGCGAGTTTAAATCATAATCTGTCTACAAACTTAATTTTAAGATGTCATTCCACTACATATGATACTCAGGTCATCCTTACATTTACACAATCTCTCTTGGTGGGGTGTTCCTATAACATAGATCAGTCAGTATACAGGGTGTTTTGAATTGAGTACAGATTTTTGGGAGATGATAGAAGAGGTCCTTAGAAGTATTTTTTGTCATA
>JAHWFO010042072.1:268080-322635 GCA_023313115.1 Rhysida immarginata | reverse complement strand
AAAAAATACTTCTAAGGACCTCTTCTATCATCTCCCAAAAAATCTGTACTCAATTCAAAAACACCCTGTATATGGAATGGATATAAGAGTATGTTTAAGTCATCATTACATGTATAAGATTTTATTTATTAAAATAAAAATATACCATGTATGTTGTTACATTAAATTTTTTGGTTTCTATTAATTATTAAATCGGTTTTCATTTCCAATCAAAAAAAATCTTTGAGCAGAGCATATGGAAGCTCTTTCTAGTGAACTGATAAAATCCTTTTGAAAGTTTCTACGTATACAAAGGTGAATCCATAAAGCTAAAGTGATGCGGAATCACGTACGTCCTTCTTGTCGTTCCAAAAAATTAGCACGTATATCTAAAGGTAATGGAGCACGTATTTTCCTTGTCATTTCTTTTTTTTTTCTTTTGGATCTGACATTGCGTGTACGTGTTTATCTGAGATATTGATACTATCAATGGTAAAACATATGTAATTGTAAGTTGAAGCAAAAGTTTATTTAATTAGACGCCGTCAGTTATATAGATAAAGTGAAATATAGCTTTTTTTAGCTACACATCTAATTCTTTGTTAAAAGTATATGATTCTACTTACAGTACTTTCCATACTTAAAGGCGATGAAGATAAACTTTGCTATGCTTAAGCTAGTTGTTGAAAATCATGCTTAAAGAAATATAGTTTTATAATTTACTGGTCAAATTTATTTGTTTTACGCTCTTTTAACAAATGATCTTCGCTAAGAGTATTACTGATTAAAGGCGTTGAAAATTCTTAGAACCAGTATTACTGATTTATAAGAAACCGTCTCAGGAAGAAATAATTAGCAGAAGCTCGTTCTATTTACAAGAACCAAAAGCTATGCTGTATTTTTAAATATTGCATCCTGCTCGGTTTACAAGTAAAATAAATTATTTTTATAAGCAAACATTTCTTCACGAAAGTTGTGCTAAGATAAACAATCTTAACATTTATGTTAGAAGTTTGGTTTTAACGAACGCTGTGTGTGAATTTGGTTTCATTTGAAAGGACAATGTTTGTTTAAGAGCTGAAATACGGAAAGGAAAAATTCCCTCAATTTGGCAAGACAGGACTTCTGAAATTGATTCGCTGACGTCTGAATAACGTTCATTTCGTTATTCTTCATTAATTAAACAAAATTTAATGAACCCCCTTTCAGAGCATTAAGCTTAAATAGAATAATCTCCCAAACGTTTTATTTAATGAAAATAATATTTTATGACCGTTTAAACTGCGTGTCTACTATGCAGTTTTTGATCGTTTCAGATGCTTTAAATTAAAATGGAGTTTATCTAGGTTAACTTGATATGTGTAATAAATTATCCGAAAAGTTCTCCTGCTTTTCACATCAAAAAGGCTCATCATGATTTTATTAGGCAGCCATGCAACGTTGTCCACCAAAATGTCATTAGAAGCATTAGGGGCTCATAAAACTTTCAGACATTCAGCCGAATACACAGAAGTCTAACTTAAAACCATTTTTCATAACGTTAAACGGAACGTATTTTTATGTTGTTTCGGATAGAACAGTCAAAATTGAATGTTTTTAAATGTTTAAACGAAGAAAGGATATCCTACTTCTTAAGAACTCACTTAATAATGTAAATAAGGAGCACTAATCGTTTGTTTTAAAAATAGCAGTACTACACATGGCTATTACGAATAAGTCTATGATAAAGCGAATTTGAATCTGTCAATCTGATAACTTTTTAATCTGCCAATGAAAAATAATTACATTTTCACTTAGAATTTCTATAATGCGTAGCCGCTCGCATTTTCGATGCTGCATTTTCGCTGAAGAGACATAATTTTATTTCGATGAGAATCCGAGGAGTTCGACATAGATGACAAGGCTAATAGCTCCTTAATATAAGAAAGGCGTTTAGATATCACAGATTTAAATCGTATATGTAAATACCTTAATTTCTTGCGTACGGCATCGTGCTTTGCTGCCGTATTGTTAGGAGCATTTACTAATCTGTTGATGTCACGGATAGAGTGGGGTGATTGTACGCATAACACCTGGAACCATGTGGAAACGAATGTCGCGCAGGGGTTCCTTAAGTTTTGGGAAGAAATCAAACTTACTGGAGCTAAAATCTGGAGAGTAAGGAGATGGTACAGCCTTCCCCAACCTCATCTTGGGATTGAGATTAAGGATTACATCGTCGTTTTAATGCAACAATTCGCAACGTCAGCCCTCTAGTGACCAATGACTTCAGCTTCACCCCTTTCGGCGGCCATATTTTGGAACATGGCAGCTAATGGTGCAGCTAACTGTTGAAGAAGAAATGGCGAGAAGTTGGTTATAGACCGGGAATTGTACGTGGCATTAATCGGTTCGAAAATATACATCATGATAATGATGACAATGAAGCAACACGTAATTAAGCCCTGAATAATTCTGGAGATTTGACTCTGCATGTAGTTGTTGAATTATTCGTGTTCATGAAAATGACTACGAGGAAATCAACGAGCATGCCAGATGGTATCACAGAACAGCTGAGCATTTATAACTGCCTCTCCGTCTACCAAGCACCTTTTTCTTTCATTATTGGCGTTCAATCCAACATAACCTAAAATATAAGCAATGGATATAGAGTGGTTAATGCTTATACACGCCATGTGCTTAATAGGGTGAAAAGGCGCCAAAAGTTCTGCTTGCCACAGGGTGCCCGGGGCGCTCATGTGCTTCTGGCTGGTTCTGTTTATACGTGCAATTAGCTGCACCACTAGCTCCCATGCTGTGATGTGTCGTTTGATGTTCTAATAAGGCCACCGAAGGAGTCAATGTGAAGCTTCAGTCATTGGCTACTAGACGGCTGACGACTGCGAAGAAGCATGAATTTAATGTTTGTAGGGTCCTTAAGCACTTTCTTTGGACGTGGAGAGCCGTAATGGCGATACGTGCTGGATTGTCATTTCCTTAGTCCTTCTCACGATCGTACCATTCTAGATGATTCTAATGGTCTCGTAACGCTACCAAGAATCTCAGTAAGCGTGTGAGAAACCGTGTGCGTCGAAACTTTTCGCATTTTTAGCCGCTTCTTAAGAATTTTAAGGACAGTCGTATGATCGAGACCAGTTCCACAAGCGATTTCACGAGTAGTCCAGTGCCGATTATTGGCCACCAAATCGTACACGGTCGTCACTTGTGCATCTGAAACGGCGGGTCGCCCTAGCCTAGGCACGTCTTCTAGCTGATGATATTTAGGCCATCATCATCTTCATTTTCAAAATGAAAGAACGTTGTAACGTGTAAAAACAGAGTACTAATGGATACGCAGTGGAAATAAGATAATGCACGTTAACAGGGTAAGGTTGAAATACATAAATGTTTAATATAAGTAAATCCAAAAAAACAAAATAACTATATAAATAAAATAGGCAGGTATAAAGTAAAGAGCTAAAATTCCAGCTCTAAATAAAGTAGAATGATTGACAAAAATATAACTAATAACATTCAAAATCAAATGCTACAACAAAGCTGAATACTCCAACTGAAAATTAGCACCAAAGCTATAAGCTTAAAAACTTACGGACTAAAAGTTCAGCAAATACGATTGAGTTTTTAAACTCCAAAAACTAATGAGTATCCGCACATTATAAATTCTTACACTGATAAAGCCGCACTAATCGGCTTTTTCGAGAAACACATATCATCTAAATATCATAAAGAATTCTGATAGACAAAACTTGCTTAAGTAATGAAAAATACACAATACGAGAATATCAATTACAATTCTTATTCTCTAAAGCATATAATACGACTAGTTCATAACTTGTCTCAAATTACTTAGTCTAAGCATACAACTAAATACATGAAATTATGGCAGGATGCTTTTCGGGTACTACAATTCATAGATAGCATATGACATGGTCTCTTAAATATAATTACGCCTGAATACGGGCGCTAAATTCAACACAATTGAAGACTTTAACTGACAATGAAAATATATCAGAAGCACAAATTAAATATTAATGTTCATGTCCGAGGGTTTAATCAATTCTAAAGTCCAGTCAATTTTTAGAGGAAATTGCGGTAAAAGTTCACACAAACAAATTCCGTCAGTCTTAATGGAACAAACATAAAGGTTCTCATAAATAAAGTTCAATCCAAATTATACAGAATTCTACAGAATAAATACCTGAAACAAATGCACTTGGACCAACACATTAAATGGGAACAATCATGAAACAGAATCCACAATAAGGAAGACTTATCTTAATAATTTTGTAGTCATGTAGCCAAACATGTGCTCGCCGGGAGGGCTGGTCACTAAAGGTAGGAAAAAGGATAAACCAGAGACCAGAATTGAAACACGAATTAAACAGGCATAAAAATAATTAACCTTTTCCTCCAACTCTTGGTCACAAACAAATGGTCGTTAAATAAAACCCTTTATTTCCTCATTAATAACTTGGGCCTGAACTCCGACGCACTCACACATGACTTATTTAAGCTAAATATGCAAACCCATACTGGGTTGAGAGATAGGCGTTCAACCCAGCTGGAAAGAAGCCTCTAATTGTCGAACGCCCGTCGAACTCTCTTCCATATAAATCAATTAACACAGGCGACCAGGCACTAGGGTCACAACACGTCAACGAAAATGAACTTACAATTGCGGTCGTTGAAACGGAGAGCGTTCGGTACAACGTCAAACTCACGGTTGCTCCGCATGAACCCGAGCTCGCTGATTCATTCCTGCTGCCGGAGTCGCTCGTCGGTGGAAACGCCGCCTGCGGTGCTTCTCCGCCGAACACACCTTGTCTCAGCATAGGAAACGGACGACTCGCCACGTCGTCGCCTCTATCCGGCTGAGGGTCCTGGTGTTTCCGTCTATCGCGGGCGACAGCGTAGAGCCCTTTTTCCTCCGGTGTCGAGCAGGTTTTTCTTTGATCCTCTCGTTCTGAAATTCGGGTTGCTCTCCTCTTTTCCGAAGAAACTTCCCGCCAAGAAAGCTTCGGCTTGACGTCACCAAGCTTCGCCTGCACTCTACTGGTTCTTTCGTGGTGGATGGTATGACGACACTGTCTGCCCCGCTCCTCCCCCGCCTTCGAACGGGTGAATACTCGCGAGCGGTAATAACAGGCAGTGTCGCCGGAAATCACTTGTGGAATCGATTTCCGTGACAAACGTCACTTGAAGATTTCAAAAATAAAAATTCAAGTAAAATTAAGAAAAAAATTAAAAATCACATAGACTTCTGTTGAACTTTATTTTTTAACACTTCATAAAAACCAAGATTTAATAATTTTAATATATAATTTAAAATGCAAGTAAATTTTAGTTCTTCTTGTTTTTCGAGTTGAGTTGTTTAAATGCTTTATATTACTAATATTTATAATATTCAAGGGGTTCTATAAAAATAATATGTTAATAAAATTCTAGTTTACACATAAAACATTCAATGTCACTTGAATAAAACCTTGTTGTGGAAAAGCCGTTGGCTTCTTGTGTTTTACTGATATCATATCTATAGGTAATAATTGGTAACTTTTCCTTTTTGTTATATTTCAAGTAACTTCTCCGTGCACGCGACACAAGTAAGCTTATGAACGATATTAAGGTAGAATCATGAATACGATTATTAACGAATTTATACAAAGATAAAATATCATAATTAAAAATCACATGAAATATAGAGAAATGGGATTTTTTTTTATCAGTATTCTCATGAAGTCGACGTAAAATTTATTTAAAGATTTTTGTTGTGGAAAGCCTTTATTTAGCAAGAAAACCAAATTTCAGAATTATACAAAAATAATTTATTTAGAAGGCAAATTTATTTATTTATTTATTTATTTATTTGAAGGAAATACAGAAGATATCCACCCATGTCCGGTATGGCCATTGGCCGACAAGTTAGGTCCCTGGGTGGAAGCGATCTAATAGGTATTTATTAAATTGAGAACAGTTGCAAAATTGGTGGGATATTAATAGGTGGATTTACTTAGAAGAGTCTTCAGTTTGGATTTAAAGATGGATATGGAAGGGGTAGTGCGTAATTCGGG
Organism: Rhysida immarginata; assembly: GCA_023313115.1. Lineage (NCBI taxonomy): Eukaryota > Metazoa > Arthropoda > Chilopoda > Scolopendromorpha > Scolopendridae > Rhysida > Rhysida immarginata. The sequence continues at coordinate 316,588 of JAHWFO010042072.1, read as the reverse complement.
GGAAAAAGTATTCCATAGCTTGATCCGGAGATAGAGATACTGTTATGTATTTTATTGCTAACTTGGGTAGGGAATCTTTGTTACGTAAGTTATAAGGGTGGAGAGGGGAAGAATTATAAAAGTTAGGAGGGAGGATTACTGAAAACTTATTATTTAAGACTTTATATATGAAGAGAGATAAGTGAAATGAGTATAAATGGGAAATGGGTAATATTCCTACAAAGGAAATAGATGGGAGACATGGTCGGATTTATTTAAGTTTAGGTAGATTCTTACGAACCATTTTTGTAAACGATGTAATCGTAATAGATTTGATTTGGTGTTATAACCCCAGAATTGTATTCCATATATAAGTGAAGATTGTATTAGTGTGTAGTATAGGAGAAGTAAGATCTTTTTTGGGAGGAAGTGGAGGCGGGAAAACATGACTAAACGTTGATTTAATGAGGATGAGAGGATATTTATATGGGAATCCCATGAAAGGTTGTGTGAGAGATTGATGCCTAGAAATTTAACATTTTTAGAAGGTTAAAGGGTCAGATTATTGTAAATTAGAGAGAAGTTCAGAAGATCTAATTTTTTGTTACGTTGATGAAAAATGATGTAAGTAGATTTCTCGATATTTAAATGTAAGCTATTTAATTTGTTGAGTATATGGTTAATTGTGTTCAACCAGTTTGATAGGTTGTTGAGTATATGGTTAATTGTGTGTTGGATTAGTGATAGAGATGAGTCAGCAAATAATAGAGTAGCGTCATCGGCGTATAGAATAGTAGTGAGAGGAGTTAGAGCTAAAGGTAAATCATTTATGAACATGTTGAAGAGCAGTGGTGATAAGACTGAACCTTGAGGGACACCGGTATTTCGGGTTAAAATGGATGAAGAGATTTTGGATAGAGTGAGTGAGTATTGTCTGTTTTTTAAAAACTTGCAATCCACTGAAACGGTAAACCACGAATGTTGAAAAAATGAGTAAGTTTAAATAGGAGGAGATTATGGGGGATAGAATCGAAAGCTTTTGAGAAATCAAGGAACAGCCCCACGACAATTTTGCCAGTTGTCATGTTGGTGATTATGTATTACATGAGTTCATGACAAGCTATTGTAGTGTTACGTTTGGGGGTAAAGCCGTGTTGCGAGGAGTAGAGCAAATTATTAGTATGTACGTAAGAGGATAATCGGGAGTTGAAGAGTTTTTCAAAAATTTTGGCATACTAGGGCAAAATGGAAATTGGTCGGTAGTTGGTGAAGTCGGTGTGATTGCCTTTTTTATGGAATGGCAGAACTTTAGCGAAGCGGAGGCAGTCTGGATAGATGCCTTGAGAAATAGAAATGTTGAAAAGTAAGGAATAATCTCAATAATAATTATTCTAATCAGTTCCAATTAAGTATCTAATGAAAATTTATTTAGAAAACGCGATAGAGGACTTAGAGCACTCCTTAGTCGATTATACACGGTGAAAATTAATTCCACTACCAAACTTGGAGAGGTAATGGGGATAGTCGAAACAAACAATTATACTAGTTTTGCGATAAAAACGCAGAACAGTTACAGCAGAACTCCAAGACATGTGAGAACAGGACATGTGAAAGAGTAGATACTGCAACGGTTTGCAGAGGATCCCTCAACAAGCACCCGTGCAGTCACACATGCTGTGCCGACCAGTCAAACAATTGTCTGGAACGTCATGCATGACAATGGGCAACATCCATACCACGAACAGAATGTGCAGGCTTTGCGACCCAACGACCACCAACTACGTGTGTACTTTTCTGACTGGTATCTTCGGAAATGCTACTTGTTTTGTTTTCTAATGAAGCACAGTTCACCAAGGATGGTCTCTTCAATTGCCACAACCGCCATGTGTGGAATTACACAAACATTTTTGAACAACTGCTGTGTTGGTAAATAAATTTTTCTCGCTAAACTGATATAAAGAAAAGTTGTTTGCTTCGACTATCCCTATTACCTCTCCAAGTTTGGCAGTGGAATTAATTTTCACCCTGTATAAGTTAATCAAACAACATTTAAATGGTATAATCAAAAATTCGACCCCGTCTCCCATCTCTTTCCCTCAGCAGGCATTATGCCCATTTTTCTCTTATTTTTTCACTCTTATTATCTTGCGCTCTTCATCTTTAAAGCCTTAAATAACAAGCTCGTTTCTTCTCTTCCCCTTAACTATTTCAACTCTAAATCGTTAGGACCTTATAATTTACAGAATAACGACTCTCTCACTTTCCCTCTGATTAAACGCTCTTACCAACTTAGAGCGTTACTAATGCAGGAATCAGACTACGGAATAATCTAACAATCGAAATACGCTCTTCCCCTTCCTTATCCATTTTCAAAAGCAGACTGAAGAAATATTTCTCTGACTTATCCTATAATCCCTCTTAATCCTTTGCATTCATATTATCACTTATACTGATTGTATTTCATATTTTACCTCCATCCAGGGACCTAACTCGTCGGCCTTCGGCCATTCTGGCCCTGGTTGGATTCTATAATTATTCTTAATTAAATGAAAATGAAATGAAATGAAATAAATAAATAAATAAATAGATAAATAAATGAATAAAATAATGCCAAAAATTATGGAGAAACGGTAGTCACAAACAAATACGAATACAAACCACAATTCTACAAATGAGGTTTTTAATATGTACATTTCGAAGACACTGTCCTCTTCATCAGCGTGTAAATTGGGAATACAAATTGGGATTATATATATAGCGATTAATAACCAATCGGGTTATTTTACAAATAAAAGGCCAGTCAAACGAAATACAAAATATGATAAACAGAAAAACAAATTATAACCATCAAGTTAATTTACAAGAATAAAACACTAACAATGGCTAATAAAAGCTAATGCTATTTAAGAAAGGACATGTTTAGCAAATTATAACCAATCATTGACAGGCATAGGACCCAAGTCACTATTAAGTAAATTTCCAGTAGATTCCAAATTTCTACCGATTCAAGGAAATACAATAATTTTCGATCCTTAGTAGTATGAAGATATTCATCTATTTTATATCAAAATTATAATCCTGTTTTAAGACATAGTCTGCGAAGCTAGAAATACCTAATTTACAATTTTTATACAAGAAATGTGCTCTTTAATTCTTTATTCAAAGCTTCGAAGTGTGGACCCGTAATAATGGTGTCCACAAACTGAAAATATTCTCTAATATTCTCTTTGCTTTAGAGAATTATCCTCCCTGCTTTGAAAAAGGTTAGCCTCTATCCGAAACTTCAGCTTTTTATTTATTTATTTCATTTTTTATTAAATTTCTGTTGTTTATTGTATTCCAGGGTTCTTGTTTCTCGTCCTTTTCTCCTTACATTCCACAAATAAACTCTCCATTTTTAATATCAAGGAAAATACTCTTTAACTACAATATTTTTTTCCTTGACTATTATTATCATTATCCACATTTGTTGTCTTGTTGGGTTTTAATTTCACTTTGTTACGGTATTATTTTATTACTAGTTAATTATCATTGCTATTTATTATATTTACTGTTTCATTTTGCGATTGTTCCGACTTCTTGTCTCCGTTTTTGTTCTATTGGAGTTACATCTTTAGTGCCACCCAATAATTTTTTGAGGGAATTTTGACTTTTATAAGGTAATTTAAGATCAAATGTTCTGTCTATCTTCGTAAAATATTTATTTATTTGCTGATTGAAAGGTGGAACTAAATATTGCTTATTGTCTTTTATGGTTTTTAATGTCGTAATATTTTCAACTTTTAGTTTTAAGATAACTTTTTGATTGAGTTTCTTAATAATTAATAAATGACTCGTATCTTCATTGTATCCCATTAATTTTGGCATATTGCATAATACTTTCCAATTCAATATTTCTACTTTTAGTACTCAGGGGTAATTTTTGTGCCCTTCTAACTAAACGGTAGAAAGCCGCTAATTTTTAGGAAATACAATGAATTGAATCACCTTTTATAAAATTTGGAACAAAGTTATTTTTCTTATAAACGTCCACTGATAGTAGATTATTGTAACGTTGGAAAAGGATATCTAAGAACGAGTAATTTCATGAATTTTAAAACTTCAACTTATTAATAAAAAACTAAATCAAGAAAAATCACAAAATGACAGGTTTAATAAAATTTGAAAATGAATTAAAAACTTTTCTTAATATATCAATAATTTTTAAAGTTAGCCTAATAAAAATGTTGACATTAATGGCCTGATTTAGGCATAATTTTGACATAATTTTAAAAGTAATAAATTTACAATTTTCAGTTTTGGGTTGAACACATAAAAATTGGAACAGGAATTTCTTGAGTCGAACTAATGGTGGAGGAATTCCTTGGACGCCATTCTCCTCAAAGGTTTAGGCAATGGCGTAAAAACGTTCAAGACTAACTGGCTCGTTTGAAAAGTTTACAGTTCCAAAAATATTATGTTTTTTTCACCAACTGGAGAAATGTCATTGTAAATTAAGCAAGAGAATAAAACCTGTCATTATACAGGGTGCAACAGTCAAAGTGTTACAAACTTATAGTACTTATACAAGTGATCATAATAAGCATTTTATGTCCTATAAACATTAGTCCGGAAATGCATAACTGATGAGTTACAGAAGTGGATGTGGCTCATTCGCAATTCTCACCATCGAACTCTGCTACCCACTCCACCTGTGAACGAATGGTCTCAACCAACTTGAGCAATCGTGTAGGAGTGTGCACATTAACTTTCAATTACTTCCACGTGAATTGTACAATCAGTCATTAGTATCTGTCTGCGATTATAGCTGGCTATACGTATGGTGAGTACACCGACATGGTATTAGTGTACGGCGAAGTGCAAGGGAACAGAGAGCTGCCTGCCGGCTTTATCACGAGAGGTTTCCACATCTTCAGCAACCAGGATACACCATGTTCGCTCGACTTATGCGTGAGTCAGGAATCTTTGTTGTGCATCGTGTAGGTGATGGTGCTGGCTTAACCCATCGTACCCTGGGATTCGAGGACGAGGTGCTTCGTCGAATTCATGAGAATCCATCAGCGGACACCATGGGCACGGACCACATGTCTGTCTGGCGAGTGTTGCACGAACAGCTATTCCATCATACTAGCAGCAGAGAGACAAAGCATTGGGGTCAGCTGACTTTCCACCTCGCATTACATTCTGTCGATGGTTCCTACGGCGTTGTGTGCGGAACCAGTGTTTCCCTGATTGCTTCTCTTCAGCGATGAAGCATGCTTCTCCAGGGACGGCGTTTTCAATAGCCGGAACTTACACCTAAACCCACATGGCCCAGGTGTTTCCAGCAACGTTTTAGAGTAAACGTAGGGGCTGGTATTATCGACGGCCATCTTATTGGACCTCACATTCTACCACATCATCTCACAGTAGCCACGCATCTTATCTTTCTTCAAGAAGTATTGCCAGGCTTGTTGGACGATGTATCTCTGGACACTCGTCGCAACATGTGGTTTCAGCATGATGGTGTGCCACCCCATTTCGCGTACGCTCTCCGGGACCATCTTGGCGAAATTTTTGGTGAACGATGGATTGGGCGAGGGGGCCCAGTGGCATGGCCACCAAGGTCACCGGATTTAAACCCACTGGACTTCTTTTTGTGGGGACATTTAAAGACTATCGTTTATGAATCCCCGGTGGAGTCAGAAGCGGATCTTGTAGCACGGTTGGTGGCAGCCGCTGAAGACATAAAAGACACTCCAGTGCTACTCGACAGAGTGTACAACAACTTACACCGCAGATGTCAAACATGCATTGAGGTTGGAGGCCGTCAGTTTGGTTTGGTTGGTTTGGTTTGTTTGGTATTAACGTCCTTTTCAACTGCCATGGTCATTTCAGGACGGCGTTATAGGGGCCGCAAATTTTGCCTCGCAAGGGTTCTTTAACGTGCAGCCGGCAAACGACTACAGGGGACCAACGGCTTTACTTCCCTTCCGAAGGAAGTGCGTGATCTCAGGATTTTCCCCCTGAAAAAATCCTCGTCGTCCTCGGCCGGGGTCGAACCCGCGTCCTCAGGCATCAGAGCCGTCAGTTTGAACAGCTACTGTAGCTACAGTGAAGGCTGCATGTGTTCATTTCTGTAACCATCAGTTATGCATTTCCGGACTAATGTTTATAGGACATAAAATGCTTATTATGATTACTCGTATAAGTACTATAAGTTTGGAACAATTTCACTGTTACACCCTGTATAAAACTTGTGAGAAAAGAAAATATCTAGATAGGTCTTTCGGGCTGCGTCTAACATTAACCCTGCATCAGTCAATCTCGGCAATATCGATCGTTAATTTTACAACCAAAACGCAGAAATCAAGTATAAAAATAAAACATTAATTAATATCAAAGAAATAACCAATCCCTCTCTTAATAATAATTTAAAAACTATTTCATTTAAAAATTATTGATGTACGAGGGGAAGTCATAAAGTAATTGAGTAAATTTTTCACAGCAAAACCGTCAGGTATGTCCAAAAATCATTATATTCGTTTTTAAGAGCATGTAATTCTCCACCTTCCCGGGAGATGGTAGGCGTGTACGCTTTCTGCTAGAGCACTCCTATATATAGTGCTCTACTTTCTGCATGCAGAGCTACAGCTGTTCCAAAATGGTAGGTAAACTGCAGACGTTCGAGACTGTGGAGATCCGGAGTGTGATCAGGTTTCTGCGGTCATAGGGACAAAAGCCTTTTGAAATCCATCGCCCTCGGACTTCTAACGTAACACCTTGCTGGAACACGCTTCCAGAGGACAATGAGGTGAAATCAGCTGTGCGCTCATGGGTTCGCTCGCAACCGAACGAATTCTACGCTATGGGCATCGAAAAGTTGGTCTCACGTTGGGACAAATGCTTAAATGTGAATGGTTGTTATGTTGAGAAGTAGATCAATGTTCATCGTTCAAAATGTATGTAATGATTTTTGCAAATACATGACGGTTAGGCTGTGAAAAATTTACTCAATTACTTTTTGATTTCCCGTCGTATTAAGAAAATTTCTTAATTCATTTTCAAATTTTATTAAACCTGTCATTTTGTGACTTTTCTTTGTTTGTTGTCCTGTTTCTTTTCAAAAGTAAAATTAATGCTAACCCAAAGGGTATTTAACTCAAAAACTGATCGACATCGTAATTTTTAATGTTGAAGATAGCCAGAATGTCGTCAATTTAACGAAACCAATGATTTGGAAAATATTTGAAATTATTAAGAGCCAAATTTTCTAATTTTTCATATTTCTCAGTTTGGCTACTTGTAATTTAAATTATATGTAAAATAACCTGATTGGTTATTAAAGGCTATATATAGTTCCAATTTGTGCTCCCAGTTTACACACTGATGAAGAGAACAGTATCTTCGAAATACGCATCCGCGGCTCCAGATTAAAACATCATTTGTGGAATTGTGGTTTCTGTTCTTATTTCATTTGTTAAATAGAGATTTATTACAAGATAAATTCCTAATCCTGAAGTACAGAGACGCTTTTTTATAGGAATATCTCCCATCATATAGGCATAATTTATTTCAATAATTTATGAAGAAGCTTGAAATCTGCTTTTCTATTTTAACTTGAATTTTGAATATTCAAACAAAGAATGGTCCAACATTTTTTTGGTTAAAATTTTTTGTATGGAGTTAATTGCTGTCACAAATGTTATAGTTTCTTTAAATAATACTAATATTTATAATAAGATGTGTTATCTAAGTACACTAAATGGATTAAGTAATAAGGCATCTAAAAGCATTTTCATTTTACCCAGAGCATACCGAAATTATGTTTTTATAATCCCTTGACTTGTTGGATGAAACTGTTTTTAAAAATAATAGAGAGCGAAGCAACGAGTGAAGTTTTCTCCGACTGCGCCAGCTTTCGATTATAACTCTGACGACGGTCGGAGGGAAATTCATTTTAATATTCCAGCGTTAGGCCTAATTTAGTTATGTCAGTGGAAGGGACCTGAAGGCTTCCCCAAAGCTCCCTGGATTTGTTTAGCTTTCCTTCTGATTAAAACGTCTCGGATATTTCGTGGCACCGGAGGCGAATGTTGCGTCGTCCATAATTTTTTCAACGTATAATGGCGTCGATTCGCCCGACTGAACTCAAATTCTATTTGCGGTTGCGCGTTCAAGAATAAATCCAATCGTCTCTTCACCTCATTTTTCCCTCCCAACCTTCCTGAATGTAGTAAATGAAAGTGAAAAAAAAAAAAAAGAAAAAGAAAACGGCAAATGCGGTAATACGATATCGCCCTTAGAAAAAGTTTTGAAATTCGCTCCTCAACGGATAGGGAGAAATTAAAATTTAAAAAAACACACACGCAAGCCATAGACCTACACGCGTAGATATAACAAATGGAAATCTGATATTATTAAATGACATTCCTCTCTCCTTCATAATTAACAAGTAAAAATAAAAAATAATAATAAAGAAATTAAGAATAAAAGAAGAAGAATTTTTATTTATGAGAATACGTACTAAAGAGAATAGAAAGCTTAGCTACACTTTGCCAAATTACTTTTTTATATTGCGACATGCTAACACCTGTAAGTTTCCTTAATTAGTTTAAACATTTAAAATATGGAGTCATTTAAAGCGCTTTATAGAGATTAAAACCTTAGTGTTATTTGCCATATGATATTCTCGTAAACCTCCATAGGATATATATACAGTATTTGATCTTTGATTATGTAGATATTCTAATTTTTCAGAAATTTGCAATATCATAATGACTCTTTTGACCATTTGATACCAGTGATGATGAACTTACTCTTTATTTCCAATATCTATAATATCTAGTGATGCAACGCTTCACGGAATGACAGCCGACAGCCTCCAGAGATCGTGACATGCTTTTCATCAATGTTTGTTCGATTGCTCCTCCACCAACGGTGAAGTCGGGGCATAAGCTGGTCAATACAATGCTTGTAAGTTCATGTTTTCAAACAAAGCGGTAACAGTTCAGGCTTTATGACAAGGTGAATTGTTCTTCAATGAATTGCTACCACAATGTAGGAAACGTATATCCTATTGCCTCGAATATTTTGAGACAGAAATAGAGTTCTAAAAATTAATACTCCAGCATCTAACTGAAAACTTCAAGTAAACAACCAAAGGATAAAATAGTGATTTGATAATCATGCCAGGAGGAATGACTTCATAACTGCAAGGCTTAGATGTTATTGAAAACAAGAAATTAATCCTCCCGAATAAGGTATAGGAAATACACCCCCACTCAAAAATAGAAACACACAAGAATATACATATTTCATTATCTTGTTGGTCCACCTTTTGCTGCTATCACAGCTTCTACTCTCTGGGGCATACTGTTCCACAAGTTTTTGATACGTTTCGACAGGTAATTTTCGCCATTCTGCCATAAGTGTCTTGGACAGTTCGGTTACGGATTTCAGGCGTTCCGCATAAGCGCGCAATCGACGTTCCAGCATGTCCCACAGATGTTCGATGGGGTTCAGATCGGGGCTCTGGGCAGGTCAGTCAAGTTCTCGAACCCCCTTTTCATCAAACCATGTGCCTACAGCTCTTGCTTTATGGCAAGGTGCGTTATCGTGCTGAAACAGAAAAGGGCCATTGCCAAATTGCTGCCAGAGAGATGGGAGTGCTGCGTTGTCCAGAATGTCTTGGTAACGCTCTGCGTTAGATATCCGTCCACAGAAACGATCGCACCCAACTCATACCATGAAAAGCACTCCCATACTACCGACCCTCCGCCGAACTTCACCGTGGGCACAACAGAGCTTGGAAGATAACGTTCGCCGGGCAATCGCCATACCCAAACCCTTCCATCCGATTGCCAGATGGTGTAGCGGGACTCATCACTCCATTTAACCATTCGCTAGAGTCCAATGTCGTCGCTCTAACAGTTTTGCCTGCGAGATGGCACCCAACAATTATATCTCTTTGAAAGTCTGATAGCTCTTTTCTTTGAGACATTCTTACAGCATTCACGCAAGCATCATCTCATAATAGCATACTCTCTGTTATGTAGTGCTGGGAAGAATGGCAACAGTGAAATTGCAAAGGAATGTCTCATTTTCATTCAAATCAGGGTTGTCCCATGACTTTTGATAGGGTAGTGTACCTAATTACACGTAGGCCTTATGGTGCCCTTTAACTCCCACCCCGGAAACTCCGACGCCAGTGGGCCAATCAAAACCAAACTCAATAGTGAAGGTGGACATGCTCATACTAAGATATGTTCCAAATTTCAACCTTCTACCTCAAAAAAGCTGAAATTATGAAGAGGACAGACGGACGGACAAACGGACATTGCTCCATTCTTCCGCTACTTAATAATCTATTCAAAAAACATATCGGAAAGCAAAACACTGACTGGCTTTTGGAAGGAAACTAAAAATGCCTAGGAACTGGGATAAAATATGCTTGAGAATCATTTCCCGAGACAGCATTATACGAAGTTTCAAGAAATGCTGCCTCACCAACAATATGGATGGTAGTGAAGACGAAGAAAGGAAAGTGAATAATAATGATGAAGAAGAGAGCGATGATTAATAAATAAATTTGTATATGAATAACGCTTTTTTTTATAATACTAATGGGTATGATCCCAAAAACTGTGGTCAAATGATAGTAAAAAACTAACTAATAAGAACAGACACCACAATTCCACAAATGAGATTTTTAATCTGGATATCCGTGACTCCAGATTAAAAATCTCATTTATGTAATTATGGAGTTCTGTTTTTATTTAGTTTGTTACTGTTTTTTCCTTATTGTTTATGGAGGGTTATCTTATATTTAGAATCGTCTTATATTCGAAGCAATACGGTAATTATAGAGTTCTATTATTGTCTAGGATGACCATCCAGATAGCACTGGATCTTCATGATTCCATCAATCACAACCAGCGGGCTAAGAACAAAGAACAAACCATGAGAGTCAAATACAAACATCACGCTATCACCGTCGTACTTCACTGTTGGACAATCCATTCTCCTATCTTAGTAGCGGAAGTTCTATAATCTGAGTAGAAAATGATGTAGCTCTACATCACCTTATTCCAGCGTTGCATTTCACATAAATGTATTTCCTTATATCAGGCAAGATGACTTTTCGTATTGACAATGGTGATATTTGGCTTATGGGCAGCAGCCCGATTTTTATAACCGAGAGCATGCAGCTTCCAATGAACGATCATAGTGCTAATAGTGACCTCCACGGCTTGTTGGAAGTTCTTCTGCAATTGTGTTGCTGAGGTATATCGTTGTTGACAGAAAAACCTGGCGAAGACGCCTTGACTTCTGTTTCTCTACCTCCGCTATGACACTGTTTCCGCTACTGCAGCTTTCCACTTACAGGATATCAATGAATGTTGATATGACAGCCTATCACTGTATGTTCTGGAAGTAATTAAAGAAAAAATGGAATTTTACTGAGGAAAAAATTCCAAACTGCTATGTTAATATATGATGGTTCACATTAATGCCTCACGTTGAACAAAATAAACTGTAATTGATTGACCGTTCAATCGATTCGCTTTAAAACTTTTCTCCATGGTGTTGTCAACTTGTCTCCTTCATGTCGTTGCAAGCCTGCCGTTATCACGATATTTTCAGCTTATGTCCATCGGAATATCATCAAACTCTCACAGAATAACGCTGTCTTGGGATTCACTAATATCTATGATCTAACTTAGTTGGTTATTCATTTGACTCCACAGAAAAGATCCAGAGGCGTCTAGTCCAGAGAGCGAGGGCGCCTTGACATATTTACTACCATTTTAGATCTGTTAAACAACGAATTAATTCATACTCCTTTCTTCTTTTAGGTGGCGGTGGTCAAACTTTGTTAACATTCCTCGACTCACCTCTATAATATTGTTTGTTAGTGAAATTATCCTTACACAAACAGAATATAATAAGATAACTGTAGAGACTTCTTCAAACATATCGTAATAACAAATAGAAAAGGGAAGGAAAAATTCCGCGACTTGGACTCCAACCAGGGACCATGCCTATCGCTGGCACTGCTCTTACCAATTGAGCTACCGCGGATATTGAAGCCACCAAGCAGCTGAATCGGCAGAGCAAGCCCCCGACTCCCAAATCGGGAATCAAGGGCAAGGATGAGCTTGAGCTGCTTGGTGGCTTCATGGAAGCCCATTTGGATGTAATGTAACAGCATAACAATTCTAGTCCGCGGTAGCTCAATTGGTAAGAGCAGTGCCAGCGATAAGTATGGTCCCTGGTTCGAGTCCAGGTCGTGGAGTTTTTCCTTCCATTTTCTATTTTTCCTTACACATTATACGAGGCCTGTGAGAAAAGTATCCGACCTTCGGCCGGGAAAAAAAAATTACATATCTGGGGCATTGGAAACCTAATCACCCTTTAAGTAGTCTCCTTGGGACTCCACACACTGCTCTCAGCGGTGCCGCCATTGTTGGAAGCATTCCTGGAAAGCGTCTTTCGGAATGGAGTTTAGCTCGGCTGTCGTTGCAGCCATAATGTCCTCTCTTGTCTGAAATCGCGTTCCTTTCAATGGCCTCTTGAGTTTGGGGAACAGCCAAAAGTCGCAGGGGGCCAGATCAGGAGAGTAAGGAGCCTGTTGTACCACGGGAGTCTGGTTTTTCGCCAAAAAAGTCTGAATCAAGTTTGGTTTTTGAGGCGCCAATTGCCTGTTGGCCACAACTGCGGTCTCTTGCGCCGCAATGCATTACGTAGGCGACGGAGGACATCCCTGTAGTACTCTTTGGTGATTGTTTGACCCTGTGGTGCGTACTCGTGGTGTACCACACCGCGAGAGTCAAATAAAGCAGTCAGCATCACTTTCACATTGCTGCGCACTTGGCGGGCCTTCTTTGGTCGTGGTGACGAGGAATGCTTCCACTGTGACGACCGATGTTTTCCACCTGGCTGTCGCCCAGTTTCTGGCAAAATTTGATGCAGTAACGCTGCTCCAGTCGTTCCGTCATTTTCCTTCAAATCAAAACCGACGAGAGCACAACACATTACCTCCCTCTAATGCTGATTGCCAGCAACTGACGCTATTGAGAGGCGGGAAAAAATTCACGCATACGCACAAAGGTTCAAGGTCGGCTCATGCAAGCGCGCGCGATCCAAATCCATCAGGTTTTCGCAAAAAAAAAAATTAGGTCGGATACTTTTCTCACAAGCCTCGTACATAATGGAAATATGTTGTTTGAAGCGTCGTTTATGAATAGGCTCCGTGCACATGGTGGCGCATCAATCGCGACTCTTCTAGTGGCGATTTTAAACAACTTTAGGATGTACTATAGGAAATTATAAATCGAGTTGAGTTTGAATTTCAACTTTTCCCGATATTTCCTGTCCCTTAAAGAAGTCTTTTGATAATATTTGCCAACCGTTTCTCCACGATATTTTAACGTGGATTACAAGATAAGTCGCAAGTTGCATATACCAGCGCTGCAGTCTCCCAGCAAATATTTACGCACGGATTCTATACCGTGTTATCTCTGTATATTATTACGCTAAAGCTATTTGTTTAAAGCTATAATCTCATGACCAGTTACTGCATGGGATAATGTGTATAGTCTTAAAAAAGAAGTAATTTTAAATTTATGGCTGATACGTTGAAAAAAATGGGTGCTTTTTTTGAAATAAACGAAATGAATATACCCAGAAAACCCTCAAAGTAGCTCTATGATAAAGTCTTTGTTTATCAATGTAATACGTATCGATTTTCATCAAAAATACATTTATGTATTAAATTCGTTAAATGTTTGTTGAAAGATTTTAATTCACTTAGTGGATAGACAATATTGAAGGAAGAGAAAATGTACACACGATGGTTTCTTTTACATTTATGAGAAAAGGAATATATTAATTAAACAAGAATAATTTTACCGCCATGGTGGAAAAAGGACCACATTTTAGTGTTATAGCAGCGAGACATAATCCTTGGGTATCGAAGGGTTAAACTGCATTTTAAAAACTTTAGAGAAGAGTAAAAATGTGAAAAGTGAATTTTTAAGAGAATAAAATTGAGGCTTTTTAAAATAAGAATACATGTTTAAAATGATAACAATAAAGAGAAAGTGAGTTCCCGATGCGAAGAGAGAAAAAATTAGCTTTATCCTATTTTCTTCCTAAGACTGAAAATTGCCTCTCCCCGAAACTCTAAGTGCATATTCAGGAACTATAATATACTTCCTTATTTCAGAATATTATAATTTATAGCCGTGTGTATAATAAAATACAAATATATATTAAAAACAAATGCCTAAATATTCTTGTATTTTCATCATTTCTTTGTTCATTAAAATTCGATACTAGTCAAACATGCGGAAGAAAAAATAAACTTAAAACTCATTCTTCAAGATCAACCAAGATAGTCGAAAAGTACACATAGAATAATCCTCATTACATACAAGTTGGAGGAGAAACAATTAGACGATTAATAACTTGAAAATTAACACTTTAATTGAAAACTAAATAAAAATTAGGTAAACAATTGTAAAAAAAAAAAAAAAAAAAAAAAAAAACCCAAGGGAAAAGCATATCGTTTTCAAGTGACTTTTGAAGAGATCCATTGGAGGTAAGGCACATCTCTGCACGATGTCTGATGTTTTCCACGATTTGTTCGCATAGTTCGAGGGCGATAAGGAGGCTTCTTATTGACAATGGATTAATACTCTTTAATCGTCCTAGGATGCACTAGACCTAAATTGCGTGACCGAATTCAATAATGTTTGACGTGTCGGAATCTTTCCATCCCTTTCAATGTCAAAAATCTCGTTGCGTTACAGTAGCGGAATCGTTGTTTTTGAAGAACGCTTCCACAGCAAAAGCTCAATGCTCTTCCGACCAACGCTACAAAATGATTAAAGGTTTTAAATTGCTTTACTCAGCGAGGTGTGTGCCACCGCTCCACCTACAAAAATGTCGGCGTGGCGTCAAATTTAAATCGTCTAATTGTTTATGCCCCATCATACGAGGTCTGTTCACAAAATAACCGAACTTTTTTAATTACGCGGCAAAGGATCGTCGTAGCGACGAGCGGTTGGCAATACTGCAATTGTCATATCCTTCTGTCTAATGGACTATTTACAAGTTTTTACATGTTGTTTAGTTTCCTAGTTATTGCCATTTGAATGCAACGTGTTTCAGTGGTCGTGACGATTTTTGCAATGTCCGATTTACGAGAAAAACGATGCAACGTGAAAATCGAAAAATGTCGCAGGGAGCTAGGTCTGGAGAATAGGGAAGCTGGGGGAAGACAGTCATCTGAGTTTGGCACAACACCGGCGAAATAACAAGGCTGAGTGGGCAGGCGCAACCATGAAGCGCAACTCTGAGTCGTCTTGCCACAACAGTGGTCTCTTTTTGCAAATTTTTTTCGCGCAACCTTTTCCAAACGTCTTCTTAGGACAGACGGTTGACTATTTGGTCTTGAGGCAAAAATTCAAAATGCACAACTCCGTTGAAATCGAAAAAAAAACAAAAAACGGTGAGCATCATCTTGTCAGAGGACCGAACCTGCCTTGTCAGAGGACCGAACCTGCCTTTTTTTTCTTGCCAACCCACTGTGACCACTGAACTTCGGTCTCAAAGTTGTAACCGTAAACCCAACTCACGTTTCCGTGAATGTTTTCTCCAGTTTCACGCAAAATTTCACGTTGCATCGTTGTTCTCGTAAATCGGACATTGCAAAAATCGTCACGACCACTGAAACACGTTGCATTCAAATGGCAATAACTAGGAAACTAAACAACACGTAAAAACTTGTAAATAGTCCATTAGACAGAAGGATATGACAATTGCAGTATTGCCAACCGCTCGTGGCTACGACGATTCTTTGCCGCGTAATTAAAAAAGTTCGGTACTTTTTGAACAGACCTCGTACATACGAGGGCATATTGAAAAATAATACCTCCATGACTGTAACTTTTTTATTTTTTAATCGATTTTCAAAATTCCTTTTGTATCTGATACTTACATTTGTCCTATATGTAATGCACTATTCACTTGTCGACATAGTCCGCATCCCTTTCCACGCATTGCGCCAACGCGTGACTTGTCGGGTGAACCCGTCGGAGAGGAATTCCGGGGTTGTTGTCGACACTAGGACCGAACAGCAGGTTTCACCTCGTCGTCAGAAGGCAACTCATGGCCCTTAAGGTGCTCTTTCCTCTTTGGGAAGTGGTGAAAGTCGCAAGGTGCAAAGTCTTTCATTTTTGAACTGCAGTTTTTTATGTTTGAACTGTAGGCGCTGCAACCCCCTCTGATGTGTGGCGATCGTGTGCGGACGGGCGTTATCGTGCTGCAGAAGAGGATCCAAAGCTGGCATTCAATCCTCGTGTCGACGGCAACCCCGGAATTCCTCTCCGACGGGTTCACCCAACTAGTCCAAGCGTTGGTGTAATGCGTGGAAAGGAATGGGGACTATGTCGAAAAGTGAATACTGCATTACATAGAGGACAAATGTAAGTATCAGATACAAAAAGAATTTTGAAAATCGGTTAAAAAATAAAAAAGGTACAGCCATGGAGGCATTACTTTTTATTTATATATATATAAAACCAGCGACGGTGGACTATGTCACAACAAAGAAAAAATCTAACAATGGGTTATTTCCCGATTATACAATCGGGTGGGTCAACGCCTCTAAAGATAAGGCCTGAGCGCGAAAACGTCAGAGATTGTTACATCATCATCCGAAGACATAACTCAGGGCATATTATTGGTAGAAATGCGATTAAACGTATCTTCGGAAGATGATGTAACAATGTATGACGTTTTCGCGCTCAGGCCTTATCTTTAGGAGGCGTTGGGTGGGTTCGCTTCTAGTTCTGTATAAAAATATAATATTTTTCGTTATATAAATTAACCTACGGGTCACATTAGAATTTTTTTAAAGAACACGATTTTAGGAGGAGATTTTAATAATAATTTTCAAATCGTTTATCAGATTCGAAAAATTGCGAAATGAAACTTCTGAAATGGTTTCATCGCGTCAGGCTACCACAGGCAAAATACTTGTAATACACGCTTTTAATTTCCAACAATTGCAGTTATGAATATGAAGCATTTATTTATGAATCGCTTTTCAGCTTCATTAGGTTAAAAAATTTAACTGAAAAAGCATTAAATGTCATTTGAATTTTAATAAAAACGGAAAAATAAATGTTATATAATGAGACATAAATTTTAATATGTATCGCAAAACGGCTTGAAAATTTTAACCTAATTGTTAATAAATAATTTTGTAATTCTAAAAACTTAATGCGCTTTTATTTCCTTTAAGCTAGGTCGTAATTATTTTGTGATTTTGTCCAAAATGTTTATCGATAGCTATTGACGCAAACTAGATCCTGAAGATTATGCTGCTGAAAACCGAATTTGAAAAGGTTAATTCGCTTTCAAGTTATAAACAGTCGAGTCACCTTATTGTGACCACCTGTTATATCCGGAATAACCATCAAGTGCAGCTCGGACAGCGGCTAGACGGGCTGGGAGAGACTCAATGAGGTGCTGGAAATTGTTCACGGGGATTTTGAGCCATGCTGACAGCAGTTCAATTAACAGCTGTTAGAGGGTGAAAATGGGGTATCCATGGAGCGAATAACCCGTTCCAGGTGGTCCCATAGATGCTTGATTAGGTTTAAGTCAGGGGAATAATGGAGCCAGAGAAATACAGCAAAGTCTTCCTCGCGTTCTTCTAAACCACTCACGTACAATTCCAACTGCATGAGATGTCGCATTGTCGTGCTGGAATGTGCCGTCATGCCCAGGTAAATCAATGTTCGGGTATGGGTGTACATGGTCAGCAAGGATCGATACGTTTTTAAATCGAGACATGTTGCCATCCACAATGATGAGTGCATCCAGAAAATGCCATGAAGACATTGTCCAGATCATTACGCCGCCTCCGCCTGCTTGTTGGCGTCCACAAATGGCTGAAGGGTGTTTGTTTTCTGACGTTTCTCGATGCATGCGCCAATGTCCATCCATCCGATGAAGCAAAAGCGTGATTCATATGAGAAAGCAACCTTTTGCCAATTAGTGGATGCCCAGTGTCGTATAAATTCCAGCCTCTTGCGCCGATGCACAGTCGTTAGTATAAGTGTTATCAACATCCGTTTGCTGCGGAGCCCCATACGCAGCAACTTTCGATGAACACATGCGGTAGCCCCCTCGTTCATTTGGGCAGTAACTTACTCCACTGCAGCACGTCGATTCACCCGAACTCACTGTCGCTTGTTTTCTATAGTGCCATTTTGCCGTGCGCGGTACACTTTTTACCACAGCAGCGCGCGTACAGTTCACAAACTCCTAATTTCTGAAATGCTGCCACCCTTGAACCGAAAGCCAATAATCATTCCTTTTTGCACGTCTGATAAATCGCTCCGTTTCTGCATTGCAACAATGGAAATGTTTTCGAATGCCTAAAACAGATTGTATATACTCACCCAATCTGCTCATGACACGTCATTTTTTGCCTCGTTTATTTAGTGCCTTCTACGATTGATTATTTAGCGCTGACATTCAACATAGGCGGCGATCACATTAAGGTGGGTCAACTCTATAGAATGCGCAAACTGGAAAACGAAGTGCACGCGCACATAATCGAATTAGCGCTAGGATGATTTATCTCTTCCAAGAAACTACTATGCCCATTCTCCACCATTGTTGGCATTCTGTGTACATACAGACAGACATCTGGATAAATTGATCACATAAGCACTTTTACTAATGAAAACATGCTATAAAATGCTCTATCTAAAGTTCTTTAATTTTAATCTTGATAACTTAAATCAGGCATTAATCTTTTTGTGATCTTTTATTATGCACAGTCTTTTCTATCGATTTTAAGTTAGCCATTTTTTTGACTTTCTTCTACTACAACATTAAGCTTTGCGAGTTCGAAAATAGAAAAATTGCATATTTTTCTCATAATAATGAAATGTAATTTTTGAAATTTTCTATTATTAATATTGACCTATCGCTACAATAAAGCGCGTGCAGATTGTAGTTACTCTGAAAGTAAAATTCTATATTTATGAAATAACTTGAAAGTTTATTCTTCTTTTTATAGCATGCAAACTGCATGAATTCGATGCGTTCGCATTTGCCTTTTTACTTTCTGAAACAAATAACTTGATCATATATAAATAAAATTAGGCAACATAAACATACATTTTCCTCGTTTTATAAAATTATTATCATTTTCGAAACGGAAGCAAATGAACGAATGATGTCGTTATTTTTAGTTTATTGGATTATTATGTTTCGAAGAAATTCGAAACGCAAAGCTTCCAGAACTTTCCCCAGCTTTTTTTTCTTAAATAATAATAAGAATATATTATGTTAAGGAAAGTAATTTTAAAAATAGAAGCCTGGTATAAAATTACTTCATAAAGCTAAGTAATAAAAAATACCTATTCGATAGAATACTTCAACAAGTACACCCTCTCCTCCCATTATTATTTCTTTACCCTCATCTTTTTTTACCATATTAAATATGACGTGAAATTTTACGAAACACATAATTGAATGAATCCAAGTAAATTAGATAAGAATAATGGGTAATTGCGAATAAGACTAGACCAGGGGCCGTTATTAAGGAGAGCTCCCGGCTGCATTCCCGCCCTTGGAAAGCAGCGTAATAACCTCATTAGAGGACGCTCTCTCTCTCTCTCTCTCTCTCTCTCTCTCTCTCTCCCATCACTACTCGACTGGTCTCTCTCCACAATTTCTATCATTGTTGCCACTGGGAGGATTCTGGGTAATTAAGGCTGTACCTCGTTAACCTCGTAGCAAATGACGACATTCGACCTGTTTTGTTTTTGGAAAGTAATTAAACGGAGCAGATGAAACGGAAGGGGAAGGAAGGAAAAAAAGGTTGCAGAAGGAAAAGAATAAACGACATACATGTCGGGAAAAAAATACGAGAGAAACTGGAGAAACAGAGAAGAAACTGGAGAAACAGATGATGGAAATGAAAAAAATTGTTTTGGCTACACAGTAGTGAAAGATGGGTTTAAAGCTGAAGAATGTCAATTTTATGTTTAAAATAGCATCTTCACCATGTCATTTGTTAATATTTTTCAAGCTGCCTTATGAAATGAATTTTTAACTTAAATCCTTGTCTTGTTTGAAAACATGCAATCTATTATAAAGGATATCTGCGCTAAAGGCAATTAAAGGGCTCTGTCATGTATAGTCATAAGTCATTATCTAGAAGTTCTTTAAAACAGTGGACAATTAAATTATGGCAGTGACTGATTTTCTTGGTGATGGCAACCGGCGATCAAGTAGTTAGATAGTCATAAGCCAAATCAAGAACATGTACCATGCAATAACATCATTCTTGACCGTGAGAAGACGGAATTGATGAATCAGAACTTTTTAGCACTTATACTTATTCTCTCTAGCACGCGTCAAGAAGCGGATCAGCCTCCAAAGATCCCTTAGTAAGCATTTACAGTGAAATACGGATGTGGCTTGTATACATGTCGCGCGGAAGTTAACTTTAGACTTTTACAATCTTCTGCGCGTTTCAAATGAATATTATTTATTTTTCGTTTTAACAATTACATGGCTTTTCCAACCACACTTATCGTTCTTATATCTTCTATATGCGGTTCATTTAACATTCGAATCAAAACTTGAAGAATTTTACGAATAAAATGATTACCTTTAACTGTGGATCTTACTTCAGTAAACGCACCAAAAAACCAACCGCTTCTCCACAAGCAAAGCGGTGGAAAAGCGGTTGGTTTTTTGGTGCGTTTAATGAAGAATTTTCGCTGAGTCTGATTACTTTCAGTTGCACATTAAAAATAAAGAAATCCAACCTTCATCAAAAAATGAAGTCGGATGATGTGATTTCTCTAATGCCATTTATTCCCTCAAACAATCAGCGCTTCTTTCCCTAATAATGTTGATAATAAGTGTAAAGGTCGGAAAATTTCTTTGAAAGAACAAGGGTAACCATACTATATTTTGCATGTGATATATATATATATATGAACAATGTATGGAATATATTAGGTTGGAGCAAAATTAATGTCGATTGCATTTTGTAGATGTAGGTAAGTCGGTATACAAATTATTTCTTGACTCATACAACCATGTGACACTTCATTTTAAAGCTCTAGTTCTTCTCCTTAAGCTGACGCTAAAAAAACTAAAATCTTCTTCAAACCCCTTACGTTGTGAAAGATTAGATCAATTTTGCAATTTCTGTCTAAAAAGAGAAAAGTCATCAAAGCAAGGGGTGACGAGAAACTTCTTTGGTTTGAAAAATTCCGTGGGGGCAATACCACTTTTGAAAATGAGGATGGTTGCGGCCGTCCATCAAAAGTTGACGACAATCAATTGAAAACATTAATCGAAGCCGACGCGAGTAAATCTACACGAGAAGTTGCCAAACAGCTCAAAGTAGACCAGAGTAGTTCTTCGCCAGAAACTTCAACAACAGCAACAACAACAACTAGCATTAGTTAATCGGAAAGGACCCATCTTGCTTTAGGAAATACTAGGCCGTACGTCGCAATAGAAGTTGAATGATTTCGGCTACGAAGATCTTGATCATCCAGCATACTCACCTGATATTTCGCTAACTGACTACCATTTTTTCAAGCACCTCGACAATTTCCTGCGCGGGAGAAGCTTGAAAAGCCACGACGATGATGAAACTGCCTTCAACGAGTTTGTCGCCAAAGTTCTACGCTATCAGAATAAATATGCTTGTGTCTGGTTGGCAAAAATATGTTGACTCTGCTGGATGTTACTTCGATTAATAAAGTATTGTTTGCAACTAGTTATTGTATTTCAAAGTAGTCACTACACATTGGCCATTATTAATTTTGTGCAAAAATCAAAAATCCCCCGTGTTTCTGAGCATTTCTGTGCAAACCGCATCGGATTGTAAGTAGTATAATAATTATAAGGTTATAAAAAGTTTACAGACTTTTGGATCACCTGTATAATAAACGATGGTTTTAAATTTTGCGAAAATAAAAAATGGCTGCTAATCGCCCCTGATGATAAGGTTCGCCATCTTTTTCATTAATGTGATATAGCAATGGTGGGATGGGATCGTGGGCACGCCCTTTACTTCGAAAGCAATGTTCACTGATTATAAAAATAATTTTGTATCTTTCTTGTTTTGATTATAATCGATTTCTTGAAAAAATAGAGTTCTGTTTCAAATAATCCAAATAATCCTCATAGAAGGTTTAATAACGGCTTAAAGAAGAATTTTCCTCGTATTTCAACATACCTGGGACATTGTGCTTCTTCGCCTATGGATTTTTGTGGATATGGACTGTTGAAAAGGGGACTCGGACGACAACCATAAACTACTGAGAAACTTTGGAAAGACTTCCAAGACGTATGGCGCGAAATTCCGCTGCACCATTTATGATGAGCTTCGCCCCAGTGGAAACTTCAGTACAGAGAAATTTTCCAGGGTAGCACATAAATACAGAATCGGTAATTAAAGAATGGTATTTTTTGAAGATAAAGGTAAGAAAGAAATGACGGCTCTTATCTGCCTCACCCTCTGTACGACAGGCCTTGTATTGTATAGCTATTCTTATCAACGTTCCATGCATTGTCGTGTTATTAAAATCAGCTATATGAATAAAGTAGCAAATTTGCTCTATGGTCCAGAGCTTATTTATTTATATAGGAACCACTTATTCAACTTCCGATCTTCATTCGTCTGATCTCTTTTTCAGGATTCCGTACTTTTATGTATTTGTATTTTGCTCTGTATTTCCTCGCTGCATTATTTGCAGAGTGATCCAAAAGTCAGGAAAAACTTTAAAACTCAATAATTCTCACGCGAATGCAGATGAAAAGATTCTTTTCTCACCGAAACGATTGAAATGAAGTCGGATTTTTTTTCCTGGAATAAAAATTAAAGCTAGAATTGTTCTATTTTTGCCTAACAGATGGCGCTGCCAGGTTACAGACATCAGTTTATGCAAATTTTCAGAGAGTATAATGACGGCTGTTTTGCTGTACGACGGACGGCATATTGAACATTTGTAAGCCGATAGTTAATCCAGCATCTTACCGTCTGAAAATTTGCATAAACTGATGTCTGTAATCTGACAACGCTATCTGTTGGTCAAAAACCGAACAATTCTCGCATTAATTTTTTTTTCCTGGTAAAAAATCTGACTTCATTTCAAGCGTTTCTGTGCATTCGTGTGCAAATTATTGAGTTTTAAATTTTTTCTTGACTTTTGGATCACTGTATTTATGTTCAGAATAGGTATAAATAAAACATTGCTCTTTCAATCAATAAAATCTTTACACAATAATTTAATGGAAAATGGCCAAATCCTATCTATACCAAATAACATTTTTCTTTATATTACGGTATAAATAAAAATTAAGCAATGGTTAACACAGTTTCAAAAGAAGAAATCTAGACGCAGCTATATTTCACAAACTATTAAATGAATGAAATTTCTTAAGAATATTAATTACCTGGTTTGTGACATTTTAGGCCTATAAGTTTTGCCGAAATTTGCTACCTGAGTTTTTTTTATAGGCTTTGCTGAAATTCGTCCATTTCATTATTTAATAATTTTAATGAGTTTTTAATATTATTTATATATAAATTGCTGTGACTGAATAGCTAAAACTATGAAAATTGTATAATAAAGCGAGACGACTATCTAAATGTTCATCTTGAAATCGCATCGCATACCCTATTACCGCATTGTGAATTACTGGAGGGAAACGCATTGATAAAAGAAGTTCACGCGATAACTGTTTGAAATAATAAAAAAAAAATTATTTAAGTAATTGCAGATCTGTTGAAATCTTTTAACTCTCAAGTTTTAAATTGTTATCCATTGTTCCTTCATTCTTTTTCTCTCTCACTATCTGTTTGCAGGCGAAGGATGAAAGTTGCGACGACGGCAAGTCGCATCGAATGACAGCAGCTGGTCACTTTTCGCCGGGGAACTTCTCGGTCTGTTTAGGTTTTCGTGGCTCTGTCCTGATAGGATCCATTAGCAAGAGACCCCTGGCGACGAAATACGGCCACCTCTTTCCGGTAGGAATGATGGGGGAAGCTAGAAAAAGAAGGGGGATGGACGAGGGAGAGTTGAAACGGCTCGCACCCTGCGGATGTTTTCCTGATTGCCGTCGGGTTCTCCTTTTTTATCCCCCTTTTCCCCATGAAGAAGTTCCTTCTTTTACGAACAAAAAACAGTAAACGATTGTATCTGACCTCAATACATCTTGTTGAAAACAAAGAGAACTTCGTATTAATGTACAAGAAAACGGGACATTGGGGATGTAACTGGTTGATGGGAGTTGAAAACAATAGGGAACGACGACATAATAATAAAAGTAGTTTTTCAAATTTTCAACATACTTAAAAATGTTCTTTTTTTTTGATAATGTAATAATGTTTATTTATATATGAAAATTTACCTGCAATGTTTTAATTAATTTATATACTCTACATATTTGTATACACTTAAAAAATTTCGACTTCAGAAAATTCGAAGTTAAATGGTTTCTTTCGATTTCTTTGTTAGAAATTTATGTAGTCTTCAGCAAGAGGAGACTATATGGCACACTTCAACAGTCCCAAGAATGTCGTTGTGCAGCGTATGGTTTTCTATTTACAAGACTTTCCTCTAACCTCGACAATCATACAACTCCTTACTGTTAATAAATTTTTAGCATTTACAAGACGTTTAACCACGGTCTTTTAATCCCCCGGTATGTGCACACGCGCAAATTCCGTTGTTGTAGTCAACAACTAGATTACTGTATTTATGGAAGAAGCGCTTTTAGTCAACACCATCCAACACCACCTAGACATAAGGCCTGATAACTGAAAAGCCATACATTGTTCCATCATCATTAGTCGACCATTGTTAATCCTATATCAACCAATAATAAGCCCTAAATTTAGTCGACTAATGATGATGTAACAATGTATGACGTTTCCGTTATCAGGCTTTCTGTCTAGGAGGTGTTGCACCACCTCTACCAACACCTCCTAAAAAGAAAGCCTATGCACTGAAAATTCATACATTGTTACATCACCTGCCGTAGGGTATTGTTAATCATATTTCTACCAATAATAAGCCCCAAATTGTCCCTACAGTAGGTGATGTAACAATGTTATGATATTTCCGTGAGCAGGCTTTCTTTCTAGGCAGTATTCTTTTAGTCCCGTCTATTGCATGCATTTGGCTGCATCCACGGTCTATAGATATTCATGGTCATCGACCTCCACTGTTAAAATGAAGCTAAAGTTCCTAGCTCCCGGTAGGGCGGGAAATCCATTGAAAAGTGACGCTGCATGTACACTCGGCCCAACTGCGCCTGCAGCGCTACCCTGTCGACAGATAGAAACTCTACTTTCATTTTTAGCTTCAATGAAAAACTCTATCGCATGTCACGGTCGGCTTTGGTGCGATCTATGCGGCACCTGGCGCGATCTGTTTTCCTTAGTTTCTTGAAACAATGGAAAATGGCCGAAGCTCGATGACCATGTATATCTATAGACCATGTATATCTATAGACCGTGGCTGCATCTCAAACTTAACAATATAATTTAACGATCGTACAACCGAAGCCGACGCGATCTATACAAAGCACGGTCTATAGATATTCATGGTCATCGAGCTTCGGCCATTTTCCATTGTTTCGAGAAGCTAAGGAAAACAGATCGCGCCAGGTGCCGCATAGATCGCACTAAGGCCGACCGCAACCTGCGATAGAGATTTTCATTGAAACTGAATATGAAAGAAAAGTTTCTATCTACCGATAGGGCGGCGCTGCAGGCGCAGTTGGGCAGATTGTACATGCAGCACCACTTTCTAATAGAGTTCCCGCCCTACCGGGACCTAGAAACTTTAGCTTCATTTTAACAATGGAGCTTGAAGACCATGAATATCTATAGACCGTGATACAAAGCCATGGCACTACGTCACTCGGCATTGTTGAAATCCCATCGGTTTTCGTGACGTAGTTTAAATATGAATTTTGTATTTTAGATAACTAAGTAACTACAGTAGAATAAAATGCATCAATGCCAAACATGGGTCCTTTACTTTTTTCATAAATCATTTTACTTTAAATTTTAAATATCCTTATTTTGTTCTTAAATTTATTTTTGCTAGACGTCACAAAATCCATCTGTTTGCATGATGTCACAAAATCAGTGCCACGGCTTGATTATATCGCGTCGGCTTCGGTACAACGCAACAAAACTGTCAGCTACTGTTACATGTACGTTTTCAGCAACAAATACGTAACATCAGCCGACAGCAAGGCTTTTTTCTATACAGGTTGGAAAGTCGTTTGACGTCACTATAGCAAAGTTTTGTCCAATTTTTTCTTTGCTCGCCAGATGGCGCAAAAGACAGTGTAGCGGGGAGATTTCTAATTCATCCTGATTTCTGTTAACAAAAATCGTCGAAATAATTTTAATTTAATTGATTTCTTTATTTGATTTTCATCTCAACATTTTAAACTTTAATAAATAATTAATTTTAATCGTTATCATTAAACAATGATTAAAGGCAATTTTTATATTATGTAGTCAAGACCTCCCAATAGGCCTCTGCACACTTGCGATTTTTGACGCAGAAACTTGCCTAAACAAAAGAGGGGGACAAGGCTAGGAAGGGTTGAATACAATGGCTGTAAATTCCCAATGCACGCCGCAAAACGCGCCTGTTCACTTGTTTTTTTTATTTGCGTCAAATTAGGAAATTGCCTCTGCCAGCAATCTCCTTTTCGAAAATTTTCAGAAAAGGATTTCATCAAGCCTGTTAATTTTATACATGGGTCGCAATATATATAATAGTCAGTCACTTTTTATTTACATGGTTGATTTATTAAAAGGTATTTTACTAAAATAAAATAAAATTAAATAAAATTAAATAAAATAACTACTTTTTATTCGTAGGGTTCGAATAATCGGATATCTTCACTCGCATTCACAGAACATAACTCTGCGTGAGTTGAATCTTATTTAATTGAAACTGTTCTTTTTAAAGTGATTTTTTTTTTCAAATTGCTTATTTGAAATCTTTAATATTTTTTTTGCTGTAAAAAATATTTATGTATTTTTATTTCAAAGAAAGAGAATGTGTTTTTAATTTTTAAAAATCGAATTATTGAAAAAAAAGAATATATTCCTCTACCTGGAACAGAATTTCAAAAAATAAAAAAAATTATTATTATTTTTTTTATTTATTATTGATTATTTTATTTTTGATTTTTCTATTTATTTATTTATTTATTTATTTTTTACTTATCAACAATAAAAAATGAATATTCTTTTTAATAAATATTTTTGTAATATTTTTTAAATTTACTAAATCTATTATAATTCATTTAACTTTTTTTTTTAAATTTGGCATCAGAATTTTTTTTTACTTATATTTAAAATGTGGGGGTATATACAGGGTATATATATCATGGTTCTCTTCAAGCATAGAAATATTTCCATGCTGGAAGAGGGTCCGATTGCCCTGGAGCAAGGGAAACGAGATTTTGTCGCGCTTGTCGCAGCTTCGTGTCGAGAAATTCTAGCGACATGCCCGAGGTACAGAAGGGGTTACTTTGCTCTTCATTAGCCATTGTATTCCACCCCTATAATCCTCCTATTGTTAAGAAATCGCACGTCAAAAATCGCCAGTCACTGCGTTTACATGCACACTTTCGATCCGGATCGAAGACCAGTTTCAAGTCAATCCTGCAAAAAGGGGCATGTAAACAGGCTTCAACACCCCGATCCGGATCGAGTTCAATCCAGTTGAAAGAGGTTGTTTGAAACCAGGGAAGCATGCCTCAGGAACGAGGTCAATCCAAAAATGTGCATATAAACACTGTGATCCGGATCGAGTTTAAATTTGCTGTTCGGTTGAAAGAAAAAATATAGAAAATTTTAGCTAAAATAAGTTCTTGGTTGATTTATACCTCAATACAATAAATATCTATAAATAAATAAATGAATAAATTTTAAGATACATTGCATGTTTAAATTTATTTTTGTAAACTTTTTTATCAAAATGTCATTTTTCCTAATTAAAAATTTTCAAATTGTCTATCAAATTGGAGTTTTATATATATATTTTTATCAAAATGTAATTTAATAATTTTTTATCAAATTATAATTATCAAATTAAATATTATATTTATATCAAAAATTTCAATTTAACAATTTCTTTTTTATTAAATTATAATTTGATAATTATTTATAATTATTATAATTGTAATTTTATAATTTTTATTATTTAATACAATTAAAATAAACCATTAAATTGAAGTTTTTGATATAAATTTAAAAATTAATTTGATAAAATCTATTAAAATTATGTTTTGATAAGAATGTATAAAATTATATTTTGATAAAAATAAATCAAAAACTTGATATAGTATAAATAACATTATAGTTAACATTATAAATAACCTCAACCTTATTATTTATATATGGAAAATTTAATTGAAAACAAAATTTAAAGAAAAAATCAATAATTACAAAATTTATTGATTGTCAGTTATATTTCCAGACGATAATAATGAGAAAATTTTAAAAAATTGCATTTCAGCCGTATTTTAGAGGAAGCATAATTCAAGTGATAAGGCCGACTGAGCCAACACTGGCGGATTCTGTAGGAGATGACAAGTCTGGCGTACTTTCCTAATCTAGAACTTTACCCACAGGGCATCTTATCGGACTCGATCCGGATCGAGTTGGATGCATGTAAACGCGAGGCAATTTTGGATTAACTCAAGTCGATCCGGATAGTAACGTGTATGTAAACGTAGTGAGTGTACCAGCCTAATTACTGCTTAAATTATTTTGAAGTTTATTTAATAATAGTGGTGGTTAATTTAATCATCTTTAATTATCGTTTTGTGATATTCTGGAGAAATATCACAATGAATTGATCGGTTGGTATTAACGTCCCTTTCAACTACTATGATCATATCAGGACAGCGTTATAGGGGCCACAAATTTTGCCTTGCAAGAGTTCTTTAACGTGTAGCCGGCAAACACTACACGGGGCCACCGGCTTTACCCTTCCCTGCCGAAGGAAGTGCGTGATGTCAGGATTCCCCCCTGAAAAATCTTCGTCGTCCTCGACCGGGATCGAACCTGCGCCCTCGGGCATCAGAGGCGATCACTCAACCGCTGAGCAACCGAGGCTGATGACAATAAATTGATAATAATTTATGTAAACGGATTTAATTATACATGTACCGTTATCCAACAAATCGACATTTAAATCATCATATAGATAACTCTCGTTCCCTAGTTGTAAGTTCATCTATTAATACAGTGAATAAGTATTTTATTTAAGGAAAATAAAATGATAGCAGAAGACGGGAAATCGTCTCCCCCCCCTCCCTCCCCCGTTTCTCTTGAGACGCGAGTGAGAGTGAGAGAAACGTGGAGGGGGGGGGGCAACGAAAGTCACGTTGCAATGCTTAGAAAAGAGAGAGAGAGAGAAGCGATTGAGAGCTGAAAAGAGAGCATGGTGCGGTGGCTATGAGCACTGTAACGCAATTTAAACTCTTATGAACGAATAATACTAAGGCTTTTTTCTTCTACATGCATTTCATGAGAGAAAAGTGGCTTGAAAATTAAATTCACGAACATTTCGCTGTCAACACACGATCCGTATATTTCTTATCCACGCTTTCCTTCTAACTGGATCACTTGAAGCTCTAAAGAGTTTAATATTCGGATCATAAATCTTATAACCCGTTTTGCAATTCGTTAAAGAAGAAGTTTTCATTTTTCACGGATTGTTGGAAACAAAAACCTTAAAATACTTGAGAAAAAAGTTCAGTCGGTAAGTTGAAAACCTCTACTAATCCATACTGAGCGATAGAATTTTTCCCCACTACAGTGTTCGCAGCGTCGCTCTGTCGGCCAGAGAAAAAAATGTCCAAAGCTTGCATGGGATTTTCCAACCTGTATAGAAAAAGCCTTGCCGACAGTTTTGTTACGTTGTACGATCGTTAAATTATATTGTTAAGTTTGAGATATAGTCAAATTCATGCAATAAAGGGGACTAAACGCTCTTCTTCCATAAATACAGTAATCCAATTGTTGACTACAACAACCGAATTTGCGCGTATGCACAGACCAAGGAATAAAAAGACTATGATTTAACCATGGCCCACTAGATTATAGAAGGTCTGTCCATCCGGTGATAAGAGGTAGAGGCAAATAGGTTTCTCTTATTTGTCACATTGGCGCTAAAACTTGGTCCTAGCCAAAGCTTCGGTTTCGTTTAACCAAAGCCATCGCACGCGTTTTCGTTTAAGATGTTAATAACAATCATGACAATAATTAAAGAACGAACAAAGCGTATTGAATCAACGCCTCCTATAAAGAAAATCTGCGCACTGAAACGTCATACATTAATAAATCATAAGTTTAAAAATTATTATGGATAGTTTAATTAAAATAATTAATTATAGAAACAATTATTAAAACTTATAATTAGACACAGAAGAATTTTAAGTTAAACTAAATAGCTATATCACCTATTCAGAATGCATTATTTTCAATTGCATGGGCACGAGTCTTAGCGTCACTGTGGCAAAAATAAGAACCTATTTGCCTCCCATTTTAGGTGCTGAAAAGCATCGAATGGGCAGGCCTTCTATAATCTAGTGAGCCATGGTTTAACACATTTTTTATTTACACTTGCGGCAAGGTCAACCTGAGACTGAAGATTATTATTATTATTATGTATCAACCCGGTAGAAGAACCATGGCTATTACAGACAATGGAACTGCACCAGAGGTTGATCCTCACAGGCAAAGGTTGCCCGAAATCGGGGTTAATGAGGAGAAGAAAAAGAACATATGAAAAAGGAAAAAAGAATGAAGACAGACTAAATCACTAAAAAAATTGTACATACTTATTATTACTGTTAAAACTTGAAGCCATTTTGGCTCTTGAGTCACAAAATTTCAAATTTGATCTATAAAATCGATTAGACCGTGATAAACCGGAACGGTTAGTAATACTACAGTAGAAAAGCCAATACTCTCCAAGAAAAATGGAGCCTCGAAATTACCACTAAGAATATTAGTTAAAAATCGTTGAATAGCAATTTCAGTTTTATTTCTTAGAGAGAAAAAAATCAGATTATCAGATGGGGAAGGACGCGATAATGAATTAATAATGTTAATTATAGATAAAGTTTTATGTTCAAGTCTTAATGAGAGGTGATCCATGTCAGTGAACCAGATCTCCAGACCGTATGTCAATTTACTTAAGATAATTGAGTTAAAGACAGTATTTAAAAAAGTAAACGAAGGTAAAATTTTGCTCAATCTTCTAATAATACCCCGCATGCGTGAGAGCCAAAGGGTAAGAGTGCGAATGTTTTTTAATAGAGCACCTGAAAGAGTATAAAATACCAAGGTCAGTCACCTCCTGCACTCTGGTAATATCTATGGAATTTATTTTATAATTTTATAAAAACGGAAAGCTCGATCTATACAGGAGAGTACAAGTGTCTTCGTTGCATTTAAATTCATGCCATTGTGCGCGGACCATAAAGACATCTTATCAGTTTCTTCCTGAAGGATCTTACAATCGGTGAGATCATTGATGCGATGAGATATTTTAATGTCATCAGCGTAAGCTAGTAAGGTAACGTTCTATAAATTCAAGTAATAATCAAGATCAATAAGATAAATAATAAAAAATAAAGGACCCAGCGGGGAACCTTGAGGAAAACCACTGGTGATTTTTTTTTTTTCCGAAGAAAATGTATCCTTATATTTTATCTTAATTGACCTACTATCTAGCATACTGCGAATAACATTTAAAAGTGGAATGGCAAAACCTAAATAAGGCAACTTCTATAATAGACGGTTATGCGAAACACTGTCAAAGGCCTTACTAAAATCAAAGAAAACTAGATCTTCTTGCTGTTTGTTATCCAAAGTTTCTGCAATCGTTGATACGGTAATGCCCACATTTAAGATTGTGGATTTACGCTTAGTGAATCCAAATTGCCAACCAGAAAGAACAGGTGAGAGACAAGAATAAATATTTGGCGATTAACGACTCGAAAACTTTCGCGAGCAAACAAATTAAAGAGATAGGTCTAAAGTCTGAAGTTTCCTTAGGGCGAGCGCATTTTGGAATATGGACACAGTAGACTTTCTTCCATGAGTCCGGGTACAAACCGGTCTTTAAAATTAAGTTATAAATGTGAATAATTGGATTTCGAAGGATCTCAAATCACCCTTTATATACAAAGCCAGGTATGCCTGAGATCTCCAGTCCACAATGGCATTTAGTAGACTTAGCATCAGATAATATTTCTGAATGAGTAAAAGAGGGTAAATGCAATTTTCCAGAGATCACTCGGGCTCTTTCTTCCAAGAAATTTGCAGAAGAGACTCTCTGTTCAACAGGAGAAGAATCAGACATAGTCTCTTGAAAAAAAGTCTTGGTTGTAAACATTAGCAGACGACACGTAATTGACTCATTAGTTTCCATGAGGGTTCGATAATACTTGTACCGTGATTGGCAATTAATTAATGAAATGATAACGTTTTTTCCATTGTTCTTGTAAAAATATTTAAAAATAACCACTGAAAATGATTTTTAGTGGCTCTAAACAAAATAACAGTAACAATTTTTGTTATTATAACGTGGCTGTTTCCTGGCAAATGCTTTATCAATTAGATACAAATCACTTAAATATGTTACAATTTTCTCGGTTCTAGGACAACTGCCACCCGGACAACTGCCATCCGGACAACTGCCACCTAGGATAATTGCCATCTAGGACAATCGCCATCTAGGATAATGCCACCTAGGACAATTGCCACCGAGGATAATTGCCACCTAGGACAATTGCCACCCAAAATGCTTCAGACAAGAGCTCTAATTTAATTAGAATGTTTCACTTTAAATTTTGAACGAAGTTTTAAACTGAAAACTTAAAATTTCAAATTACCATGCAAAATATGAAAAATAAAATTTTTTCACGTAGAGGGTAATAGAAAGAATTAGTGATGAAAATGTTGAGGTAAATATAAATAAAAAAAATAATAAAAACCAACAACCCACCCGGGGGGGGGGGCAGTGACAAAATGTGCTTATTTTGTGCTGAATTCTTCATTAAACTCCATTCCTGGTTTTCAATTACATAAAATTATAGCATATAAGTTTATGGCCTACTCTTTTAAAAGGCGTGTGTGTGTGGGGGGGGGGGGGAGAGTACAATTCTTACAGGGTAGTTTTACCAGAGTGAATAGAAGGGGGTAAATTCCCCCTTCTATTCACTCTGATTTTATGTTTTATTGTCCGGGTGGCAAATGTCCGGATACCAATTTTCTCATGGCCTTTTATGCCCACTTGAGAATTTTAGGCCTACATTGGACGAAAATATAAATATAACCTGTGACAATAAAGTTCGGTGAATGACGTCAAATTGCTAACGGTCGTAAGAGTGCACCATCGTCGTATCCTGCCCCAGACAGGTCGAGACATGCTTAAACAAATTTGAGAGAATCAGCGCTGCGAGTGTGTTTAAAGTGTAGAGAGAGAAGGCGTAGTACGCGCGGTCGACCCAAAATGGATCAGCGAACGAAAGAGACTCATGAAATGATGGTAACAGTTTACAAAGAAAGTGCTATTACTTTGAAGTGTGTTTATGAGTGGTTTAAACGGTTCCGAGGAGGCCGGAACACCGTAGAAGACGCCCCCCGAAATGGCCAGACATCCAACGTAATGTTACGACCCAACTGAAGGCTATCCCTAAAAACGACTACGCCAGGAGTTTCCAGGACTTGTACAGGCGTTCCCAGAAGTGCATTACCATCGACGGGGATTACTTTGAAGGATAGTAACTGCTGTTTCATGTAAGCGAGCAATCCACTCTCAATTTGCCATCATTCACTGAACTTTATTGTCACAGGTTGTACATCAAAGAATTACTGCCGCTACATCCAATATGAGACATTAATAAAAAAGAAATATATTACGATCATTGCCTTTGCTGTAATTGATTTGAGCGATGCTTTCTCCAGAATAACGCTGAAGCATGTGGTACACTAACGAACATGTACACAATCAACATTATCTGTTATCAATTCAGTCAGCAAGAAATTGGCTGTTGAACTAGGCAAGCGCAAGCCCGACATTACTGTCCTCCTGACAAAACCGTCCGCTTGGATAACTAACTGACCGCATTGAAAGGATTTAAAGTTGCTCATGTGGAGAACTGCTGCAATCATTTTTAAACGATGTATTCCTACATATAACTTTTAAACCTAAAGGTTTTTTTTACATTGTTAAATTGTTAAAGATTTGAGTTGCTATATACTGTGAAAGATTTTTAATGTGCCCAGAACAGGTACACTTGTTGTAAACACATTGTCCTTGACATATCCCCACGGAAAAAAGTCTCGGGGGACTATGTCCTGTGACCGTGGAGGGCAGGAATTTAATCGCATTTCTGAATATTTCTTACTTCAATATTCCATAAAAAATATTCACAGATATCGAAACAAAATAAATTTTTTACTATCCTTAAATACCCAAACTAACCCGTGTCGCACTCTCAACAATAAACTGAATCTATTGAATAAATGCAATGAAGCGAATGCGAGCAATTATATCTCCGCCGTATAAGATATTTGAGCTAAGCAGAAATTATCGTTTATGTTGCAGCCCTGTCACTTCATACATAAAATGCCTTATTGCCGTGAATAAGATTCCGCGCATGCACGTGACTCTATTCCGAACACTTTACGAATTGATTGATGAGAAGCATGACGCATCTCATTTCCATGGTGACAACTTTGACCAAAGAGCGAGTCACGATGTTGATGAACTTCCTGAGAGAGACAGAGGAGAGAGAGAGTGAGAACGTGTGCGTGCGTGTGTACGTGTGTGTCTGACTTTTCGCCATCCTCTCTGTCGTCACCTTTTGTTGCTCCGGCACGTTGTTCTTCGTCGACGCTTGCGTGAAGGAGAGATTAGTGAAGCGACCGAGGTCCTCTGACTCTGATTTCCTCCCGTGTTAATTACTGTGCGCCAACCGAGTGGCTAATGTCACGCTTCGCAAATCAAACGATGTAAAGTTCTGCTGAGGGAAGGGGGATAAAAAAAGAGAGATCGAGAGAGAGAGAAGAATGGTGAAAGTGAAGTAGAGAAAGGAAGGGAGGGGGAAAAAACTCTCCGAAAACAAGTGTTTGAAAAGGAGTGGGAAAAGACGTGGAGAGTTTTCACTTGCTTGTTAGGTGTAAATTAAATATGAAAACAAAAGAAGGAGGAGGGGGTGAAAAAAGTGAGAAGGAGTTCGAACTGTTTAACGACGTAGAACGAAACATTGCGTCGCAACGATAGCGCACTGAAAACTAAAAACAAAATGGTGCAGAACGGATTCAATGCTTGAATTTTCTCGCAATTATTATTATTTGGAAATTAAATTTCGCTCTTTAAAACGTTTGCGTTTCATTCGCAATTAGTGTTGCAGTCAGATAAATTACTCGTACATTTAAACAACTACAAAATGAAGGAGCGAAGTAATTACAAATGGAATTTTGAAAGTGCTATTAACCACAAAACTTTTTTTTGCCCTCTAAAACTCTCATTTAAACTTCTGCTGCTTTTTCTTTCTGGTTCTACCCCAAGGACAATGCTAATTTTATGGCAATTTTGTTTCTTCTTCATGCAGTCGGTTCTGAAACTCCAACTGTATACTTTGCTCATTTGGCATTTCATATACGATTAAATCCCTTTTACTCACTTTTGTTTAGGTAATTCTCTATGATTTCTTTTGAATAAAACTGCAATTTTAAGAAGGCCATATATACTTTTTGAATTATTTGCATTTTACCTAATGAATTCAGGTTCACAGCGAATTTTCTTGAGAGAGTTTTCATCTCTTTATCTCCTCCTTATACTCAGTGAATAAAGTGCATCTAATGAAAATTGCCTACCTTCAATGGATAATGTTGTTTATTAAATGCAGTCTAATCTCGCTAATACGAATCTCAGGGGGCCAGAAATTGTGCTTTATCCGGGATTCGTATTATCCGAGAAAGAAAGGAAATCCCGATATTATGATAAATACTTGGTTATTGAAGTTTTTTACATGAACAAACTGTTTGTAATAGCATTATTCACAGAACTATACAAATTCATTTGTAGGGCCTCTTCCACATCCTCGTGTACTCTAAAACCACATCATCGTGTGCAGGGGCGTGCCATGCAATGATGCAGAGAGGCGGCCGCATCAGGCGGCACCGTAAGGGGCGTAAGCAAAAGCATAAGCATAAATGGCGGCATTTTCGAAGCTTTGCATAGATTGCATCATACAGAAAAATCTACGAATGTTCTAGTAGCTTTCGCTTGCTGTCTAATATTATCGGCATTCTTCCTTATCTTTGCTGAGCTTGACGGTGGAATGCTTAAGTTTCTTGGACAAATCTTTTCTCTTTGCTGCCGATTTCTCGAACAGCATCAAGAATTGATAACTTGTAATCCATCGTAAGATCGTTGCGTTTCCTTTTTGGGATGTAGCAATGTCGACAATGTAATGAAAGAATCAAATATATTGTACGACCTTGAAGCTGTTCATTTTTTAGTATGGGCTACGATTAAAAGACGTAGAAACAGATGAACTACTGTTGCGTTTTTTTTTTATTTTCAGAGTTTATTTGTATTATTTTTTTTCATTTTTCCTCCTTGCTAAAGATGATTGTACGGAGAAATTTTATTAACCAAAACACACAAAGCCTTAAAATTACAACTACATTCTAACCAGACGAAACCAAGAGGGCATTTTGAACATTTTATGTAAGAAAGAGGTTCATGTAGTTTGCTGGTATGTTCTGTTGCTATGTTTCCTATAAGTAATGTAATTGATTGAAGAGTTGTAGAAAATGAGTTCTAACATGGAAATGTAACATATTTTCTTCCTCTACATGCGAGGAATGTTTCCTGAAAGTTTGGCCGTACCATTCTATTACACTCTGTATAAAAATTATATTTTGCAAATATAATGTTTAACTTTGAATAGGTGGCGAGCCGGATGCTAGTGGATCTAAGGTCGCGGAAACTTTCCTTCGTTTTTTTCAATCCTAATTTATTCACCTTAGATTGGATCATGTTTCCAGTTTTTATTAATGCTTTATTGTGAAAGATAAGATTATTTGAATATTTGCTTGAAAATTGAGGAAGAAACCATCATGGTTGAAATAAAATTTAATGCGAATAACAGTTTTTTTTAATTATTTGTAGATTCCTTTAGGCAAGAATTACATTACTTAAAGTTTGCGATGATTTGGCTCTCTGTTACGGAGTTCGGTCGTGACCATATCATATTTGAGATAGTCAATTTTTTTATTTGTATTTTTTTATTTACATACAAAACCCCAAGCAAGTCAACGTAAGACAAAAACCCTTAACCAATGCAGAATTAATAATTTTGACAAGTTCAATTTCCGAATTATCAATGTCATAATTCACCAGTCTCTCAGCTTCTCTCAAGCGTTGCTTCGCGAATTATTCGAAGTAATATGTATGCCTACAGAGCCATTTGGTGCGATATGTTGGTGACAAACAATATTCTTCAGGATAGTAGCATAAGAATATGTGGGAAAATGTCTTATTTTCATCGCCGATGGAACTGGAGTATTTTACAAAATGACGCCTTTTTTTTTTTTACCAACTTTTCTACAAAGCCGAGCTTAATGTGTAAAGGAGGAATGATGATTTTGTGTGGTCTCCAATGGTGGGTGCTGTATATTCTATTCTCCATGCTTAAAAGATGCTCTCGGAGGCCAGTCTTTCTTGATGTAGTGCAAATCGATTGCTCTGCTGTCCCATAGACAAAGAGAATAGCACTATTCTGAATATTCGTGCTGCAAACCCATCGGCACAGACAGGTCAGCACAGATCTATCTGCCAGCCATACTTGCTGTAGTTAATCCTCTCCAATAGCACCTATACATCGGCCTCGGTGGCTAAGTGGTCGCGTGATCGCCTCTAATGCCCGAGGACGCGGGTTCGATCCCGGCCGAGGACGACGAGGATTTTTTCAGGGGGAAAATCCTGAGATCACGCACTTGCTTCGGAAGGGAAGTAAAGCCGTTGGTCCCGTGTAGTCGTTTGCTGGCTGCACGTTAAAGAACCCTTGCGAGGCAAAATTTGCGGCCCCTATAACGCCGTCCTGAAATGACCATGGCAGTTGAAAAGGACGTTAATACCAAACAAACCAAACAAACCAAACCAATAGCACCTATATAACGGATAATGCATCAGTATCTCTGCAATGAGATCCGATCAAATTTTTTCAATGTGATATTCGTGTTCAGCACATTAAATTTATTCATGATTGGATAATTTCACTTAAGAAGCAATTTTATTGTTGCCCAATGTAATGAAAACTGCGAATTCTTACAACGCAAAATTTTCTTGCCTTAGTTCAAGCTAATAAATTTGTTAAAATAATGGGGTTCCGCTTCTTTCCTATATCTTTCTTGCAAGGATTTATTAAATTTATTATTTTTATTTCAATAGCAGTAAGAGAAACAATTTCCTACTAATAAAATTTAATATCATATCGAAAGGGGTAATACTTGAGTATAACTAATTTCTTATCAAATACATTTTCGCACTGCCAGAAATATTAAAGTAATTGAAAATATTATTCTACGTTAAAGAATAAAGAAATTTTGAATTAAACACATATTTTAATAATATAACGGAAATATTTTAATGATTTGATTGATGGCCGAAGTTCAACTATTCAATAGATTATGTTCGAGTGCTTTTCCAAGGGCAACTAGACATAAGATAACGTTGGCCTTAAAACAATAGCTGATTGAACAATTCAGCAAAAATCGATATTTCCTGAAGAGAGCCAGACAGAGACGAGAGACAAACTCGCTGATAAGTGTATTAAATCGCTTTTCTATTCATTTTATTTTGTGCTTTGTCATCTCTTGTGATCAAAGTCAATGATGCCAGCCTATTTCAAATTGATTGATTTCCTCGTTTGAGCTAGTGTCTGATTTCGCAAAATATTCGCTGCAGCTGAAATTTTGCCTTCGGTTCAACAGGAAGCCCTTTTGGGCCCGTTTCCCCTTTTTATTTCCGCCGTTCTCTTCGCTCGGTCCCTCGCCGTGAAAAGAGGTAACCCGACCGGACGGTTGACCTTTCGTGCCCCGAGGCAGTTGACAATTTTCACTTGACTGAATGTGTCATTACCAAGTACGGCCTCTGATGAAAATCTCTAATGAATTTAAAACAACTCATTAGTGGAGAGTAATGAAATTACAGCCTTGTGATTGGCAGGTTAAAGCCGAGATTGATGCACTATAAGTTATAAAGGGGATCATCCATCATGCGCTTCGTGTCTTTTCATGAAGATCCTTTTCGTTCGCATTCATTCCTCGTTGAGAAATACAACTTTTTGGGAGAGAATAAATGTTACCACGACTGCGTGATGATTTATTAGGAGTTCTTTTAATAATAGACAACGATTATTCTAGAAAATGAATCTAAAATTATAATATACTGATGAATAAATGCTTTATTAGTTTCAGTGTTCACCTAATCACTTAGACATTACAATTGCAAGCGTTATGAAACATTTCTTTCGGTTACTTTGTCCCTTTATCATTGGTGGCCTTGGTACATAAAATTACATAATTCTGGACACTTATGCTTTTAAGATAGAATTTGATTTTTATATCTTTTCAAACATGACAATAAGCAAAACTGTCGCCCTCACTTATCTATTCATATACAAGACTATGTATTGGTAAGATTTTGAAAACAATTCCTTACAAGATATATAAGATTTCGATACATTTTAAAAATTTTAACTTCATTCTTCATATACGGAGGGTTGATTCAGATAAAATGAGACGACTTTAAATGCCGCGTATGACCTTGACAGAATGTGATTTGCATGACTCGTCCACTATTCATGAGGAGTAGCTTTGTATACACTTGTTGCTGTTATTTAGGACATTTCGTGCTGAAACATGGCTTCCAAAATCACAGCTTTTTGGGAAGAGTATATGTTTGGCCTTTTCCGACGCTAACTTCAGTCTTTCGTGCATTGTGGAATTATGCAAACGAAATGGAATTGTGGTATCCAAAGCTACTGTGGGTCGAATAATCAAAAAGACCAAATTGCGACCATCTAATGAACGTGAACGAGCAGAGAAGCAGACCAGAAACAAGCCCCAGCCAACACGCCCAGCTCAGGTGGTGCGAGAAATCCGGTCTGAAGTGCTTAAAGAAAATCCCCCCATACAGAGAAGTCTAGCCCAAAGGAAAGGTATTTCACAGGCAGCAGTCCCCAGAATAATTCATGACAATCTTGGGCTGAAGCGACGTCATAAAGCGCGCGATCACACAACTGAGTGACTGAACACAACTGAACACTGCCAAGTCATCTGTGACTTACTACAGGAAGATGGAACAGGAGACGGGCATACGAGTTATTCCCTTCTCTCATGTGCCTGTAAAATCTCCTGATGCATCACCGATGGATTTCTGTGGTTTTGGTCTCCTGAAACGACGGCTCGGAAGTCGCCGACCAAGAACCGTTGATGGGCTATGGAAAGTGTGTCAGCAGGTGTGGTACGAACTTCCCATGGAGTCCCTCAAACTCAGCCTACTTCAGTGGAAATTACGGTGCCGGGCGATAGTCCAA
Organism: Rhysida immarginata; assembly: GCA_023313115.1. Classification (NCBI taxonomy): domain Eukaryota; kingdom Metazoa; phylum Arthropoda; class Chilopoda; order Scolopendromorpha; family Scolopendridae; genus Rhysida; species Rhysida immarginata. The sequence goes on along the minus strand of JAHWFO010042072.1, from coordinate 275,893 downwards.
CAACGTGGCTCTCACGTCGAACACAACCGATGGTGGCGCCATGGTATTACACCATCATAACAGAACTGCAAAGTCGTCTCATTTTATCTGAATCAACCCTCTGTAGTGTACATTGGAGGCCAACGAATAAGGAAAAATTTCTGTCCATTTACCAGTGATATTCAATATATACTATCTGCCAAAAAGTAATCGGACACTTTCGATTTTAGACATTTTGTCGAATATCTAGAAAAATACTTGACGAATTATCCTGAAATTCAGGGTTGTAAAGAGCATGTTACACCTCATCTATTTCAGATAAGGTTTTGTCCCGAAGGTAAATAGGGACCAGCACAAATTGAACATAAAAAATAATGTTTGGGATATCCCTGTAAAAAATAATACTTGAAATGCGTTGTAGATGTAGTATATGATTATCAGGCTTCTTTACTTATCTATGTTCATTTGTATGAGAACTGCACGTATATTCATGGAGACATAAATGTTTCTTTAAGGTTTTTGTTTATAACATGCAGTGTTTTCAACCCAATGCAATGCCATTTTCAGTAAGCTTGACAAACTACAGTAGAGACAACACCATGCAATCAGAATAGAAAAATATTAAATATTTGATGAAATATGAGCATTTTTACTAAATAATGTTTAACTGCGCATGCGCAATCGTTACCAACGTATCTTTTGCATAATTTATTAGCCAAATATATAGAGCTACTTTTATAAACAAGCCCAAGCAAATATCGTGAAAATTCAGAAAGATATCGTCGATAGAATGAGTTGAATTTCAGTTGCTCTCAAAAATAAACAAAGCGATAAGGGGTTTTCTCCAAATTTTTATTTTTGGATCGGACACCAGTATTCGATAAGAAACTCGAATGGGTTGATAACTACAAGTTCCTAGGCGTTATCATCGACTCAAGGCTCTCCTGGAACCGTCACGTGACTTACACGCTGAAGAAATAGAGAGAGCTAACTAGATTCTCATAACTCTCCTAAGTCAGATTGACAATAAGCCACTACTGTACAAGATGATGATTTGGACCATCGTCCTCTATGGTAAGCCTGCGTGAGCGACTATATGGAAAAGTAGATGGAGTAAACTCCAGTCGTTCTAGAATGTAACCCTGAGGACCATTGCACAGCTTGATAAAATGATTGTGAAAAATCAATACATCCACTCAGATTTGAACATGACGCACATCGGGAAGTTTACCCAAGATCTCCTGGTGAGTATGGTGCAGATGATGAAGGCCCGTGACAACGATCTGGTGGATGGAATACTGAAAAACTGGATGGAAATAAAATGGAATACTAAGAATAGAAAATAGTCAAAAAAACTTCCGTTTTAAACCGGATGTGTACTAGTGTTTGTATATTTCAAGGTAGGAAACGGAAGTTTTTTTTGATGCCCTGATTCTGCGCAGTTACTCCAGTTTCAGTTTCCAGGGGAAGATCTACATCTGACCGATGGTGGTAAGATCTCCGTTCCAGTGCAAAAGTACGAGCTGAGTGATTTCCCCAAGTTTTTTTGAAATATAGAATACTGCGCGTGATAATTCGTTGATATCAAAAAAAAAAAACAAAAACCCGCCAATATTAACGTAAATAATAATCAGGAGAATATTTTGTAACCTTTTTTTCAGGAGGAAACAAACTGTTCACGGATAGATATTAATTAGAAGGTAGATTCCGAATCTTACTGTTACAGCGCCATCAACTTGAAGCCATGAGAAATCTGGGCATAAATTTGCCGTGGAGAATTAGCTGTCTCGTTGATTTGTTTTTGACGATTTTGGACCTGAGGAATAATAAATTAAACACCATGCCTCAAAGTTGTTCTGCGTACAATTGTACGAATAGACATGAAAAAGAATCAGGAATCACTTTCCACAAGCATGAATCAAAATACGTAACTGAAAGATAATCGAAACGAAATTGAAATTGAAACGATGATCGAAAATTTGTTTATAAAATATAACAAAATATTTAAAATACAAAATTAACGAGAAGGTAAAGGAATATTGAATTCTATTTTAAACTTACCACTCCGTGATGGGCGTGTGAAAGAATTATAAATCTGCTATCTTCATGTTTAGCCATATGTTTAATATTATCATCTCACTTTCGGTTGGCCGAGAGGGCTAGGGCGTAGGGTTTCTAGTTCTCGAGTCCACCTGGTCGTGGGTTCGAATCCCTCCTGGGCATGGATGTTTGTGTTTGTCCCGGGCTGCGTACAGATATAACTCGTGTAAAAGGCGCAAAATGACCTTAGTAGTCGACGCCAAAATTTCTAATAAGCCAACCAACCAATCATTTTCGTCCATGACACTTCTGGGCGCTGGACCGTCCCAGTTTGCTTTAAGAATGGTTCAAATTTCGGGGTATCTTTTATAAACGTCATTGGATAGAACAATTAAGAATGTCTTTATTTACCAAGAATATATATCGAGCCATAAAGAATGGAAGAAGAGCTCGGAATACGTATTTTCAGAAATTCTTCATGTCAAATCACCTGATGCTTCGCCGATGAACTTTTGCGATTTCGGTCTTAAAAACCGCCGACTCAAGAACCTGGATGGACTCTGAAAAATGTACCGAAAGGTTTGGAACGAAATCCCACTATCCATCTTGAAACGATGTCTATTGCAGTGGAAATTACGATGCTGGGAAATTGACACCATTCAAAGTCAACGGACTTCAGCTAAAATGACAATCTGTATCAGCTATATGGAATAAAAATTAAAAAAAAGTTAACGTTTAAAATTTATCAAGAAAGGAAACATGATTTAATTATAACTAATAAAATTTAATACGAAAGTTCTTTTCCTTATGTGTGTCTAATACATTGAAAGTAAAAAAAATGATTAGTTAATCCTTAGTTTAGTATTGAAAATAAAAATTCCGTTTGAAATATTACAACTGAAGTTGTGGATGAAGTTTTTTTAAATATTTGCTGTGATTCAATAACTTCTGCCACTTCTTCCAAAATGAGTTTCAAAATACATTATATCCGCTTTTATTCTCGCGCGAAATGAGTAATAAGAAGGTTGATAACGGACTTCAATAGGATTTCTCGATTGTTGCACATAGAATGGCAAAACACCCGAGGTTGATTGAATATAGGACCCTAAAAGAGATTCTTGAAACAACAAAATCTCTTGCTTATCTCCCTTCTTGAAGCCCGGAGCAAAGCCTTTTTCCCTTCCCCATTCTCTCAGGATTTTCCTTTGATTCTTGTGAAAGAAGATGATTAGCTTTTCGGCGGACATTGCCACATCGGCATTGAATTTCAAGCGAAGATGGCGATGGCTGCCGACGATTCCCCGAAGAAGGAGGAGGAGGGATGAGTAGAGGAGAGGGAAAGGGAAACGAGTGCTTTAACCAACGATTACGGGTCCCTCCTATGTCCTCGAGGCTTCTAAGGCTCGTCCATAAGTCGCCAACCTCTTATGGAAAGTTTGCCCACTCTACACACCCATTTCATTCATCGTTAAAATTGACATTTACAATCTCACAGTGGTCTTGAAGGGTGAAAGGCGAAAAGAGATTTTTCCTTCTTTTAGAGGTTCGTTTCTTTTTATTTCCCATTTTCCATTGAACTTTTGCAAACTTGTTTATTGGACATTGTCAATAAATGATGGCCACGACTTGGAATTTCCTCCGGCTGTTTACATTTCTTTCAAGCGGTAACTTTCCGTTTCTCATAACGTTGCGATGATGAAAAATTTTGAAGAACGAAAATTACTTCTGAGTGTGTTTTGTGCAAAGTGATTGTTATTTTTTTGTTCATAGCTAATAATATTGGCCTTCTTATTATCATTTCAAGTACCTATAAATAGCGTCGAGAATGAAGTCTTTTATATAATTGCTTATTAAATATTTAATATGTTTACACATCCCTGTCTTAAAGTTTCAAACGTCAATTTAATATGTAAACAGGGATTATATGAATCATTCACGTTGCAGAGAAAGAACCCATAGTGAGCATTCATGTAGGTTTATGTGCTGTGTAGGTTCATCGATGTGTGAGCGGTGAAGAGACGGAGCTTCATGATCAGGGTTGCTAAACTTATTAATATACTGTAAGTCGGGTCCGGAAAGTATAGTTTATCAAATTTTAACAAAACCTACAGGAATTCGTACAAAACATCCTATAACATTTCTGGTTATTAATTGTGCTGGACAAAGCAGATTTGACTCATCCTCAACAGCTTAAGCGAAGCATTCTCCATAACTAAATTTCCATAGGTTTTCGCAATTTTTTTGCTGATCCTGGCCCATTTATTTCGGAAAGTATTTATTGTCTTGGCAGAATACTCAATTTTACATAGTGACCAGAATATTAAAATTTTTCATGTTTGCGGTACATTTGGAGCGTTGTTCTTCGTATGCACGTAAAGAGTCCAGGTAGTCAACCATGTTTCAAGCGTAATGGTTGTTTTCTAAATTGGGCCAGAACAGAATTTTATCAAGCTGATGGTAACGAAGGATGAAAAGAATCAATCTTTTCTTTAGCCATTCCTTCAGATAAATTCGGCAGTTAGGGTCCCTTCTGCATAAAATGGCACCGAGAGATTTCCATACAGATCCATGGCTTGCCAGATTAAGTGCCTCTTCGCAAATTTAGTATCGGAATCGAACTGTTAATCATAAGTAATTTGGGAAGCCTGGTCAGATGGCCAAACGGGCTTGGTGTCGACCTGTAGATGAATTTTCGCGGGTTCAAATCCAGCTCTCGGCCAACATAACTCAGAGTTGACTGGAAATACATCTGTGAGGCCAAGGTGTATTTCCAGTCAACAGAATAAGTAAGTTGGTGAAAACGACTTCCTGGTAATTCTGCTAAAAGTTATTAATTAAAAAATAAAAAGTAAATAAATAATAATTAATAAAAAATAATTTTTATTTTTTAATTAATAACTTTATTGTATTCCTGGGTTTATGTGTCTCGTCCTTCTCTCATATATATCCGTCTGGTAATTCCGCTGGATCATAAGGGACGTATAATTCATCATCCAATAACAAAACGTTTGTTATTCTTTTTTTTTCGTATAGATTGCGAAGAGCAGTTTTCGTACGTTGCTCTTGGGATACCGTGTACTTTGGGGAGGCTCTCTCAACCCTGACTGAAATGCCCATCTGATATCACTCGCAGTCAATTTCTTCACATCAATCTGTGAGCTGCACGACGAACACTCAATCAATCCGCAATAGAGTTTTACCGAGAACTCGAAGGCCATTTTAATTTTTAAAAATTTATTACTTTTTTGACTACTAAAATCATTTTGCGCTTTTTACACAAAATATATCTCTACGCAGCTCGGGACAAACACAAACATCCATGCCCATGGCGGGATTCGAACCCACGACCAGGCAGACTAGAGAAATAGAAAGCCTACGCCCTAGCCCTCTCGGCCACCTCACTTACCCAATCCGCTCCAATTACTTCAACGAAATTTCTAATATTCCTATTCCAGAGAAGTTAGCGGTATATAACCTGAGTTTTCGTAAACATTCTTATAATGGAGACACCAGCTAGCATACTAAAAGGAGTAAGGTGCGTTTCAAATTTATACGGACATTCAACAAAAACAAGAGTGACATAGTTTAATTACCAATAATGAAATAAATTGAAACGAAATAAAATGTTTTATGTGGAAAAAACCAAAAGTCACTTTTAAGGCGAAAATGATAATGAATTACTCTTTTATATTCAGAATTATGCAAGTGAGTGTGTCAGATTTATACGGACAGGTTCATTTTTTCAAGGAAAACTGAGTGTGAATGTCACTAAACATACTTGAAATTATTTATAGATACTCCACACGTTATGTCAACTTATTTGAAACATGGGCAGGAGTATAAATTTAACAGAATACGAAAAAGGAGAGATTGATGCTCTGGTGTCAGAAGGGAAGTCTTTGCGGTATATTGCTGCAGCTGGTAATAGAGGAAAGTCCACAGTTAGTGACTATCTGAAACGGAAAACCAAAAAACCCCAAAGAAGAAGCCTGGACCAATACCAAAGTCAACCGTTCGAGATCACCGACGCATCAGAAATGCTGCATCCAACAAGCAAACGTCTATGCGAAAACTTCAGCGAGAATTACAGCTTTCTTGCAGTGCCACAACAGTCTGGCGTTCCCTAGAAATATGCCAAACTGATGACGCATAGTCCGTTATCCACAAAGCACAAATCTGACAGATTAACATTATGTTAACATTCATGACACGTCATCCCAATTTGTTTAATATATTACATGCCATATTTTAGCATTGAAAGTTCCAGTGAACCATAATGGTTCCAATAAACCAGGTTCCTTGGAACCAATTTCGACTATCATAAATTTTACATTATATTCAATCATGACACATTGTTCCAAGCCGTTTGATGTATTACTTGCCATATTTTAGCATTGAAAGTTCCAATGAACCATAATGGTTCCCCGAAACAAGGTTCCTTGAAACCAATTTCGACAATCATTAATTTTACGTTATATTCATTCATGACACATCATTCCAAGTCGTTTGATATATTACATGCCATATAATAGCATTGAAAATTCCAGTGAGCCATAATGGTCCCGCTAAACCAGTTTCCTTGGAACTAATTTCGACTATCATTAATTTTACGTTATATTCATTCATGGCACATCACTCCAAGTAGTTTGATATATTGTATGTGATATTTTAGCATTGAAAGTTCTAATGAACCATAATGGTTCCACTAAACCAGGTTCCTTGAAACCAATCACGACTATCAATAATTTTGCGTTATATTCAATCATGACACATTATTCTAAGTCATTTGATATATTACATGCCATATTTTAGCATTGAAAGTTCCAATGAACCATAATGGTTCCGCGAAACAAGGTTCCTTGAAACCAATTTCGACTATCATTAATTTTACGTTATATTCATTCATGACACATCATTCCAAGTCTTTTGATATATTACATGACATATTTTATCATTGAAAACATTCGAGGGTGTCAAAAGCGTGCCATTAGAGCACGTGCCATTGTTTCGATTTCAACCATTTTCAAAATGGTTCACTCCCGGAACCATATTTATTAATTGCCGAAAATAGTAATTTATATCCGCTTCAATCTCGTCATTACGATTTGTTTTATATATTACTTAATATATCCCTCCATTGAAAATTGCTTGGTAGGGTCGTGAAGATACCATTTGTGCACGTTCTATTAAACGGATTTAGATAATTTTTGTGATTGGTTCGCGCCATGTCCCATATTTATCGACTGACGAAAATAGTAACGAATAACCCCTTCTATCTCGTCTTTACGATTTGTTTGATATATTACTTAATATTCTTCCCATTGAAAATTGCTTGGCGGGAAAATGGAGGTACCATTTGTGCACGTGCCAATGAACCGATTTAGATAATATTTGCGATTGGTTCGTGCCATGTACCATATTCTTCGACTGAAGAAAACAGATTTTCAAAATCTTTGATAGCCTCGGAGGAGTTAGAGTTACAGACAGACGGACAGACAGACAGACACGTTTCCCCACACTGATAGCATAAAGCACCTTTCGGTACTTAATAAACCATTAAGGAATGACATAACCAAGTACCGAAAGGTTAAACTAAACCATTCGCAGAACTATATTTTTAAACTGCCTTATGTTAACTTTGTAAGTTTCTAATGGACCATAAAAATACCATTAAACCACGTACCTTTGGACCAATTTCGACTATCATCAATTTTTCGTTATATTTATTCAAGACAAATCATTCCAATTCGTTTGATTTATTACATGCCATGTTTTAGCATTGAAAGTTGCAATA
>JAHWFO010042072.1:176480-253071 GCA_023313115.1 Rhysida immarginata | reverse complement strand
TGTTTTTATTACCGAACGGAACTTACTTTCTGGACGAGCCTCGTATAATTCAGAAAGCATTGTTGTTATAGCTAAAATTATGGTTCAAATTAAATTTTTCTGTACTACTGTAAAACTAAGTTTAAAAGCAAATACGTATTTCTAATGAGCAGACTTTCTGTTGAAGGACAATTTCCTGCTATCACTAGTTATATAAATTAATATACTATAAGATCTAAATATCGATAAATCTCACCTATTTACACAAGTCTGCTGGGAATTTTAACAGAGGTTGAACTAATTAATTTATTAGTTTATCGTTAAATGAAAATAAATGTTACAGTATTAATAATCCACTTTCATTCAGTTCAGCTATTTACAGGCAATAAACATTACTTAACTTTAGTTCACTGAATACCGTGAAACGAATTATGTTTACTTACGTGGATTCAATATTCAGCAACTAAACGCGGCGTTGCCGTTGCTACTGACTATGCTATATGTGGACTCCTGCAAAGATGTCACGCACTTTACTTTTGTTTAGAGAAACCCTTTCCAGACGAGATGTCAGCATTTCCAACTGTGTCCATGTCATACGCCACGGTCGAAGGGCAGGCGGCATTGGCATTGTCCCACCAGGGGGGCGTCATGTCATGAATCGTCCAGAGTGTCAGCTGAAAACGACACTCAACTCCCGCAATCCACAGTCCCATAGCTCAATTAGGGATTAGTTTAATAAGCCTTCGAAAGATCCCGAAAAACCTCCCCCTCCTCGTCGCTCGGGGATCTCACAACATCGTGATTTCTCGGTGACGGCGATGCGATTTGCATAAAAGCCGTCGCGAGAGACCCCTCGTCTGACACACGCTGGCCACGATAATTAATGGGCTCGGCGGCGGCGGTGGCATCGTCAACGAACGGAACGCTAACTTAATTAGGCAACATTTCAAGAACAAGCCATTCTTACCGGCTCCCAACAACTTGTTAACATTTCCATTAAAGTTTTCGAGTGGGCCGCGTCACTGATCTTCAATTGCCAAGTCGTCGTTTGCATTGGGTGGTGAAGGCGCCAGTCGCACCGCTCAACGACGAACCCGAAAACCGTCGGCTTCCTTGTTTCCCACCGAATGCGAACTATTGTTTTCGGTTTTGTTGTTGCGGTTCGTTTGCAGTTGCCGGCTTCACAATTATTTTCGGCACAATAATCCTTAACGAGATTATTCTTCCAAACTGCCAGGACAAGTTTCCTCTCAAACAGACCAAAACAACACAAAGACATTAAAACTTCCCCACCATACGGCTGAATCTGATGGAAATCTTGCGCTGGAAAATGAAATCAAATGATGATTTCAAGTAATAAAAATTTAGTTATGCTATGAAAATGAATGAAACATTTTTTTATGTTTAATAGAATTTTTATTTATTTATTTATCAAGGGAAGAAAAAAGCGTATAACTCAGAAAGAAATTTATGTGCTCGATAAGTATATTAACAGTAACTATGAGGAAAAGCCTGACCCAATCACTTTTCACTCAAAACAGTTATGTTTATCAAATATTTTATTAATTAATTGAAAAAAAAATCGCCGTCGAATATTCAATATGCAATTACTAAGGAACCAATCACAGGCTTACTACTGCAGTCGCGTGCGATTTTGCGCAGGCAGTAATTCCTTTAAATTGACCTGCATTAGCTTGCCACTTCATTTGTTTGGAAGAAAGATATCTGTGGACACAGTACCTGGTCGTGGAAAAGATGACACCGACTTTCAGAAGGAACAAATTGTTGACCTATTCCAAGCAGAAAAAACAAGCAAAGAGATTGCGTCAATTACTGGAACTGGAGTAAGAACTGTTCAATGAATTATTAAAGCCTGAAAGGAAAGATCCTGAACCATCTACTTCGAGGAGTAACTGTGGTCGGAAAGTTTTGAGTAATCGTGACCAGAGATCATTAAGACGCATGGTGAAGGCAAACCGTAGAGATTCCACATTAGAACTGACGAGAAAATTTAACAAGAAAATCAAAAGCATCTGCTTATTACTACTTACGTCTCTAACAATGAATTTCATTAATCCCGAAGAAATATTAAAGATGATTTTTGTGAAACAGGTCATACGCCTGAGAAAATAAGCAAACTGATAATTTGATGTGCTACGAATATTTTTCTGAATAATTACGGCAAGCAAAAAAATGATATTGAAAAAGAAAGTCGAAATAAAAAAAGAAAACTCGAAATAAAAAAAGAAAACTCGATATACAAAAAAAATAGTTTATCCTAGAAAAAATTGTAAAAAAAATATTTTTTTAATTTTATCAAACACTTTTTCAATTATTGTTATTATTTCATGTTATTTTTTCTTTTTTCTACAAAACATAACATTTAAAATTTGTAAACTGATTGTATTAAAGTGCTAATAATATATATGACTTCAAATAGTGTGATTATTAATTGTATTTACTTTATAAAAATTGCTGGACCAATATTAATATGTATGAAAAATAAAATGAAAGTCAAAATTTTTCCTATACTGTAGTTAAACAATAAAAAAATCAACGTTTTCTGCATAACACGAAAAACATAGCACTACCTGTGCTATATCATATTTTAATGCAGAGGCCTTGTTTCTCGATGGTTGTGGTGTAGCCCAAGGTCGTTACCGCGTGATTCCATTTGTCGCGCAGAGATGGCACCTCCTGGAACGTTTTGAATACACTGTGTATTCCAGAGTGATGGGCGCATCAGGGTAAGAAGGACTCGTCATGTATGGTACCTACTACCCAAACCTGGTGGAATTACTTCTGCTGGTTTGATCTGGGCTGTGCAACGTTTTGCAGCAATAAAATGACGTCAGAAGTGTTTTATTCATGAAAGAGTTCTTTTCTGATGGCACTGGAATATTCTAGGACGACAACGCCAGGATTCTCCGAGTTGAATTGTAACTGAATGGTTCTGGTCATATGATCAGTCCTTTCAACACACCATCCGGTCCTAAAGAATCCTGATCTTAATTCTATAGAAAGTCTTTGGGGTGTTTTAGAGCGGGGTATACGGAGCGGTTTCATTCTCCCAGCATCACTGCAGGATTTGGACCACTTAGTGGACCACTGAACTGAAATAGACGAAATTGTTGATTCCATGCCACGGTGAATACGCGCCGTCATCAAAGCAAAAGGGGGCCCAACTAAATATTAAACTGCGCGGCTTTTTTTTCGGCCAGGAAGTGTATCTTAAATGCACTGATGGCAATTTCAAAAATGGACACCCAAAAAGAGTAATATTAGATTGCTGATTTTGTGTAGACAGAAATTAAATGGGATCATTAGTAGCATATGATCAAATTTTCGAATTGTGAACTAACTAATTTTCAATGCACATGCCAGATGTTTTGGTTTCAGGTGTACAAGGGAGCTGCCTAAGCATAATAAAACCAAATGCCAGTGCTTGTAATGATATCCAGTACTGTTAAAGACCGTGGAATTTGCCTATAATTCGTCCCCTTTCACCATTTTTCCAGTTAACGTAGTTTGAGCGGGGTCGAATAGTGGTAGGTCGAGAGGTAGGTCGGTTCTTCCACCAATTTCTGCAGGAACATGAACGGGAGGTATTTGCTATACATGGCTGTTAGAGACGGTGGAGAGAGAAAGGATTTTTCACCCGCAGATGTGGTTCAGGACATAATGTGGCTGAATGTGCAGTCTTTGTAGTGCGGCAATCCAACTTGAAGACGGTAGTCTGAAGTACGAATTGTGAATCGTTGTAAGAGAACGATATTAGGAACGCCAAAAACCACACAGAACCACCAGAATCAACAGCTAGCGAAATCTTTCAGAATGGAAAGGGAATATTAGACGGTACAATATAGACGGAGACAATTCATCGTAGAATGGCTGAGGCAGGTCATGAGACAATGCGACCTTTGTGTATATCCCCTAACATGGATAAAACGTTCTGGGTATCGTTGAAACATCACACGGGTCTTAAAGAACAACGTTTGCTATATAAGGACGAGCTCCGTCTTACATCATGTAAGTTACATGAACCAGTAGTCTCCATTGGTAGCCTTGTTGGTAGGCATTTCAATATGGTCGCCATATACTTTCAACATTATTCCTTGCGACTTGTTCTTTTCGGACATCTTACTGCAATAAACCAAAAATTGTGTTGCAACTTCGAGCAACTATTTTGTATCCCCTCCCACCAGATCTGACAGAGGAATTGTGTCGTAAAGTGTCACCACCATGGGGATTCGAGTCGGAGAGCTTATTTGCCAACAAGGTGAAATTTTGATATCTGTTAAGGGTTACAGTTACGTTCTTGCAAGGCAAGAATCACTACCACACAAGAAGGATGCAATAACGTGTTTACAGACAGGTCCTTTTGAAATTGACTACACTTCCATTGTAAAATGCTCCAAATCAGTCCACAGAATATTCCCTGGCCATTTGCTATTCACTTCTATCCGTGCTACAAACCGAAGGGCAAAATCATGAGGTTCAATTGTTGCAGAGTGTGGATCTTGTAGGGGTACCTGTTTAAAATGGACCGCATAACATTTCGACCTCTTGCCCATGGGATACGCAATTTACGTGGTACCGTTCGAGACTGGTTCCAGAATATGATACAAATGCTGCATGGTGTTGACAGCTTCCATCGGACTGGATCGTCTTCCTCTTCCTGGTGCCTCACTCAAATCACTTATGTCCTGGAATTTCTTTAACTCATCTTTTTAACCTATTTACAGTATGGCTATTGCTGCCGTTCTGATAAAGCAATTTTGACTAATAGCACACAAACTCTTTTCTCCACAGCCGTGTCAATTGACGGCTGTCATGTGATACTGCTTTACAGCGCTCTTTTTCGCCTGGTGGCTAAAATTGGAAAAGATTTTTTTCAGCTTAAATAGCCTCCGCATTGTCTCGCATATATAACAAGATCTGTGTCATACGTCCGTTATTGCCTGCACTGGGTACTCGTATCAAAAACCGATTTGGTCATAAAGCAATTTTATGCAGACTGAAAAAAAAACAACTTATTCTTGTCTTAAGAGTCCTTCCATTTACGGCTATAACACTAAGTATGTCATAAATAAAAATAAAATCCAGAAATAGTCTCCTTCTTTAATTTCTGCTTTCAGTATTGGGCCTTATTGTCTTTTATTTTCCTAAAACAGATTTCCTGAGCGAATTAACCTCAATTTGACGATGATATTGATTGCCTTTGCTCGACGATGAATGTACATGAATTTGTACTAGGGATAACGTAAAAAAAAGATAACCCCTCGTATTGTGTGTGAGGGGAGACATAAAAAAATAATCATTAATAAAGATATTCATTCGTAAGATGCCTTTTAGGTTGAGCAGTAAATAACAGCTTTCCTGATTGACATCGATAAATTTTATATACAATAAATAACGAAACCACGCGACTTTTCTTCCCTCTTATCCACCCTTCTCTAAGTTATCTCTTTTTTTTCCTTCTCTGCCCTGACCCTCCCCAAAGGCCTTAATAGAAGGAAAACTATGAAAGGCCTCACTTTCATGAGAATGGAATAATAGGTATTCCGATTATCAATCGTGAGAAAACGTTGGGGAGAAATTGCGCCTCGCCTTATTGCTCCTTCCGTTTGACGTGAGGGGGCAAGCGGACTGGGAGGGTCCTTGCCCGGGGGGTGAAACCTCCTCTCTTTTGCCCGGAATCCTCGTGATGAGAGCAGCGATGACGTTTAGGAAAATGTGTAGGGCTTCCCTGTGACTCGGCCTCGGACGACATTAGATGCTGCGAGTTTTGATTGATTCCAATTTATTTCCCCCGGCCAGCCGAGAGCTGTCAGAGGCAAGCGGCCCCACATCCATCAGCCGTCCCCGCCCCGCCTGTTATTGCGCGCCGCACCCCGACATGTCCGGCTTTATTGGTGCGAGCGAGAAAGTAAGGGCCACTTGTCCCATCCACTCTCTGACCTCCCCACCCCACCCCCACCTCCACTATTCCCCACCACCTCTTCCTCAAACCTCCTCCACAATCACCCCTCCGAGGCACCTGGCAAGAGAGAGCGAAAGAGACTCACGCCATCTCTCGCTCCTTTTATTCTCTGCGTTTGTGATTAACGGCATTTTAATATAAAATATTTGGCATCACGAAGTGAAATTACTTAATGATACACGAAGCAATAAAACAAGGCTCGTAAATCAATCTCGGAAACGAAAGAAATTTAAGCCAAGAAGAATAGACGACAGCCATTAGATGATTAAAATGGGAAAACGCATTCAGCACATAAAAGATTTTAAAAATTTACTTAAAATGTCGTTAAATCAGGCTATATTCCAATGAATCCTTTAAAATTTCTCTAATAGAAAGGAAAAGCATGTAAAACATAATTTTCTTAATAATCAATTATTAATAATGTCATCTTTATTATTACTGAATTATCAGCTTAAATGGGACGACAGATAATTATCAGAGGAGTCATCCGAGGAATCTGCCCCTTTTTTTTCTTTAATCCATTAACAAGTATACAAATCATAGGCTTGTATATCAGCCTTTGAAATCAAAATCTCTCGGTAAATTTTAACGTTCAGAGAGTTTCTTTAAATTTTTATGGACTTGATAAAAGAATTCGTATCATTGTCGACTCATGTTAACTGGTCCATTTTAAGTATAGAGAATCTAAAATAAACGGAATTCCAGGAACATTGGAAACATCACAGAAATAAGAATGAAAACACTCTTCCACATCCTCCTATAAAAAATAAAGGAAAACATGTGAGTTCGTCACACGAAACAATTTGAATATGCGAGCTTTACAAAAATATAAATTGAATTAAAACTAATTACCGCGCAAGCAGCGCGCGGGCCCGTTAATAATTCAATACAGATCTAATGTGAATTAAGACGATACAGAGAATTCGCTAAAAAAAAAATATGTATATATAAACCCTAACAGTATAATCCTTTTTGGACGTGACAACAACTAGTTACCATGATGATATTAAAGGTTCTGTATGTTATTTTGGGAGGAAGGGATATTAAAAATTTTATTATCTTAGAAATTTCTTTTAATCGAGGGCGCCACAATACTTAAATGTCATCTTTTGTAGAGGGTGCAACTCTATTATACAGGGTGTCTCATCTAAAGTGAACCAATCAGCGTTTTTTGATCAGAATGTACGGGAAAGCATTCTCAGCGTAGACGCAGGAATGCATTCTCGATAAGGGTTGAATCCGTTTCAATCATCTGTTTCAAATGTCTCATTCCCCGGAAAAACACTTGAAAGGGAAATATATTTATTTTTCTGAGAATCTACTTAAATTTTCTGCGAAGCTCATAATTCCAGATAATTAGCGAATTTAGTTGAAATGGCTTCGTCTAGTCATTCTCACAAACAGTTGTTGTGTGTATGGTTGCGGCTCATAAAATCTTAAAAAGAGCTTCTAATAATCATTTTTAAATTTAATCTGTAAAAAAAACAGAAACCGTAGATTTTTACCTCAAATAGGGGGGTTCTAGGAAATATACATTTTATGTCTTTGACAACATATAAAAAAAAATTTCTTCAGAAGTTAGACTTCCTCTAGTGTGTTCTCTTTATTTTTAGATAAATGAATTAGAATCTTATTTTTCATTTACTTGTAAGTTAAAATATCAGATAATAAACTTTCTTCCTCTCTGTACTTTCTTTTTGATGAATTTTTCCATTAAAGGGGAAAATTAATCCTCTTCCTTTATTAATGAAGTGGATACTGCACAGATGAGTTTACCTAAAATTTCCAATTTTAAATTTACAAACACCAGAAACATAATTTCTAGCTATTGAGATCTTTAATAGAATTTTGATTTAATTTTTAATATAAATTTTTTTAATCCTTTTCTAAATAAACTCCTATAATTGCTTTTTTTTAACCTTTGTTTCTGTTTCATTTGATGGTTGAGTAACATTACATTAAAATCTTGATATTCTCCTTTTTAATGTGAAAAAACGAAAAATAACATATGTATAAAAAAAAACAAATAAAATAAATATAAAGTCACCAATCTTGAAAAACCGTCTTGGGGATAGATGGAAATAAACTTGATGCAAACGATGCAGTCTTTTGAAGATTATGGCAGAAGATGGTGATAATAGTAATACAATAAAACCTGAAAAAGGTCGAAGATGATCAAAAATGATGGTAACAAAATACAATTAATAAATCTTGAAGAAGGTGATCCAAATGATAGAAGTAAACTGAAGAAAAGAGTTTACACAGAACAGGAAAATAAAGAACAAGAATACATTAACGTTTTCGAGAAAATTTCTCATCATCAGATTAAACATTTTTTTGAATAGGTAACAGTTGATATAAGAAGCGAAAAAGAGCTAACATTGATTAACATTAGTTTTACGTTAAAAGAAGCTAATATTTTAAATCCTTCTTATCTTTCGTGAAAATCAAATACATTTTCAAATATAAATCCTGTACTTTACTCAAATTACTCAGTATAAAGGAATCATTTTCTTTTATTTTCCCAAATCCAAGTCGAATTTCATTTCAATACGTTTTAATGAATACACTTGATTCCTGCAAGTTTTCGCGCATTTGTCGCTAGGTGGCAACCTTGTTGTTTTTCGAGCAAACTCCTCACACTCTATAGCCAACTTCTAAATACAAATTAGATAAAGTTCGTTCAATGGAAGAATTAATATACATTCATGTGATGGATTTTTATGTGTATTCCATTTCCAAAAAAACCAACGCCATTTTCGAATATGGAAATCAACTTTGAAATGTGCAATGCAGATCCCTATTTTTAACCTTCCAGCGGGCGCGCGTATGTGAGAGATACACAACAGATGAATTTCCTTTAATATCTATAAGCGAGATGGCGCTACGATCGTCTGTTCTTGGCTATTCTCCCTGCTCCCTTTGACCTATCTTCAGTCCGAGTCTGAATTTCGAAGCGTTATTAGGGCCTTGCAGAGGTGCTTATTTGTATTTTAGAGATACACGCTACCGTTCATGTTAGTTTTGGTTGTATACGATTTTTTTTGTTCTAATAAAAATCTTTTTATATCTAAATTTCATTTCATTTGTTACTTCTAACATATCTTTACACTTTTAATTCATCTTTACACAAATGTAAATAGTTCAGTGGAAATATTGGTAATTTCATTTATTTATTTTCACGTCATTTCGGTAATTCTTTGGTCATTTTATATCGTTATTGTGTTTTATGTTTACAATGTTTCCATTTCGTTTCAAATAAAAATTTTTTAAATAAATTGCACTTATTCACCCTAAACTGATTACAACATTATAATCATTTTAACAGAAATATAAAACTCTTCGTTTAAATTGATGTACAATTTCGGTGCCTCTATCTCCTAAACAGTTGGATCAATTGAAAAAAACACCAAGAATAAAACATTTCTCAAATGTTGTGTACAACTTGAAATACCAATAAAAATATGGAATTCCGTGCACATTTCAAAGTTGACTTCAATATTAAAATTTCCATGCACACATAAAAGCCCCTCACATAAAAGTATATTAATCCTTCCATTGAAAGTACTCAAATTTGCATCTTAGAAGTTGGCTATTGGTTCACTTTAGATGAGACATCCTGTATTTTACTGACCAGGAGATTTTATTAAGTTGATTTTAAATTGATTTTTATCAAAACACCTGTCTTGAAATTACTTTTTATTAACATATTTATTTAACTTATTCATTTATCAGGTCCAGGGGAAAGTTTTTCGTTTTTTCAAATATTACAATTGGTGCTCAGATTAATGCATAAATGAATTTTTTATTCATCGAAATAATCTCCATCATTATCAACAACCTTCTCCCAACGAGATACTAAATCATAAATTCTTTTTTTATAAACGCACCCAGTTCATGTTTTAGCTCTTCTTCTGTCTTGAAGCACTTGTTTCTCAAATGGTTATCGAGAGATTGGAAAAGGTGATAATCTGTTGGAGAGATATCCAGAGAGTACGGTGGATGAGGTAATATTTCCCAGTGAAGTTTGTTTATTGCCTGACGGGTCAGCTTTGCCGTATGCGGACGTGCATGAAGAAAAACAACACCCTTACGGTTCGCAAGAGCTGGCTGTTTTTGCTTGATTCTTTCATGTGTGCATTGAAGCTGACTAACATACACGTCTTTTGTGATAGTTTGTCCTGGATGTTGGAGCTCATAATGGACTACACCAGCTGTTGTCCACCAAACACTCAAGAGAATCTTCAAGACGCTCATCACCAGTTCTAAATTTTTTGAACCAATTCTGTGCCGTCCGTTCGGTGACAGAATCATCACCGAATGATGTGCAAATGTTACGAGCAGCCTCCGCTGCTTTATGGCTAAGTTTAAATTCATGCAACAGGCAGGCTCGAATTATTGGAGATGTAGGTGCCATTTCAGACGTTTTTATCAAAATAAAATTGAATGTTTTCACTTAGACAAGTAAGTGCAAAAGAATGACCAATCATTTCTCTTTAATATATAAAAAATTTGCATTATTCAAATCATCCTACGAGAGGATTGTAACCATTCAAAAAGTACGGGTGAAGAAACGAAAAAACTTTCCCCTGGACCTGATATCAAGTGATTACCTCGTTTAATTTTGGAATTTTAATGAATTTTATGGTACGCACTCCGTTCACTTGATTAAACCTTTTTATTTTAAAAATGGTACATACAACAATAATGGCCATTGAATTTGAAACAACTATTTAATATTTTATTCGATACTTTTTGACCTTTAGATTGCAGTATATATTTATGTGGATTGGCATAGAATCAATAAGATATTGCAGCACTTTTAAGTCAATGGAAGACTAGGCGTCCAGCTTTTTTCTCTAGTTCTCGCTCGATGTTGGAAGAGAATTTTCCAAAATGCTCCAAATATTCTCTTTGGGATGATATCTAAATGACCACGTCAGTAAACCACTGACGCGAATCAACCCTGCGAGATGAACAGTGGCATTATCGTCACGAAGAAGCCCTCAAACGTAGGATAAAAATGTATCGTTAAAGAATGGACTTGTTCGATAATAATGTTAAGCTAATTCAAATTTTTATAATGAAATATCAGGTCTTCAATTACTTCAAAGGCATCTTAGATAAAAAAGGCATATTTTTCCTTAGATAGTCTTTACAGTATAAAGTTTCGGTCCTACAATAGAATTCCAAAAATATGAGAATAAGTAATCGTAAAAATATGGGGAATATTTTTAAAAACAGCGTATAAGAAATAAATCACTTGCCTTCAAAATCCTGGCATCAGACACGTGAAACTGAAGAGCATAATAAGAGTTTTGACAGTCAATAAAAATATGTTGCCATTGAAAACAACAGATTGAGTAAACAGTTTGGGCGCTGGTCCTCCAATAGGTACTTGCATAAACTATTACTTAACTTATTTCACTGTTATGCTGCAGCATCGTACAGAGCAGAAATTGAGGAAGGAGGGGGGGGCACTTTGGGAGCGGTCCCGCTTTGGCCACTTTCCTCTAATAGTTTAAAATATTAAAACATAAAAAAATTCACGTTTAAACTTAAGAATTTAAAACATAATTAAATCACTCCATATATCTTTACTCCATACCTCTTAAAAATATCTTCACTTCACACAGACAGATTCACTAACATTTTAATATAAAGTGTCTCATCTAAAGTGAACCAATAGCCAACTTCTAAAATACAAATTTGACCGAGTACTTTCGATGGAAGAATTATTGTACTCTTATGTGAGGTTTTTTTTTATCTGTATTCCATTTTCATAAAAACCGATGCCATTTTCGAATATGGAAGCCATTTTTGAAATGTGCAATGGAAACTTTTATTTTTATTAATATTTTCAAAGAACACAACATTTGGGATACGTTATATTCTTTGTGTTTTTTTAACTGATCCAACCGTTTAGGAGACAGAGGCAGTAAAAATGGCAAACTTCATATTTTCTTTTTTTAAATTATCTTTTTTTTTTAAATATAGCCCATGACTGAATATGAATGATTGGTTGGATAGAGTGTTCTTTATATCATTTCCACTTTGAGGTATTCGCGCCCTCTTACATGATTAATCTTCTGCAAATCCCGGGGCCACATACACATTTGTGTACACGGTCAGGTATTCAAACTCTTAACAACCCGATGAGCTGAATAGTTTAAGTCTCATCCCTTTTGGCAAACGGTCGGCCGCGGAGTCAGAATAATTGTCGCGGCCATTTTTTTGCTGAAGACGAAATAGTCAAATATTCACCTGATTCCGACTCCAATTTGCATGTAGATAATACACACACTGGCCAATGAATTAGAAACCCGTGATGAATTACTGTACTGATATGTAAAGCGGGGTCACAGGTCAGAAACGATTGTGATATGCAAATGAATGCAATCATGTGAGGTACATGCTCATTCCAAGCTGCAGGTACAGGGTAGGAACAAGCTGCAGCTGCTCAAGTTGAGTAAAATGGGGAAAACAGCAGACCTGTCTGAGTTCCAAAAAGGAGTTATTGTGGGAGCCCGTTTAGCTGGAGCTACGATTTCCAGGACAGTACAACTGAACGGTATCTCAAACGGTCAGGTCTCCAAAGTGTTCAATGCGTGGAAACGAATCCACAAGAGTTGTCGAAACGGCAGAATTGTGGATCAAAAACAATCAACACAAACAGGGACTGACGTCGTCTGAGACGGATTGTGCGGCAAAACCGAACGCCTACTGTGGAGCAACTGACGGCAGACTTCAATGAAGGATCATCGCAACCCATCTCCTCCAGAACGATGCGCCGAGAGTTGAAGCGAATAGGGATGGGAAGTCGCATGCCAGCGAGGAAGCCCTTGGTGTCAATAACAAACCGGAAAGTTGCAGTGGTGTAAAGAACCGTGTGACTGGACAGTAGACGACTGGAAAAAGGTGATGTGGCCGGACGAGTCACGTTACACATTGCTTTGCACCGATGGTCGCCAGAGAATTTGGTGGCAGCCCCATAAAGCGATGGACCCCTCATGTGTTGTGAACACTGTTCAAGCTGCAGGATGAGGTGTCATGGTATGGGCCATGTTTTGTTGGTATGACAAGGTTCTTCTGATATTCCTTGACAGTCGGGTGAAAGCCAAAGACTACCTGAACATTGTTGCAGATCAAGTCATCCTGCAATGGTGCATTTGTACCCAAATGGTGACGGGTTCTTCATGGACGACAATGTTACTGTCCATCGAGCAAGAATTGTTCAGGAGTCGTTTTCTGAACATGACACCGAGTTGCAACATCTGCCGTGGCCAGCGCAAAGTCTGGATTTGAATCCGATCGAGAATGTTTGGGACATGTTGGAAAGAGACATTCGTCGAAGGCATCCGCTTCCGTCTCTTCTGCAGGACCTGAAGGTCTCTCTGACGAATGCATGGTCTGCAATTACCTTACCTGCATTGCAACACCTTGTAGAGTCCATGCCAAACCGCGTATGTTCTGTAATCACAGCCAAAGGAGGGTCAATACCATGTTGAACGAAGGTTTCTAATTCATTGGCCTGTGTGTGTATTTAAACAGGTCCAAAGTTAACTTCGAATTATTTATTTATTTTTTAAAAATTAGCTGAAATATAAAAATGCCATACAAGGACCAGAATGGTCAAAGATCGACAAGTTAGGTCCTAGTAGGCGTTTATAAGTTAAAAAAATAGTATAATAATATTAAAGGTTAGTAAAACCAAAAACCATATTTGGTAAATTAAAGTTAGAGTTAAGTTTAAAGTTGAAGTTAAAGCTAAAGTTAAAGTTTACGATACCCTTTTTCAATAATTTATACGCAATGTATATACAAGTTATATAATTTATATTATAGGATTATGAAGCTTGAGCCAGAGTCGAAGTCCGAGTCGAGAAGTAATCGGAGCGGAATTATAACTCTAAAGGTATGTCTGTTGTAATGACTTCTAGTATTTTATAATACACAACTACAATACATATGAACATAATGCGCTTCACTTGTGGCACTCCAAGAATCTAAGATTAACAAATGGTAAAGTAAAATTTATATGAGTAAGTTGGGTTCATGCTACATAAATATAAACAAGGAGAAAGGTTCTACTTTGCAGCAATGTGGGTTTAATAAAGAGACGTGTTTCGATCTAAGATCATCTTCAGTCTGAGAAGATGATCTAAGATGATATAATACAGAGGCTGAAGAGGATCTAAGATCGAAACGCATCTTTGTATTAAACCCACATTGTTGCAAAGTAGAACCTTTCTCCTTGTTTATAAAGTAATTTTTGTTTACTATATTCTAGTTTCCTACATTTTAAAGTAATCTATGCATACATTGAACAAAGTTATTTCGTGTCTATTAGCCAATTGAAATTATTAACTTTCTTTCTTCCATAGTTCTTCAGAAATATGTGCCTACTGAACAAGCAGGAAAAGAAGAAAAGGGAGGTTTCATTAA
The DNA here is from genome assembly GCA_023313115.1 of Rhysida immarginata. NCBI lineage: Eukaryota > Metazoa > Arthropoda > Chilopoda > Scolopendromorpha > Scolopendridae > Rhysida > Rhysida immarginata. Next base: position 238,664 of record JAHWFO010042072.1, on the reverse strand, counting down.
ATCCTACAATATTTTATTCTAGTCCCTGTTTATTGTGTTCAAAGAAGAATAGTTTTTATTTACAAAAATAATTTGTTTAACTATTGATATGCTGTTAAATTTCACTAAGCGTAAGCCCATGACATAAATACCCAATTAAAATAGGGTAAGGAGCGATCAACAGCTCTTTAAAAAAACGCTAACTTCATCAAATAAAAAGTAGATGGCCAAAATCGCTTAGAGTCATAAAACGATTAGTAAATAAGAGCAATGTCATAATCATCTTAGCGGTGTTGCAACCGAAACACCAAGGAAAAATGAAATAAAAAGCGAGAGTGGGGGAAAAATTCCCCAAAGGCAGGCAAGCAGGCAGCTTTTCTTGCTGGGCAGTAAAGAGAAAATGTGTCTGACGAATGGCAGCTGCTGGCCAGCGACGCATTGTATACATGGAGTGGGAGTCAAGCACGGCGTTCATTAGAGAAGAAACGACCCCCCATTATCCACATCTGTAACCGTCAGATCGTTGTGAGCTATCTGTTGCAATTTCATGAAACCACTCCTAATGAGTCCGTTAGAGTCGTGAAGATTAGTTCTGCCATCTTGGGGTATGAATGAAACATTATTGTGACAGCGGTGAGGCCTCCGCAAAACGATTTCAACGAGAATGACTCCAAATGACGAGGTTTGTTTAAAGCAGGAGAGAGAGGAGGGGGGAAATGTTAGTTTGAGTAACATAACAAAAACTGTAAAAAATTAGGATATTGTAAAATTGTTTGAATTTTTAATTTGTAATATTGGATTTATTGATTACAATATTGTTCAATATAAAGCGTCAAAAGAATTCAGAATAAACCTTGCTGAAATAGCTAAGAAGTATGCATCGCTTTACATTAAGGATACTTGTAAGAATCTATTTTCATAATAGCACTATATATTAGAGAGTTTTTGGTCTAACCCCGAACTAATGGGTCTACAGCATAACAGTCCCGCGGGTGAGGCGGGCAAGATACTCGCCTCAGGTGAAAACTAGGAGCAGTATATTTTGTATTGTATTAGAGGCGTGATAGTAAATAAATGCAATAGCGGGGGTATTGAGTTTATCTATTTGACTCAGCTGAAGAAATATCTGGACACATCTTTTTATAGAGTACTTACTTAAAATTACGTGGAAATTACTGCATCTCCCTCCACCCCGCCAAAGGCATAAGTTTTTTTGTAAAATTTAATCTCGTTTTCATATCGATATAATTATCGATGAATTTGTGTGCAAACGAATAACTTTTCGATAATTATCATAGCATAAGGTTTTTAATTACTAAATTAGAATTTTGTAATTACGTGCCAAATTTTCTCTAGAAAATTTTTTAGAGATACCGTTTTTTGAAATGTATTTTGTATCCGCAAAAAGGATTCAGTTGTCATTGCAACTATTATAGCGGCCCTTAGCACAATATCTAAAGGTCTCCCCTAATATTTGGAAATTCTCAAGCTGTCGAATTTGGGTCTCGATTTATTTTCTTTTTTACATAGCTATGATAACGGATAAGACATCAGATCTCATAAGAGATCACATTACACTCGTAAAGAAACAAAACTAAGTGACCTGCATAATTGATATTTCCATCCCCAATATAGATAAATTACAAAAGAATACGTCAATAATCATTAAATCTTGCACACGAGCCAAAAGAGTACACATTAAATTTTTGCTAAATTGTTCATACCGTTCTTTCTGCCACTAGGGTTATTCCACTCTCGATACACTAAAGTCTAGCAATATTGAAGATAATTCTACAGGTATACAAAAACCCACAGAAAAGGGTTATTTTAAAGATTTGTCACATAGTAAGGAAATTTTTTACATACAGACATTTAATATTCCTAATGATTTCCCTGCATTTCAAGATCGTCTCCATTCCTTGGCCTTCTTTTGGATCCCCCTCTAAAATTTGGTTTCCGGACAGAACACACATTTTGCCTATAGTCCTTTATGCCACTGGGATTATTCCGTATTCTACAAAAAAGCTTGTAAATATTGAACATAAACCCACAAATATGCAAAACCCGACTGAGAACACAATCATAAAGGTAAACTCCACGGAAAAAATCGACTTTATCTTTTTTGCATCATAACATTAATCCAGGTTAATAGAGTATATATCATTCAAAAATTTTCCTAATATTTTATTAAGAAAAATGCCTCGAAAAATTGAAAATTGGCTGGGATCTTCCATCCCTTCTCCAGAGAACACGGCGGAACAAGGCGTCATTTCCTGCCGCGAAAACCTCGGGGAAATTCGTCGCCGAGATTCTAGTTGCTTAGAACGATTCTATATATCGTAAGATTTTGCTAACCTGTTTTTATGTCGTTATGCCTTCAGTTTGTTCTCTGTTTGGATGTGTAAATAGACAGTCGGATAGAAATTTCATAGATTTCCACAATCAGAATCGATTAAAAAACAGTGGATTAGTTTTTGACAGCGAGGGAACTGGTTATGCAACTCCAAACAGCATTGTGTGCTCATTTCAAAGCGCCTTGCTTTGTCTACGCATCTGCCGTTTTAAATTCAGTATCAATTCAAACAAGAAATTCTCCGAAACTAGATCAAGTATAAGGTGGAACTAGATGTTCTTCCAACTCTAAACGGGCCTGGCGTTCTTCAAGAACAACGACCGCAAAAGCATATGCTAAACGCGAAGGACTGAGGTAAGCTTGTCTGCAGTGTAGGCACACGCCGCCCTGTTGTGCACACGCCGACGCGGCAAGCAGTAGATCCCGTTTCACGGTTTAATGCATAGGGCTGTATATCGCAGAAGCTGCAGTAGCATTTAATTCTGCTAACGGCCTTTATATATCGCTGTCACTGTTATTAAAATCGCAGTCGTCACTACCGGTCTTGTTTCATATTCATAGTCCATTGCGATGCCCAACTGACAACTAACCGATAGCGTCCAACGTGTGAGGTCACGAATTCGAAACTCCTTCGCACTTCTCGGCAACTTGTGACGTAACAGTTGCCGAACCTTGGCGCCAGTGGGGGAAGGGGGGAAATTAAAGTTTTTTATATATTTTATCAATTTTGAGTACGAATTGAAAATTTTTATACATGCTACGTTGTTATTGAGACTTTCATCTTTCATTTTAAACAAAGTTGTTTTGGGTGTGGAGTTTACCTTTAAATTTTGTACTAGTTATTGCTTTATTGGATATTCTACTCATTTCCTAGATAGAATTAATAGTTGATTTATTAGGCTATAGGGCCAATTTACTAGCAGGGGCCCTTTTACCTTTTCCTTCATTCAAAAAAGTCAATTTGATTAAAAAATTTTATATTTACGAATAATTTAATTTAAGATAAATCAAATAAATCAATTTAATAGATATTAGAATACTTCAACCTAACAAATAATTAAATGATCCTTTAACTTCCTCTATTGGACAAATTTAAATGTCCCGGCGCCATAAATTGTGATGGAACTTAGATGATGAGTAGCATAGTCCTTAAGTACTTGCATACTAAATTCATCGAGTTTAACGCTTTCGTGCGTTCGGACAGACGAAAATACGGGAGGATAAACAGGCAAAGAAAATTACGCTCCTTATTACTAATAGATGTTATCGATGATAAAATTGAATAAATTTTGATGTAATTAGGAAGTGATAAAATTTCATATCATTCTCTAATAAAAAATTTCCACCTTACGAATAGTTTAAAGGTAGGTTGGTAAGATGCAATTACTAACCGAGGCTTTTGCTTCATAATAAGCTTAATTTAATTCTTGTATATTTTGATTCTGCTAATAAGCATTTTCATAATGATTATTAAAAGTTTTAAAACATTAAACTAATCAAATAAACGGTAAAGGTCGTTATTATCATAGGCGATTCATTAAAGTTTTAAGCCATAATTCTGTAGCGATATAGACTGCGGTTCAAAATCCCTTTGCAACCAGAATTAGCATGCTAGACCTCTTTCATTAAGAGATGACATCACCTAGGCTTAATGAATTCTATTTTTCTAATAGAACTTTTCTTCAACATGTACTCGCAAAATAATGTACAATAATAACGAGACTGTTATTAAACATCTGCTTAAGAAATTTTATGGATTTATTCAAAGTTTAAAACATTCTAGCCTAGCCCTGCAAATTGCGTGTTTTCATTTATAGTAATGACTTTGTGAAAGCTTTTCATTAATCCCAGTCCATAGTTATTAATTCGGGCTTATCAGTTTTAAAAAGGTTGAATATTATCTGCTTATAACCGTTCGGATACGTTGGAAAGATATTAGTAAATCATTATTATCAAAGGGGTTGGTAAATCATTATCTCCCATTAGAGTAAATTCACAAAACCAATTTTAAAGAATTAGTTCAAATATAAGTAATATCTGTTTATCATAATAATAAGCTCATTGTAAACCTAAATGTTGATTTAAAAAAAAGTTAATTAAAGATATAAACTGCAGAAAAATTCATTTGAATAGCAGAATATGCTAATCTCTGAAAATGTCACTGAGGTGATTGCCAGTGTCATTTCGAAATCAAAGCATTTATTAAGTCTTCTCTAGGTGGAGTTGTATTGGTCGAGTCATGCATTATTAAGCAAGCTAAGATTAGTCATATCCTGTTGAAATATTATTGTGGCCATAAAAATTTCACACGCAATCTGCTAATCTCTGATGCGATGCATTCATTTTTAATGAGTTACTTTTATAACATTGGTATAATTAAGCGATTCCATTGGAGTGCTTTACTTTTATTGGTATTTGAGGATCTTAACCCGAACGATGGCCATTTTTTTTATTTGAGAATCGTAAACAGAAAGATATAATAGTACTTTCTTTATTGATGATTTAATTTTAAAGAAGTACAAAAAATCAATAAAGTTTATTTCTTTAAAAAAATTAAAAGAAAATAGGAGATGGAATGTGTAGATGGCAATGTTCCTCTTTGAAGAACTGTCCTGCTAAAGGCAGCAGCTAAACAGGAAGCCGACTCTTTTAGAATGTTGATTGAATCTATTGCATATTTTTCACTGTTCTCGTGAAATTGCAAATGCCTTGCAAATTGTAAATCATCATCAATGCCCTAGGCGACGCATCTTTTAGGATTTCCAATGCAGATGAACATAAAGTGATTTATGACGTAGTCGAATGTGCTTTTTTTTTTATAATAACCAATAACACTTAACACGTTGAAGATAAATTGTTATTAATTAATAACAATAAATAAACATCATACAGAGACATTTTTTTTTTATTAGCGTTGATGTTTAACGTTGGTGAATTCACCGCGTATCAAAAAATTTTTAAATCAATGTATGTATCAAAATTTTTTTAATTTTAATGAAATAATCAAATTTCTAATAATCAAATGAAATGATCATTTCAAATGACGCTTGTCAGGCGCTTTTTATTGTGAAATTAAATTTTGTATTATGTAAATATTGAAACTGTATCTATAGAAAAGTATTTTAGGTATGAGTTCCTTCCATTATGATTAAAGTAAACGGAGTATTTCATGTTTGTTAAGTTATATTAAATGTACTTAATATAATCATTTGAGGTTTTTGGTCTTTTTTAATAATTAAAAAATATTATTTATACAATAATGATATTTTATACGAAATTACAAATTGAAATAATAGAATTTTTCTTCACATAGGGAAAATAATTATTGACAAATAACTGAAGTCTCGTCAGTCATCTTTTAATTAGTAGTCAGGTTTGTATTTTATGCTGTTGAAATTTATGCTTTTTGTGATTAATCTTCAGTTTACGTTGAGTTGCTTTGGGCAACTTTGGTTAGCTATGGTTTTTATTGGCCAAATTTATTAAATTGCATTTAACTATTTATGGAAACAGTTTGTTGCATGAAAAAAGAAAATAGTACATGAAGAAAGGTATTTTTATTTTCAATTTAGTAGACATATTTCACTTTTTAAAAATGACATCAGTTAAATGCAATTTACGGAAAAGACTTACGCCCTACACCCCATCGTCACCCTAGCGATTTAGCAAGCACCTGTTAGGGTTGTCTATTATTCCAGTAGCGACAGTTCTGTTTGTTGAAAATGAACTACATGATAGATAAAGAAGATTACTTTTAAATACATATACAGAATCCGCCAAAAAAATGTATACACACTTTACTAAAAACAATCTATAATTTTTTCCGTAACAGCAAAATCGAAAGTTATTAGCTCGTTCATTAAAAAACGGGCCAGCGGATATTGTAGGAAAAGTATCGTATGCACGAACCAAGAGACTGGGCTAAGATGTAGATACGATCCTGACGAATACGAAGCAGGCGCTGTTCCCTGCTGTTGGCAGCACTGTCGAGCACGGAAATTAAAAACAGAAGATTGGCGAGCAGCGTGGCCGTCCAGTCAGTCAGCCGCTGTGATCGCGACGTGAAATGGCTAAAATGCAGGCATTCAAAGAAATGAAGGCATACCTGTCGTAAAGGTAGAAATCAAAGAGGACTTATATTCATCCCTTGATGCCTGTATGAATTTAGTGTTGCAATTTTTATATTGTTTTTTTTTTCTTTTGCTGAAGTGCGTATACATTTTTTGGCGGACTCTGTATATAATATAATTAAAAACTAAGAGACTTTTTTTTTTATCCAGCCATCTTGGAGCGAATTCTGGCCAGTTAAACAAAAGGGCGAATAACCTAAAAATACATATGAAACAGCATAAACAGTTATTAAACATACATTCGAACCTCCTTAATACGTACCGCATAATACGTGTTTTTGGTTTGGTCCCGTCGCTTTGAGAAGCTATTTCCATCTAAATGTTAATGTTAATACATATTTTTGCTCCAAAATTAGATAATACATATTTTTTAATCTCAAAAATTAAGAAATTTATTTTAAGAATGTTTTATTATTACAATTTTATTGTAAAATTTTTATTAATCATGCAATATTTGATGATGTGACCCGAATTCTGATTGATTTCATTCGGCATATATAAGGAAGCGCGTATTCTTCCATAACTGCAAATTCTGATTTGTTTTCCAGAAATAAATAAATAAATAAATAAATAAATAAATAAATAAATAAATACCGAAGTATTTATAGTTCGGCCTTAGTCTCAAGCTTATTTCGTAACACAACAACTTTGGGTTTTCGTTAACGGATAATAGTCTTCTTACTTATAATCCATTTGTGCAAATTAATTGAAGCATAGCATGTTTTCTATTTTACTTATAATCCCTTACCCTAAACAAACACGAAAATCCAGTTTGATCATTTATTTATGTCGGCTATGCAATCATTACGTCTGCAGCAACTGTATTGCATTAGATTTTAGAAACCTGATCAGATGTGATTCGACCGCCGTTCGAGATGGATGCAAAGATCGTAACTCTGCACGAACACACAGCTAAGACGTATCGAGAGACTGCTTCCATAGTTGTGTGATTTTAGCAACTATCAGCCGTGTTAGTTTTGTTTTACCTAAACGTAAAGGAAAGTGTGGTCGTAAGAAGAAAACGACTCCTAGAAATGACGCTTGCTTGCTTCGACAAAGCAAAAAAGATCCCCGAAAAACTTGAAATTGTTTGTTTCAATTGATTTGCATAAGGGTGTACTTGTTTTGCTCGGTTCCTTGAAACGCATATTAACGGGGTTCGACTGTAGTTATAAATAAAGATTATAAATATACGGCATGTAAATGTTTATTGATATAAACATACAGTTGATAACAACTGATGGATTTTACGCAATACGGCTGTTTATATGAGTTATTTATCAATTGTTGATGAATATTTTTGAATAGACTTTTTGATTTCGATTCGTTATTTGAAGAAAAATCAGGCTATCTTTGATTGGTAATTTTTATGCACATCCAATTTTGAAGTAATGTCCCTTGGCCATGATGCACTACTGTCATTATCGGCACATTTTCTGGAAACATTTGCGCGGATGATTTAAACGATTGTCCAATTTTTGATTCCTGCGACCAAAAGGGAAATAATCTCATGGCGCCGGATGTGGCAAAATCTGCAGGATGTGGCAAATTTGTTACATGTATATTAGTCCAGCTTGATTTGGAGGGAGCAGAACGCACCTCGTCGTTCTAGCCATTTCACAATGTACCTGCCAGAAGAATGGAAGATCATGAAAGGGAAAAAAAAATTTTGTTTATAGAAGATTATAGTTGTTGAAAATGTACACCGTTGACTAAAACATGCCTTTCCATCCGTCTAACTATTTCGAACACCCTCATAGATTCCCATAGTATTTCGTAAAATTTCGCAGCTGTTGATACTCCGATTGCGTAATTATACCATTCACTTTTTTCATCCTTATGACGAGCTCAATCCACTTCCTGATTTTGACCAGCTATTGCCGGATCAATTACTGAAACAATATCAGTCTTATGTTTACAATCGTAGAAACATTTGAGGATCGTACAGTTAATTTGACTCCTTACCAAAAATTTTAATCGTGTTTACTTTCTAGGTCCTACTTCTCAGAAAAGTCTCCACGTAAATATGTCCAGTCAGGATGGGGAAAAAAAACAAAGAAAGAAATTTTTTAACGTAAAAACATTAATCATGATAATAATGCGATTAATAAAACTCGGTAACTTATTAGCAATTTGAATAATAAGTCCCTTAATGCCATTAGGCAAGATTATCAAATATTAAAAAAAGTTCCTTCATCTAAGCTGCTTTTTATCAAACTTAACCTATGACATTCGGTTTTGAACTTCATGGAAAAATTTTAACTTTCTGATGGCAAAGATTTTTTAATGGAAGAAGGGGGTGTGGGGAAGGGGTAAGAATTATTATATATTATTTTTGCCCTCTTCTTGTTGCTTGTTTTCTCCCATCATGATGATTTAATGTTCCTTCTTAGCGAATAAAATGAGGATTTAACTTTGAGAGTTGAGTGGAAAAATCTTCGATAGAGGGAAGCGGAGTTTGGTGAAGGGGGTTAGGGAAGAATGGGTCACGACGAATCAGCCGCTGTACTATATTTACCTCCCAGGCTCTCTTTTCTCATCCCCTCATTTTTTCCCTCTCTTCTTCTTCTATTCCTTCTCCCTACCCCTAGTTCCTACGGGCGCCTCCAAGTGGCCATCTTGCATAATTGCTACATCGATCATTGTCACGAGGGTCGGGATGGCCCCGAACGACCAAGCTTCGGCCGATGATGAATGACAGGAAGATGGGCGTCTGCGATTACGTTCAACACTGGGCTTCCCTGCTGCGACACACACACTCGTCGCCATTCTCGAGTAGCAATGAACGAAAGGAGAAGGGAAAAAAATTATAGGAACCCTCAACTTTCATCGGCACTTGTGCCTCTCCTAAGACGCTCGCGCTTAAGCCCTACATCCACGAATCGCGTAGCAGTCGATAAATAACGACGGAGTGAAATCAGGAGAGGAGCCCCCATCGAAGCGACCACATTTTCCTTTGTTCTCTATCTCGTTTAGGACGGGAGCAGAGAGGAGGAAATGTTGACATTCAATTGTTCACTCCCCCGACCATATACCCAATTACTCTGAAGATTCTTATTACATGTACAATTACGCTTTATCACGTACTGCTACTAAAGAACCTCTGTTGCATAGTGAAAACGCACAATTTTGAACGTTGTTGAAAACTTCTATGCTCTTTTGATAACAAGTCCACTAATTGAAAAATTAATAGCCGCACAATGAAACGTACGCTCATTCATACGCAACAATCTTTAATTTGAAACAAAATCTTCCTCAAGCCCCTCTGCCTCCGCAGAAAACAGTCGAAATGAGGTAAATGGCCATTAATTCAGAACTTTTTAAGGACGGCATAAAGCCACTCGATAAGGCAATTTAATTTTAGCTTAATGAAAAGGCTGAAATGCTGAAAGGAAATATTAGAGTACGTAATTTATCTCTAACAAGGGGATGACCAGGTCTGTTATGCTTGGATTTAACTGAAATTTAAATATGTTGTTACGCACCCCTTCCACTATTATATGGCATACTAGCAGAGGCACCCGGCGTTGCCCGAGATAATTACAGTTGTAGATTAAACAGAACAAGCTCATGAAGTTAAATAATAAATTTGTTTTCAGTAATTCTACAATTACCGTCTATAGACGAAGCAGTTGTTAAGGTGTTTCCGATGCCCAGATAACGTTTTGTCATCTCTGCCCAATACTCATTCATTTCTTTGCTGGCATTTCAATAGATATGAATTAGTGTTATAATCCTTCGAAATATTATTATAGGACATAATACTATATGGTTTTTGGTTTGAAGAGTTGAGTTCATGTATGCTTTGTTATCGGTTATGTCGTCAACTGTAGCTCGAACGAAGGAACTGCGTCCTCTGTCATCTTTCACTCTTTCTCAATAGTCTGCTAACTCTCCATTATCTCCGGTTACGGATCATTATTAAATATTTCTAAGAAAATGTAACTTCTAAGAAAAGCCCGAACAACAGGAATTCTACGTATTGTTACATATTCCATTTTGTTTTATAATTCTCAGAGGTGGGATGGAACCATCATTCCTAATGAACCTACTTATATTGCACACTTTGCCCGGGACTTTACTTACCCTCTTGTTGTTCTGGCTTAGATTAAAATGTTATCCATCTTCACCCCCGGGGAGCATTACCGGATACTTTAGACCTATCTTTTAAAACTTCCCTTGCCCTTGACGTATAAGCTCTTATACCCTCCTGCTCTGTGTTCAGATGTTTCCAATGCGCGGATAGTTTTTATCTTTCTGTTGCAAATTTCACTGATCAATACTCGTTCTTTCTCTTTTTTTGCCAAACACACAAATTTTCGCCAGTCGTCTGGACGTTTTTAGGGAGCTCAAGGGAGACCCGTGTGATTCCTTAGCCTCCTCGATAAACATTGCCTTATCTATGTCCTGTCATTGCATAATCATATTTATGCTCGTTGTTAATAATTCGTTACCCTCCTCTCTAAAAGAGGTTAATATGGTTAATTATGTAGTGCAACACCAGTTAATGTGTTAAACTTTCAACCCCCCCCCCCCCCCCCCCTTAGGGGTTGAATTTCGAAAAATCCCTTCTTAGTGCTCACTTACAATTTGTAAAAAACCTCTGTACAAGATTTCAAGTTTCTAGGCCTTATGGTTTGGGCTGTGCGTTGATCACTCACTCAGTCAGTTTCTTCTTTTATATATATAGATTTACACATTCAGGGATTATGACATTCAAATAGTCAACGTGATCAAGTAGGTTAGTCGATAGATTACAATACCAAAGGTCCCGGGTTCAAATCCTGCTCCTTTTCCAACTTCATTTAATTTTTAAACATGTTTTTGAACAAATTATATAAGAAACTAATTTTAATATTTAAAATATATTTTTATAATTTTTTGCATATATTTCATTTGAGAAAGGTAACAAATTATTTATTTTTAATAAGTTATTGATATTATATTATTATACAGGGTGGATACAAAAATGAGCCCCCTCCCTTTTTATTTTCGTAACCGAAGCAGATATGTCAATTATGATTAATCCAATGAATAATCCAAGAAATTATAAAAATATGTTTTTAATAATTAAAGTTAGTTTCATATATAATTTTTTCAAAAACATGTTTAGAAGAAATTAATTAAATGAAAGTGGGAAAAGAGCAGATTTGAACCCGGGAATTCTAGCATTGGTATCTACCGACTTACCCACATAACCACGTTAACAACTTAATGTCATATTGTCTAAATTTGTAAACATACATCAATAGCTTACATAACTAAATTTAAATGATTATATCTCGTAAACTAATGCCCATTAGCATAAGTTACTATGCCATATAATAATGGGAGGGGTGCGTAACAACATATTTAAATTTCAGTTAAATCCAAGCTTAACAGACCTGGTCCTCCCTTTGTAAGATGCAACATGTGCACAAAAGCGAAATTCAAATGAACGAATTTAAATTATAATTATGCACGTTTTTTGAATATGACTTTTCAAAATAATATCGAGACAATTAAAAAAGTTTTAATATAAGAACAATTAGATGAAAATTATATTTATATGCTTTTTATAGTCATTTCAGAAATTTCAGTTTTTTCAAAATATTAACTTGATCTGTCATTGCTCAAAGAAGTACTGTATATGTTTACTTACTTACTTTTCAAACCCGTTTAACCGTTAGGGTCGCGGGGGCAGGAGCCCTATGGAGGATCTCCAGCAATCGCGATCTTCCGCCATCAGGTGCATGTCCTCCCTGGTATTACCCAAGCGACTCGAACCCAGATTCTCCATTCAGAGTTCCTCGGGAGAAGCTCTGGCAAGTATTGCAAGAGTATGGAGTGGATGGGCAATTACTGGTTGCTATCATGTCTCTTTGCGAAAACTCTGAGATATGTGTCCGGATAAATGGCATTAAGTCAAGACCGTTCACCGTGGATGTTGGACTCCGCCAAGGGTGCGTACTGTCGCCCGTCTTGTTCATTATCTTTATGGACTGGATAGACAGGGGCAGCTAAGGCGATGAGCGTGTTTGTGTAGGCAACTGCTTGGTGGAGAGGTTGCTCTTTGCTGACGACTTTGTCCTTCTTGGGTCTTCTCGCACTAACCTTCAGCAAGCACTAGACCAATTTGCAGCCAAATGTGAAGAAGCTGGGATGAAGATCAGTGTGGCTAAGATTGAGGTTATGGTCCTCTCAAGACAACCTGCTCAGTGCGTTCTCCATGTTAGGGGAGCCCCATTGAGACATGTGGAGAAGTTCAAGTATCTCGGGATTGCATTCACGAGTGATGGGCGTCAGGTAAAAGAATTGGATGTTTGGATCGGTGCAGCAAGCTGTATCAGACGTGAACTGTGACGATCTGTGGTAACGAAACGCGAGCTGGGAAACAAAGTATATGTTTCATTATATATTTTAAATTTAAAATATTTGAATTTCCTCCAATCAAAATGTGTTTCAAATTAATAATTTTGTTTTATTCTTAAAAACGAATTTAATTCAGTTTATAGATATCAGTGTTAATAGTATCTCATTAGTATTACCAAAAATTTACTTTGGTTAGCGCGTCAGAGCGATGAGCTGAAGGTTCCTAGTTCGAATCCAGGCTAGGAATTTTCTTTCCTATTTTCATCAATATAAAAATTAACAATAGTAATTTGGAAAACCAAACTCGGAAAAAGATCGCAGTCCCAGAGGTGGATCTAAAACAAGACCAAGTCGAAGAGGCATAATTAAAGAGAGATGGGGAAAGTTATTTATCAATGGAAGTATTAATACCTAGCAGTAGAAATTTCCTCACAATAGGAAAGTATTTAAGATTATGTTTTTAATTTTTGTATATTTGTGGGCTTATACAGGGTTAACTTAAACAATAGGGGCAAACATCCCCACAAGAAAAGTAACAGAAAGTTCATATCAACATATGTCCGGAAATGCATAGTTTCCATGGAAATGGCAATAATTATATGCACGACATCATTCCCCCATAATAATACAGAGAGTGAGTTTTTTTCTTGTTGCAGAGTTACTTTTGAGCGCTCGTCATGTAGCGGAGGTACAATGTTCCCGTATTCATATCAAGATCTAGTGAAGATGGCCTTCACATACGGTTAAGCACATGTAATGATAGTGAGATTCCCTGGATGTACCAAGAAAAGTACCCCGACAGACAGCACCATCCAAACATTCGTACACTTGATCGAGTGCAGAAATCTATGATACGATGTGGGAACTCTTGTACTGCATTCCAAAGAGGCAACTTCGAATATCTTTTGCATCGTCGACACAATTACTGCCACAGCAATGTCATCTTCTCTATAAATTGATCCATTAAAGATAAACCATAAATTTCCGGAAATACATTATGTTCATATGAGATTTTTTTTCATTTGCTTATCAGGAGTCACTTCTTGAAGTTTGTCTCTATTGTTTTAGCTCGCCCTGTATTTAATATTTCCATGCGTATGTGTGGCGAGTATAGAATATTCCCCGTGAGAGAAAGAATGATAGGAACATTGTGTACTCTATTACTTCCCCAAAGATGTTTTATTTTTATGCAAGATCTATGTATTTAAAGATTTCTCCTGTATGTCTTTTGCAAAATATGTGTATTAGAAATGGAAATACTAATTATATAAATCACTTTGTTTTCCGTATCTAAAAGTATGATTTACGGTCTATTATGAAGGAAAATCTTATGCGCTATCGAAAAATAATGTATAGTATTATTATTATTTTATTAAGCACTCCAACGGTTTTGGATGCTAAAATAAAACAAAATCTATTGACGATTAAAATGACGGAAGTATAGAACAAGTGCAATTTGCATTAATATTCGGACTGACAAAAGGGAAACTAGGAAAAGACTTGGTGAGAAATAAACGCGAATAAGAACTACCGTCTTCGTTTGAAAGGTAGAACAATTCCTTGCAGGCCATTCTCGAATGAAATGTGTTAGGTATGAGCACCAGCTAGCTCATTTCTTATGCCCATTCTCCTAATAGTTTATAGTTTATAGTCGGTAAGTTTCTAGATGCATAAATTATAGAGGCATATCTGTCTAAATCTGACTTTGTGATTAAGCTGTTGTAGGTCGTAATAAGTTAGTGTTCGACTTGGCATGTTAGCGAATTATTTCTACTCTAATGAGTCAGTTAATATTTTTTATTATGTGATGCATCCAGTTTATAAAAAAAAAATTAGATGTAGATAAGCTACGCATTTTACAGTTTTCTAAAATAGTCACAAAATGTTAATAAAGATAATTTTGAAAATTTGCATTTTATTTGAATATAAACTTTGTTATATTTTTTACATTCAAATAGATTTCTGTGGCCAGAAAAACTTTCCAAACAAAGGACTAATAACTGTATCTTCTCTTCCATAGGTCTATTTAAACAGTAATGAGAATGCATGCAAAGCGTGCTATCTGGCAACTCAGGAGTCGTCTCCCTCTAGTGGTAATTTAGACAAACATCTGCTCTATCTTCAGCGTAATACTCAATATCCTACTGTCACTATATAGTTGCGTGAAGAGTGTGTCATGGAAATGGATGCCTCAAAATTGGAAAATTTCGAACTGAGAACTAAGAACTGAGGAAACGAGTTCTTCGAGTGAGACTAAGCATTGCTGAAACTTGGATGCTGCATCAGGACAGCACTATCTGTCATGCAATTTCTGGCCCAAAAAGGCATTTCAGTGGTACTTTCCTGCTTCCCTGACTTGCGGTTATGTGACTTTTTCTTTTTTTTCTCGTTCCCAAGTTAAGACGAGGAAATGTTATCTCAAAGGACGATATTTTGCCGCTGTGGAAGTGATTCAAAAGACCATGACGGGCCAGCTGAAAGTGCTCCCACCTTCATGACTAATTTGAAAATAAAATTATAGAGTAAATATAACCGATTAACATTTTTACTTATTATTATTTACTCTTCATATTTTAAAAACTTAACACATCACTTGCCACGTCTTTTCAAATTTAACGCATGCGTTGACACCTTTTCGGAACTATTTCTTATCCTGGCTGCCACGCTGTCGCTGTTAAAGTCGCACGCCTTCAACAAGTCGAATGAAGCCATTAGTTGTAAATGCTTACGTAAGATTGCGTGAACAATATCCGAATAATTCTATAGGGAGTGCAAGTGACGACGTCATTTGCGCGATGAAGGGGCCGGAAGCCTAGGAAATGGGATCGCTGGTTCCAAACATTGGAACCACGCAATATACGTACTAGTTAGGTTGAAATTTGCGGCCACTAAAAATGACATCTCTTAAATTATTATGCGAATTTGTGTAATTTATATTATTATTAAGACGTCTACTACCGTTATTTAATTTATAAATTAATATTAGAACGCTTTTTAATCACTTTTAATCATTTAACGAAAGAATGCCATCGTTCGCGGTTCTTTCTTTCTTTTGGAAAACCATAGCTGTGTAAATCGCTGTTTTGGCTCCTTCTTGCGCAGTGAGGAACTCCACAATTTCACATCTTATAAATGTTATAAATCCTGGGTTTATACAAAATGATTTTATTCCATTCCTACGTTGGAACCAATGTTAAATCCTGAAGCGAGAAGACTTGTTTGGAACCAATTTGAGTCACGTGACTGAAGAGCACCCAGGATTAATGTCACACCAGTGTTGCCAGATTTAGTAATTTCTGACCTCTATACAAACATTTAGTAAATAGTTTAGTAATTTCAATTTTTTTGGTAAATACTAGTAAAATTGATTCGTTTTAGTAAAAAGTTTTAGTAAAAATTTAGAAACAAAATCCGAATCCTAAGGAAGACCATGCCCGGTTCGTACGAGCCCTCGGAGTTCACGCTTGCTCCAACAAACGAAAAATTACTGATTGTTAAAATCCAAGATGGAGACAATGAAGGATGAATTTTGCCCGGACCCCGATGATCATGTGACTTTTGAGTGCCCTGGCCTGTCTCTCTTTGGCCTCGTTTCAAGCCGAGGCTAACGAGAAAGACAGGCTCCGGCACTGAAAAGTCACCTGACCAAGATAGGTCTATTAACAATGTAACTTCCATTGTTTCCATCTTGTATTTTAACAATCAGTGTTTTTTCCTTTGTTGGAAACAATGAAGGTTGGATTGTTAATAGACCTTTCTTGGTCAGGTGATTTTTCGGTGCCGTAGCCTGTATTTCTCGTTAGCCTCGGTTTCAAGTGAAATGACGTCATTACTTGTTCCTACGGGGCCAACGATATAACGGGCCCTAGCGCGAAAAAGTCACCTGACCATCTTAGTCCAGCCAACAATCCAACCTTCATTATTTCCAACAAACGAAAAAATACTGATTGTTAAAATCCAAGATGGAAACAAAGAAGATTACATTGTTAGTCGATTAGCATGGTCAGGTGACTTTTCCGCGCTGGGGCCCGTTATATCGTTGGCCCCGTTGTCCCTACCACGTTAGTCACTTAGCCAACGAAAAAGACAGGCCCTGACACTGGAAAGTCACCTGACCAAACTAGTCCGAGTAGCAGTGTAACCTTCATTGTTTCCATCTTGGATTTTAACAATACATATTTTTTCGTTTGTTGGAAACAATGAAGGTTGGATTGTTGGCCGGACTACTATGATCAGGTGACTTTTCGGCGCCGGGGCTTGTCTTTCTCGTTGGCTACGTTGTTACTACACCAAAATTTCACGTCTCAGTACGCGGTATAGTACCTACAAGGAAGCGACAACCACCATTCAAACACCTCGAGAATTTCGCTGAAGTGAAAAAGAACAGGCGAAGATCACAAAGTATGACTTTTGATTGGCACTGGCTTCACGCTTCATGAAAGGAAAGTGATTCTCATAATCGGGATACCGACATTTCGTTACAAGACAATTCGTGACAAACACAGCTCCTTCCGAAGAATTTGCGAGATTCACAGCTTAAAATTAAAAGAACGTGCCATAAATTTAATCATAAGTTTATGCAGTAAACCCTGCATATTTTAACATAAAAAACGCGAATGTAAGGTCATTTTATTCTATCATTAGTCTATTTAAGAAGCATCTCTCATGATTAAAACACAAGAAATCTTAATATCATGCATTTTTTTTTGGTTAAAACAATGAAAAGGTCGTCTTTAAAACTTCAATTACAATCAAAAAAGCAAGTGTTAAATCACTTAAACATTTCAGAATCTTACAATGTCTCATCAATATAATTTGTCGCAGGAACGAATTGCCCGTCGCGAATTGTCTTGTAACGAAATGTCGGTATTCCCTAATAATCATGGCAGGCTTCGCTGCAGCGCTGCCTCTCGGTTACAAATGTTATCCAAATTCATGGTAAATCCACCTGATATTAATTGTTTTTGTGGAGGGGAAGGGTAAAATTTAGTAACTTAAACTTAGTAAATTTTTAGTTATTTTCATTTCTCATTTGGTAATTTTTAGTAAATTCGAAAATTTTTGCTGGTAATTTCCAACATTTTGATTTTCCTATAGCAAGCATTTGTTCTGTCTCTAGAGTAAATTTTTCTTATTACCTACTCTCATCTTCTTTATTATTTCGCGCATTGATACAAAGATCTCATACTGTACTTGTTCCTTCATTGGAAGGTTAACCTGTCCCAAGCTATAGTTTGAAGATACTTCTGATTCCTATTGGGTACGCATCTCCTAATTTTGGCCCAATATAAAATTATCATTATCAATAATGAATGCAAGGATACAAAAGGAACTGTATCCATAAAGAATATAGGGTTTTTTTTTTAAATAATATTTGGTTTCATATTATCACTATTAAAATCTTTCTTATTATGAATATTAAATCATATCAACCTCAAAGGTCAACTGGGCAAATGCTGTCACTAGAACTTAACTACCAACTAAAATCATGTCATCAGCTTCGTCCTTGAGGACCAATCAGACAACACCCATTTAAGATTGCTCCCTCGTGCCAAATCATTACTCTATAAAATATTCTTCTGTTCACTGAAGCTTTTGTTAAATAGTGTAAAAAATGTCAAAACGCATGATTGTATAATTGTATATCGTAATTTTTGGCCACCGATTAAAGACGGCTGTTATGATGATAATACGATGGAAGGGGTGGGAGGCAAAAAAGAAAGGAGAGAAGAATAATGGAGAGAAAAAATCTTCGGTTTTATTTTATTTTTTGTTCCACTTGCGATTTCTGCCGAATGAGGTCGCTGTTGAGAATTGCACTTTCGATTGTTCTACCCAATGGGGAATAGGGATTTGCTGTGGTCGAATCCCAACTTATGAAGTCATAAATCACGTGATCCCCAGGCGTTCAATGGCAACAATTGTCTTTGGGTTTTTCCATCTTTTTTTTCAATCGTCAAGAAGGAAAAAATGTTTCAGAGAAAAAAACTTTTTTTTTCTTTTCTCCTTTAAGTTGAGTGGAGGGACAAAAAATGAAAGATAAAACTTTTAAATTCTTATAAATCGATTTTTATTAGTCGGAGATGGAAAAGTCTCAGGAAAGCAATTTTGTAATATTCAGATGCGGTGTAGAGATTTTATATAGGAATTTCGTTTGAATTTCTTATTATACGGTTTATTTGAAGATTCATTTCAAAACGTGAAATGCCGCTTAATGAAATGGCTTTTTTTCGCTTTTGTAAGCAGAAAAGGCAGAACATAATATGGCGACCAAATGTGGAAAATTAATTAGTAAATTATGATATAAAGAATCATTTCATAGGAATTATGAAAAAAACAACAAGAACAGTTTTTTCAATTCGTTAATTTGCCGAAGCTTCTCCGCTGAAAAACATATTCGTTAAGGCGGTTTATCCATTTTTCTTGTTTTCATCCAAGAAACCATTTTATCATTATGCAAAATGAAATCTTAGAATCACATTGAAGAAATCAATAATTTTTTTGTTAGTTCATTCATAGAGAATATTTATTATGTGAATAAAGGGGGAGGGAGGAAATAAAAAAAAATACTGATGTTTCTCGGAACCCTGAGAAGACTTCATGGTTTCGGGAAAGCAATTTTTAAACTTTCGTAAACAAGATAGGAAAAACGAACTATCACTTTCTGGTAAGTTATTAATTTCCGGTTTGAAGTGAATAAAAAAAAGAAAGAAAGCATGCAATGCAGTAGGCAAATAGAACTCAGAATAATTTTTCTTTCTTTAAAACTAATGAGCTTGATATTAAATTTTTTTGCTATCATATTTTTAATCATATTTTTACAGTTTCGTTTTCAAAGAAGATATCTCCAAATAACTTTTTTCCATAATTGTATACAGTATTCATATTTCCCGAAATGAAGCGCAAACTTATGATAAAAAACCCCAAAGAAAACAATACAGGGTGTCTCATCTAAAGTGAACCAAAATCCGTCACATAAAAATACAATAATTCTTCTTTTGAAAGTACTTTGTCAGATTTGTATTTTAGAAATTGGCTGTTGGTTCACTTTAGGTGAGACACCCTGTATATTCAGCTTTATTCTTTCAGGGTTACTCAATAATAATATTCTTTAAAGACTGAACTTGGAAAATAAAATTTCTTTTTTATTCCGAGGATGATTCCGAAAATGGATAATGGACCTCATACAAAGCAACGGAGAATCATCATATTAACGACGAAGACGAAAACACAAAAGGAAACACGGATTACCCTAGACTGTTGGACAACGGATCTTGAGAGAGAGAGAGAAAGTATATTTAAAACTATTGAACCCTAGTGATACAGATGTATAGAAGAACATTAGACATTGAGAAATTTGAAATTAATACCAAGTTACAAAAAAAACTTTGAGATAAAGTAATTTTTTTCTTTTAAAATTTCAATAGGGAATATTGTCGATCGATTATTGTCTTTAAAAATGATAATATAAAATAAATAAAAAACTCTTTGACCACAACAAAAATACAAAAGGAAATATACTCCCGCTGAATGATGAGTATCTTCGGGTTTTCTCCTGATTACTCCCTGTTTTACCTGCTGAATGTTAAGAGCTTCGCTCTCGAAAAGCGCTTACAAAATAAGGTCGTATTTTTCCTTTTGTATTTTTGTTGTGGTCAAAGAGTTTTTTATTTATTTTATATTATTACTTTTATCCACATTTCTTTCCCTTTTTAATTTTTCCGATGGTTGTGCAATTTTTTGCCAACTCCCGTTAAAAATGATGTTTAACGAAATTTAAACTTTGAAACTTTCTGTTCTTATTTAGTTGTTCTTATTTAAACAAACTTTCTGTTCTAACCATTTGGCCATAGTTTTTGGTATTGTACCATTTGTTTTAACAGTACTACATGTTTGAACCAGCTTTCACTGATGAAGAAAATTTCGAAGCGATGATAAATATAGTCGCCTCTAATGCCCGAGTACGCGGGTTCGATCCCGGCCGAGGACGACGAGGATTTTTCAGGGGGAAATCCTGAGATCACGCACTTCCTTCGGAAGGGAAGTAAAGCCGTTGGTCCCGTGTAGTCGTTTGCAGGCTGCACATTAAAGAACCCTTGCGAGGCAAAATTTGCGGCCCCTATAACGCCGTCCTGAAATGACCATAGCAGTTGAAAAGGACGTTAATACCAAACAAACCGATAAATATAGATGAAATTTCATCATATAGATCTTTTGTAGAGAACATATTGTCCACCAGGAGGGACACTGTAGTCTTCCGCCATTACGAACGGTCATTTTGATTCCTAGGCGTCGTATCGTCCCGTAGCGAAGCTGCAGAAATAACGAGCTATAGCACGAACTGTAGGGTTGCTATATTTTCATTCTAACACAATTTCTTCTTTAGAATCGGTGTAGTTCACGTTCCCTACTTTTTATTCTTTGTACCCGTCCGTAATGGGGGCGTCCATGCAATGAAAAGGTCTATACAAAACGGAATGTGTTTATGCGTTGTATACATTCCTATGGATTACGGTCTGAATATAGTGCTGCTTCTCAGGACAGACCAGGTCTCTACATGAGACAGGAGTCAGCTCTTATGAGAAAAGTGGCTAAATTTGGGCAAATAACTCCCTCAAGTAGCAGCACTATAAATATTTTTAGTAACTACACGTAAATCGAAGTCAAGAACTAATTCCCAGCTAAAAAATTTCAATTTTCAGTTTATTACACACGAAATACGTGTTTGAAAACTAATTTTCTTTATTCGGTAAAGAAAATTAACATAGGCACGAAATATCTTTAACATGAAAATTCAATTACACAATTTCATGAAAAACTAGAATAAATTAAATAACCATCGTTAAAAGTCAGTGATATCAGTTTTATTTGCAACTAGATTTTTATGGTACATTTCATCGGTGAAACGTGACAACATGTCTTTAGTAACAGTCAAGTCTCTACAACAATTTGCTTAGCCTGACAAATAAATTCTAACTGTCACCAATGACTCTAACAATTCTAAACTCATCCTATTTCTACTTTTAGTTTTTAAACAACTGACTTGCGAAAAGAAACTTTAAACGTGTACAGACCAAACACGCTTGGGGCAGAGGGTACGCACTGCAGGTGTGCACTAGGTCGAAACCGAAATCCGTCAGAAGAGAAAATGTGAAATTCTTCCACCGAAATCGTGAAAAAATGACTTTTTGTATTTCAATATATATGAATTTTTGAAAAAAGCCAGAAATGGCCAAAAAACAGCAAGTTGCGAACTACCAATATTTGGTAGCAAATTAAAGTGAAAAATAGCCAAGTTGGCTATAAGGCCTCTTACGCACCGGCGATTGGTTGATGAGAACCAGATTGCCAGCAACCTCAAGACATAACTAAAATATTTGTCCTCTACGCACCTGGTTGCCCAACTGTTGCCGCAACAAAATGCCGAAGTTTGTTATACTTATTGTATTAACGTCTTTATGATGAGGATATAACTATTTAGGCTAGTTATTGCATTAACGTTAAAAATTCAAAAGGTGTTAACTTTTAGGCTGAGAAACATGGTCTTGCAACTGTGTTGCAATTTTTTAGACCTAAATGATTTGATATTTATGATCACTGCCGATTGAAGTCTTATGAGACAACAACTTTTTTAAACATAAAGAATACATCCTGTTACAATAAGCCGTGGGCAAGCATATAAAGATGTAATTCATATTTTAAAGTACTATGATTTAAATGAAATAATAGAGACGTCAAAGAGTTGGGAAAAATGAAATGAGATAGCGTCCGTTTATTGAAATGCAAAAGGTTGATGAGATGAGTTATAAGAAGATTGGTTCAGCTTTAATGGAGCCTATTATATAATGAAAATAAAAAATTTCAGCATGTAAAAATGAATAGATATTGAAAAAGATATCTTACAACTCTAAGGGAAAAAATGATAATACAAGCGAATCCATTCTTCTTAGAATCGAATAGGAAGCAAAACGAAGTGTAAAGATGAACAAACATATCGGTTTTGAGGAAGGGGAGGAGAAACATTGGAACCTATCAATCTAACCTTAATAATTTTCTGAATATGTAATATTACATGCATTAATTTAACATCTTAAATTCTCAAATTAAATCGTCGTACCTCTTTTTTCCCATAGAGGTAGACAGCTTTTGTTGTGTGAATCGTTTATTTCTTGAATAGATTGTGAGCTTGTACCTCGATTCCATTATTTCACTCGCCGATCTCATAGTTTCTCCAAATGTCACATGCACTGTTGATGAAACCGAAATCCTCATCTGTCATTGTTAACAGGCAATTGCAGGGAGGGTGTGGGCATGAAACCCGTTCCCTCGACGGGGTTCGCTGACAATTACAAATATAGGACGCCTTCTAAGCGAATTACATGTAAATTTCATTTTGTAAATTTGCATGCCTTTCACCGTGCGTAAATTACGTATGAAAAATCACAACAGGGAGCGCTTTTGGGGGGACGGGAGAGAGAAAAAGAGCGATTGCGCCCATTAATAGACTGGATTTTTCCCTGCAAGGGTTTCCTCCTTTTCCTATCGTCAAAGCAAGCATAGCCTCCGGAATTTTCTGAAAAAGCGAGGGAGAGAATAGGGAGGGAGCAACCTGGCAGGATTGGAGGGAAATTACTTTTTTCCTGCATGGTAATTTCTCATGGCCAAGTATATTTTGTTTCGTTCTAAAGATGATCTAGTGTTTAGCATTGAGCCATCCGCCTCCTACCTCCGCTTGCGATCAAAATGGAAGTTACTCAACCTATCTTACAAGAACTTAAAATGTTTATACTCTTCGACTTGCAGGCAATGTTTTGTGACTGAATCCGGTTTTATGCGCTTTAAAATTTGTCCGCGCAAAATAAAATGAGATGTTAATTAAACATCTGCATAAAATTGTCTTAAGAGGCACCTGATGACAATATTTATTAACAACGTATCTGCTACAAAATTAACAGTATTTAAAAATTGTTTTCTTAAGAGTAAAATCGTTAATCGAAATTAAAAGTGACAGAAAATCGAAATTACAAATTACCTTTTGACGAAATCTACAAATTGGTATTTATGTGACGTTAATGTATAATGATAGCAGGAATTTTATAAAAATACATCTGGTAAGATTATCACGCAACCCTCATCATCTATCTATCTTCTATCTATATATATAAAGAAGGATGTTTGTGGGCTTGTCTGTATGTTTTTTATACAAATCTACAGTTTTATTCCGATCTTGATGAAATTTCGCATACATGACCTTCAAAGCATGAGGAAGGTCACTGTCTACTTCAGATTTCGAAAAAATAATAATTATTGATAAAAAATCGATATTCATGGTTATG
This sequence comes from Rhysida immarginata, assembly GCA_023313115.1. Classification (NCBI taxonomy): domain Eukaryota; kingdom Metazoa; phylum Arthropoda; class Chilopoda; order Scolopendromorpha; family Scolopendridae; genus Rhysida; species Rhysida immarginata. The sequence continues at coordinate 214,515 of JAHWFO010042072.1, read as the reverse complement.
GCAGGGCATATTAATGAGAAATATCGCATGACCAACAATGCAAGACAAAGTTTTTGCAACAATAGGTATCAACAATGGTTTCAACACGCAATTCAAAAAAATTGTAAATCGTTAATTTTTTTAAATAATCGATTACATTTTTAATCAAAACATTAAACAGTGATTAATTTAATCGACAAATGAGATTAATCAACAATCTCGATTAAAAGAGTTAATCGTCAATTTAGTCAATTTCTAGCGATTAGTCTTTTCTTCGACTAAATTATAACTTAATCATTTATCGGAACGAAATCCTGGCGGAGATTAACAATTAAAATAGAAACGTTTAATCGTGATTAACAATTGAATATTATTAATCATAATCATCAATCGTTACTTTGATTGTATACTGCCCAATCTCCATAATCGCGACTAACTCCAGACGATTTACAAAAACAACTTTTAATCATGATTAACGATTGATGATTTTTAATCATAATCATTAATCGTCAATTTGATTGAATTTCGCCCAACACTGGCAGAAGAATACATTTCAGAGCATTTAGGATCGTACGCAAACCAAACCTTCTTAGTATTTTTCCATAGGCCACCAATGGTCCTGGGACGTATGTCAGCAAGAGCCCAGAGGCAGAAAAATCTATAAGGGAGACATCAGGTGCCTCTCTGGGATATCGATAAACGGTGTGGAACGGATTCTCGTTGTCTTGATTTGTGTAGATTTGCATCGCTACTACATGACAGAGAGCTGGAAAATTTATTTGCCTTCGACACCCACCGTCGTGGAATCCGTCATAGTGTGAATCATGCTTAAGTTTTATTCTTTAATTGGACAGTGTCGTGTGAAGTGATCGCTGGAAACATACGCATTACGGACCTTACAACAAACCACACACAGTCCAACAGAATCAATCGTCTTGACCCAAGGGTAATACAGAAGAAAAAATTTGTTATACACACTATATCTGAAAAATTCAAAAAATTATAAAAACAATAAAGCAAGTGTTCCACTCTACATAATCAATGAAGCGCGTGTTATTCGATAACGGCGAATTCTAGTTATTTCTTAGGGTTTATATAACCATTTGAATTACTGTGATGAATAATTGGAAATAAGTTAAGGTAATGAATAAAAACTAAATTACTGTCCTTATCAGATTAAAGTACATAGAATGCAAGGCTTAAGTTGGGATTCTCGCTTATCGTTTCACCATATTGTTCTCCAAAGGTAATCATTTGCAATTTCTAATTAGAAGAGTTTCTAAGTTTCTAACAAAAATTGAGTTAATTGAGCCCCCTCTCTCTCTCCTTTTTAGCACATTTTCTATATATAGAAATGTGCTTATGTGATCGGTTTGTCCAGCTGTCCGTCCGTCCGTCCGTCCGTCTGTAGACAATCCCACAATTCATTGCGTTGCATGTATTGAATTGCATGTATTGCAATCTCACAATTCATTCAATCATGTCTTGAATTGCTGGAAGAAACGAATTATCCTTGCATTTGGTAAAACGCGTGTTGAGAACATGGGTTCGGTTCTGCGCGTGCTCTAAACATTAATGAGATGGTGTGCGTGCAGGATGCACGTGTTTGACGATTATTAAAAGGGCAGTTCGCTCCCTAAATCAAGAGAATTTTTTTATTCCTAGGGAGCTTAGCATTTATTACGATAACTTGAAAACGAATTAACTTTTTCACAGTCTGTTTTCACCAATCCATTAAAATGGGACAGAGTACGCAGAAGTACGAACGTGAGATAGCAGGAATAAGTACGTGCTCTAATAGCACGTGCTTAAATAGTACCATTATGATACCCTCTTAAACATTTCCTATAACAAGATATGGCAAGTAATATATCAAACAAATTGTCACAACATATCATGAACGAATATAAAAGAGTAACTAGTGATAGCAAGTATCGGTCTAATGGCACGTGTACGTGCAAGGATGTCTCATGAATGAATATAACGGTATATAGTGATGTCTGAATTGTTTAGTAGTACGTGTTTTAATGGTACCAAGTGGTACCATTGGAACTTTCAATGCTAGGATATGGCATTAATATATCAAACCACTCGTAATAACGTGCCATGAGTGACTATCACGAGAAAATAATGATAATTGTTATTGGTTTAGTAGCACGTGCCCTAATGGTGCCCTATGGAACCATATGGTACAATTGGTAATTTCAATGCTAAGATATGGCATGTAATAGATCAAACGACTCGTAACAACGTGCCATGAGTGACTATCACGAGTAAATAATGATAGTGGCAATTGGTTTAGTAGCACGTGGCCTAATGGTACAATACAGAATTTATAGAACTTTTAATGCTAAGATATGGCGTGTAATATATCAACCAACTCCTTACGCGTTATTAGATCTTTTGTTATCCATAGCTTATTTGAATCAAGAGTATAGTACTCTTAGGCTTAATGGTATTTAAAACTCATTACTAATTAATTTATTAGTAGTTAATCGCTTGCTTCAATAAGAGTTTAGTAATTTAATATGAAAATCTAATAGATGCTTACACATAACGCTTCAGCAATTGAGGCTCACTTCGTTTAACATTATGTGAGAATTCTTACAAATTAAAGAACTTTTATTTTTTTAAGTGTATGAGGAATAACTTCACTCTCCATTTACCTTTCATTCTTCAAGTTTATTCTTTTAAATTCTCTCTATACGTTAGCCTATTTAAATAGTAATTTACAATTTAGTTTTCATATTTATTTATTTACTCTCAAGTGTTTTAAAATGTTGGTTAATTCTATATATCCATGTACGATGCTATAAATAGAAAATGTGCTCCCTTTATCCGCTTTGGCGGTAAAATCATTCTTGTTAATTCTGTGGACATAATCTCAATACTCCAATTCTACCATTACAGCGTAGCAGTTTTCACATATAAAGCAATTAACAACATTATAATTATTTCCCTCTTCCAACCTTTATTTACAGCCATTAGAACACCCTCTTACAATATCCGACATAAAAATTCCTTCCCAATCGCCCATATTATACGTAACTATCAGCTCAAGAGTATCTCTATCGCCGGCAACAGACTTTGATCCACTTTATCCCCGGATCTCCGTTCGTCACCAACAGAAACCTTCAATAGAGAGACATGCCATTTCATAATTTTCCCATAGAAAAAATGTAATAATGTATGTTGTTAATAGGCGCCCTCTGAACTTATCCAATGAAACACTCAGGCAAACGTGAACTATTCTGCAAAAGTTTGACTGGGCGTATCCAATTAAATTTCCGATTTGAATTGTTAGACGTTATTGCAATCTTTAACAAATGAAAGTGGAAATTTAACTCGACACACCCAGTCAAACTTTCATTGTTCAACAGTTCCACTTTAACCCCATTTATTCTTCTCGCCATTATATCTCACCCAAATCTGTATCTTTATTATTATTATTATTATTATTATTATTATTATTATTATTATTATTATTATTATTTTTGAATTCAATTGATTTGCGTAGTTAGCAATCATTCTTTTTACTTTCGCTTAACTCACGTAGAATTTCAGTTTATCCTCAGTAACCTCAATTTGTTCTTTAACTACGCAAAGCCTAGTCTTGATATTTTTGTTATATTCGTTTTACATTAAAAATTAGTTTAGTATTCGGTTTTCTAAATTCTCTGAACAATATTAATTTGAGCTATGTTTCTCAGCTCGTAGCAACTTCTTTCGTGAAAATAGACTCCATTTAAGAAGGTTTTTTTTTTCTTTAAGCAAGTTACTAACTGGGATCTTTCAATTTAGGGAGGCAGACGGAGGGATAAAAGAGAATCGAAGAAAAAGTTAATTTGTTAGTAGGGAAAGGTCCGTTCGTCGATCATCTTTTTCTATCGGGGTCGTCCTGATACCTTGACACCTTCTTGAAGTTGTACATACAGTTATAAAAGTCACCTCTCGCCATTTTCAATAATTTACTCAAGGAGAACTGCATAGCTTACAATAGTTGTAATGCCTTGCCTCTGAATCTAATTTTTTTAAGACATTGGTCAAGCTGGAGACTTCAAGTGCAGGGACTCTATATAAAAGCAAATCAAAATTAGTAACAAATAACCAAATGTATCATCTTGGCCCAAATTATACGCTTTTACCGGATATTCTGAAGAAAACATGCCATAAAAACTTCACTTCAGGATAATCTGTCATCATGGGGCTCGTTTTCACTGCAGAGCTTCCGTGATATCAGGAGCAATCTGAAGTGCTTCATCATGGACATCTTTAGGCTGACATTAGAGCAGTAGCTCTATTCGGAATAAGACTTTATTTCATATGGTTCAGTTATTTTTTTATGTTTTTTCCCCATTTCTTATCTTATGGATTAAACTAAAAATACCAAGGAAAACGCACATAAGCATAACCTAGAGCGGGATTTTCTTCTTTGTCTGGCCACATTTTTCTCATTGGGCCAGAAATTCTATAAATAGACCTTTCTCAAAATTTTCCTAATGCTCCTAACTCCACCAAAGGTTTTTTTTTTCTTCACCTGATTCCTTTCTAGTCACCCGGCAACCAACTGCTCTTAATAATGCTTTCTCTACAACAGCTGATCCATTGTTAAAGAAACATTTACTGTTAAAGTGATCAAATGTAACTATATTATTTTTAAACTGCAACATGTTACTTTCATCAATCATCAAATGTAATCTTTCAATCTCTCTATACACGAAGTAACAAAGATCCGTTTCTATTCCAGCCAAAGAACATTTTTTTTCAGATTAAAATATCAGAAGATTTTATAATAAGTTTTCCTTAAACATAAAAAAAATCATTAAATATTTTCTTATTTTAACTATTATCAATTTACCGATTCAGCTAAAAAGATCTTTAACTTTTAAGAGGGCAAAAAACATGTTTGATTTAGAGTTCTCACTCTGTAAGTTGAAATAGAAGAGTTCACTTTATCGCGTTCAATACACAGGGACATCATAGAGATAGTATACTTTATACCCTCATGCGCGATCTGTTTGCTGCTTTTTTCACGCAAGCCTACTATTGTTGAAGTACCAGGATTTAAGAAAATTAGAGCATTTAAAAAAAATGCCTAATCTACATGTTAATCAATTCTCTATCTTTTTGTCCACGGTATTTTCCATTTTTTGTGTTCCTCATTTTTGACCATAAATACTATTCTTGTCAAGTCAAGGTAACACCGAACTGAGGCGTTACAAAGGCCACGTGAAAGTATAATGCAGCCCACGAGTTCTTCTTGATCTACAGTCTGGTCCCGCTGTCTATGAAGCGTGCATTCTCTAGCTTTTATCAATCCGCGTTGGAAGGGAAACGGATTGCCTGTATTTTATCAATCCGCGTCTTCATGATTGCCTGTATTTGAAACTTCCCACAAATGAAAAAATGCAGGGTTTTCAAAAAACAGTTAAATGTAAAACAAATTGTATTATAAAGGACAAGTGGAGTAAAGGGTTAGTGGGTTAGGGTGGAATGTTAGTGAGGCAATGTTTTAGTCTAGATTTAAAAACTTCTAATGTAGGGGACAAACGCACTGTTGATGGAAGTTGTGAATATAATTTATTGCCTGCGATAATGATACTGTTTTTTTGATAAGAAAATTTAACTAGAAGTCTTGGAAAAAGGGTATTGTTTCATAGATTATAAAGTTCAGCTGGCTTTGGGGAAAATAAATGTTGAGGGAGTGGAATCTGAATTTTATTGTTCAGTCCTTTGTAGATAAATATGATAAATGAAACGAATATAATTTGAAAATTGGGAGTATGCCTATATAGGAAAGAGATCTGACACCGAGTCGGTTTTCCTTAAATTATAAAAAATTCGTATAAACCATTTCTGTATACGGTGAATACGTTTTAAATTTGTTAAGGTTGTTGAACCCCAGAATTGAAGTCCATATATTGTATTTTTATGTGAGGGGCTTTTTATGTGTATACCATTTCCAAAAAAATAAAGACGCAGTTTTCGAATATGGAAATCAGCTTTGAAATGTGCAATGAAAACCCCTATTTTAATGGTATTTTTATTTGAATATAATTAGAGAAAAGGGATATTGCAGGGAACTTTCGGAACGTAGTATCGTTCCCTCCTCCAAAGCACTGCCCGCAAGTCAAATAGTCAAACTATCAGACCATAATCATACGCACCGTCAACCTTCGTTTTCGTTTAAATTGATGAACAATTTCTGTTTCAATCTGAAAGTATCATTAAAATAAAGGTTTTCATTATACACTTTAGGTGAGACACTTTGTATAATACATTGTTTATACATTCTATATCTCGTCAAGAGATGGCTCTGCTGTCATCAAATTAGTAACCTCTACGATTTAAGATTCCGAAAGATATTGATAAAAATAATCGAAATAACACTATCAACGAATCATATTGTCAAAAGAACCAAAACATGTTACAAATATAACAAATTACTTTTGAGTATCATTGTAATACATACTATTCAAGCAAGTAATTTTATGAACTTTTACAAAACAAATATCCGAAGAGAAAGCGTAAAACTAACATATGCGCATTTCGATTTTATTTCATTCTTAGCGGAACCACGGCATAGATTAACTATCTCGTGTTGAAGTAGTGTGCAGACAGGTGGTTTTCGTAGAGCTTACTCGCGTTGGTGCGTCGGTTTTGGATATATCTATAAATATGTATCCGTTAGACGATGTCCGCGAGATTTGTGACGCTTTTCATGGATGTTGCACGTAATATTCTCTGCAATAGACATTTCCTTCTTGCCAGGTTACCCTAAGTTGGCAGGCTTTCTTCCATATTCCTGAGCCGGGTTCTGTTTCGTTGACTTTTTCTGTCTTCGCTCGGAAGAGATAAGGGTTTGCTAACTCTTCTTCCGAACATACCTTTACAATAATTAAGTAAATAAGTTTTGCACCAGAAAGTACATATGTTATCCCTTTCAAAATGCATTCTGTTCAACAATATAACTAGCGACAGCTAGACCCTGTTCTCATTATCACATGAATGGAATCATTTTCTTAGAGGTGTTCCACTGTTACATGCAATTCATTCAACCGTTTCTGCCTCTACCCTTTTCTTAATTCGCGCTTTCTACTGATCAGCTAACCACATTCACGATATTCTAACACAGTGAAAAATTGTGTTCATATTCATGAAACTTAGCTTTCTTATTATTTCTTTTAATTTACCATATAACTAGAACTTCAACTGGATTTAAAGGATAACTCTACGGAAAATGGACGTCTCTACGGAAAAATGCCCAAACAATTGAAAGCTGAAATTTAACTGGACACGCCCTGTCAAACTTTCGTCGGACGGAGCCTGACGCGGAAAAGTCACCTTAAAGGTTTCATTGTTGCTTGGACTAAGATGGTTAGGTGACTTTTCCGCGTCAGGGTCTGTTTATCTTTTGTAGTTGGCTTTGGGTGGTTTATCTCATCATCTTCAGGCCTGGTAATTTCTAGAAGGCCGTGCTCTACCAACACCTCCTAGAAAGAAAGCCTGTGCACTGAAAATTCATACATTGTTACATTATCATAAGAAGTTATAATTTAGGGTTTATTATTGTTAGAAATACGATTAACAATGCCTTTTTATGTTGATGTAACAATGAATGAAATTTCAGTGCACAGGCTTTCTTTTTAGGAGATGTTGGTTATACTCTAGGTTTCAAATCGCGCTAATTAATTTCGTTTTTTCACTTATTTAGAGTTCGAATTAAAATTTTTGATATATCCCACGATATTAATAACAGGTTAGATTTTCGATTTAAATAAAGTTGTATATGACCGTAGAGTTGTCCTTTAATTCTGTTGAAGATGTTCATATTAAGCTTTTTTTTTTAAATAAACTGTTTAAAGTTGCACTGACACAATTTTAGTTCATTAATCACAACTCAGAACTAACGATTCCCTTCATTAACGACATTTTACTCTTTGTTTCCCTATTGCCAGTAATGAGTTATGCGTTTCGTAATTTACTTAATTATTTAAAGTAATCAAAAATAAGGTAAATAACGTTCCCTCATTATTTATTATATAATCAACCAATACATAGTTATGTAATAGAATAAATGGTTGGCCAAAATGCTTGATATATTCTTTATTTACAGTGCTTTATTTCGCTAAATGGTGAATACTGATAAGATTCATTAAGATTTCCATTTATTCGGTTTCATTCAAAATTTTTTACGAGGAACCCTATTTAGTGGGAGTAACTACGAGTTAATTAAAAACGAAGGCTATAATCTGCTTGGTTAATGAAGTACTTACAGGGAGTAGAAATGATCCATTTGCGGTCAGTCAATCATTCATTGATGTGCAGACGATGCTTCGGCCATCAATTGATTCGTCCTGAGACTAAAACATTCATTCCTACTGTCACTTGATTAAAGTACACAATCCATAACAAAGTTCAGACTTGACATTTTGTCAAGGCCCCCGAGTTACCATAGTTTTCTACGCATTTTTGTCAAAATTTATTATTTCTCGCACGCTTTTACATTATCTCATTTTAGTTAAGGCTTAAGTGTTTCACGACTGTATTAAAACGCCAAGTTAAAAGCAAAGTTTTTGTTTGACCTTGTGAAATTACATTAGCGTGATCAACGCATCTTTCATAAATTAACTACTTTATGATCAGATGTCGAGTTTTAATTAGGAATTTCAACTTTGTTCTTAACAAAAGAGGATGACAGAGAGAAATGCCAGATAGAACGAGAGAGAGAGAAAAAAACTTTTTTTTTGCTGCTATGCAATCACGCTAACTAAACGAAAACAAGAGGATGGCTCTACGAATTCCCAATATGTACTTGGTAGTATGTGATATTAATGCCTGAAAAAATGCTCAATAATAAGTGAAAGCATTTTAATTGGTAATTAAAAATTCATATATGAACCATGAGGTATACGGAACTTTTTTACAGCCTTCCATTTATCATCGTTGGCATGAAGGTTAAAAACCATGGCGTTGAAAAATTATAATAATTTACGGTGAAATAATTAATCTCACGCAGATGCGGCATAATGTTTAGATATCATATGGATTTGGTGTTAGAGAACTTTATCTCCTGAATAACCAAAAGCGTTTAATTCTACTTATTCTCATATATACTCAGTTTAACATTTGGATTATTAAAAGTTGATTAGGGATATGAATTACACTTATGACCCGCCTAAAATAATTACTTAAATACATCTGCGTTAAATTGTTTATTTATTAATGAAAGCTTGAAAGAAACCTCCCAATTAAAGCATTATTTGTAGATTTTTTTTGCTGGTTTATATACTGTTTGAAGGGATGGCAAGCTCCCATGATATGTGAAAATAGAGTAAGACCGTCGATTATAATAAAAGTGAAGCAAAATAAAATTTATTATGCGAAATTAAAGTAAAATTTGTAACATCAATACATAAAAAAAGAATCAAAATAATTGAGTAAAAAATTTATTAATCATACAACTTCCCAAGAAAATGGGTTACTACGGAGTCGTGATCATGTGACAGCGAAGCCGAATCTTTACAAAATTGTATGAAATCAGTTGTCAAAGGAAGAATAACACCATAAATTACACTGAGCTGCCACCTTAATAACTTACATCTTATAAAATATGCAAAATGAGTTATTACCAAAAAAGGGGGTGGTCTCTAACCCACAAGGAGATTTGAAATACCGGATACGTATTTCGGCTACCAAATAGCCATCTTCAGCGATGAGAGACAAAAGTCAACAAAAGAAAATCAAGCCTTAGTGCTAACATAGGTGGATTTACACTTTCGTGCACACTTTTTGCAAAACTTTCCTGATTTTCACTGAAAGTCACCCAAATGGGTGGATTTACACTTTCATGCACACTTTTTGCCAAACTTTCAAGATTTGCACCGACATGCACCCACATAGGTGGATTTACACTTAGAGAATATAGACTGAACGACCAATTTGTTAGAGATACCTCTTACGGAAAATGGATCGGCCACCCAGTGACACCCAAACAATGGAACAGGCCGAAGCGGTGTATAAAAGGGATGCATTCGATCACAAATTGCAGTCAGCAGCAGCAGTAGATTGAATATGGGCAAATCCAAGGATTTGACCGACTTTGAACGAGGCATGATCGTTGGAGATCGACGGGCGCAGTTGAGCATTTCGCAAACCGCGAACCTCCTCGGATTTTTCCGTCCAACAGTGTCAAGGGTGGTCCGTGAATCGCAGTTATGCCAAAAATTTGAAGATGAACGAGGCATAACCGTGAACCTCCAACAAACACAACTCCGGAAGAAACAGGGCAGTGGATGAACGAGGCCAACGTCGACTGGCACGAATCATCCACAGCAACAGCCCAACAAATTGCAGCGCAGTTCAATGAGGGAGCATCGCAACCCATTTTGGAGCATACGGTGCGGCGCACACTGGCATCGCCACTGGACACTGGATGAGTGGAAGAAGGTCGCCTGGTCCGACGAATCGGGGTTCCTACCTCATCATCATGCGGAATCCAGACTGCGCATCTGGCGCAGACAACACGAGGCCATGGACCCATCCTGTCAGCAGACAACCATACAGGCGGGTGGAGGAGGAGTGCTTGTCTGGGGTGTCTTCTTTTGGGACACACAGGGTCCTCTGATATCCGTAGACACATTTCTGAATGCGACACACTACCTGAACATTGTTGCCGATCAGGTGCACCCGTTCATGATGACTGTGTTCCCTGGTGGTGACGGACAGTTTCAGTAGGACAATGCTCCTTGTCACCGTGCTCGAATGGTCTTGGACTGCTTTGAGGAACATGACGCGGACTTCCATCTGGTTCGGTAGCCAGCTGGGTCGTCCGATCTCAACCCGATCGAGCATTTATGGGATGAAGTTGAGAGAACCATCCGACGCCGTCCCACACTACCGTCCAACCTGCACCAATTACGGGACGCTGTGATGTCAGCCTGGGCTGCTATTCCTCCGCAACGGTTTCAACACCTTCTTGAATCCATGCCAGTACGTATTCAGGCAGTTCCCGCCGCTAAAGGAGGCGCAACACGCTATTAGCGGGGTGTCTCTAATTAATTGGTCGTTCAGTGTACAGGGTGGATACAAAAATGAGCCCCCCCCCTTTTATTTTCGTAAGGGAAGCAGATATGTCAATTTTGATGAATAGAAGATTGTGGGTGACCTATCCCATGGTGCACTTTTCATCATCCCAAATATGCAAATTAGGACACATTCAAATCTTAAAACCGTAACAGATACACAAAAAATTCCAACTGAAGACTTGTTCTGCATGGAATTCCGAACAAAACAAAAACTATTTTCAAAATCCGATGAACGGATCACCTACAATCACATATTGAATTTATTAGTTATCTCCCTATGCATTTCACAAAGATTTTTGAATGTTCAACATGCAAATTAAGAAATTACCAAAAATCAAGTTAAGTTCCGTCCCCAGTTGTGTTATGGTGTCAATGGTCGTCACATTGAGCGCATTTATGATTAACTTTGAGGTAAATGTATTTCTGCACTGTGGCTGTCTGTAAATTACAAATAATTGTGATTGTTGGTGATCCGTTCATCGGATTGTGATTTTTGTGAGAAGAACTACGTTGTTCAGAGCTCCAAAATATTACTAAAAGGTGGAAAGAGCATTTAGCTCATGTAAAATATGGCAGGTCGGAGAGATCGAGCATCGCCAAACATATATAGGACACAGATCATGGTATTAGTTCAGATAATTTTAAGTTACTTAGATCTGTCAATTCAAGAAATCAATTAGACATCTTTGAGAGTATAGAAATCTATAATAGGGATTCTAATGAGTTATTAAATATGGACAAAGGGTCGATCTCAAACTCTGTTCTGCTTCATCTATTGAATTGGTCGTGTTTTCTTGTTTCTTTTCTTTTTGTTTCTTATTTTTTTATTCTATATTATTGTTTCTTGTTACCTATTATCTTTAGTTTTTGTTCATTATAGTTTAGTTTACTCTTCCTTGGGTGTTTTTTTTATTATACCTTTTGGTTTAGTTTACCTCCCTTCCGTCTATTGACAAGATATCTCTTTATTTTATTGGCTCATTATTTAAACATGTCCAATAGTCGTTATTTTCCCATATGCTTAACCAATGGGAGATATTCTTGGCAGTTGCCCCTCCCCCCGTCTTATCTATGTATTCTCTAGCACTAAGGCTAGGTGACTCTTGTCTCTCATCGCTGAAGATGGCTACTTGGTAGCCGAAATACGTATCCGGTATTTCAAATCTCCTTGTGGATTACAGGTTACATTCCACAGATTTTGCTTAATTTTTGTTCAAATTGAGTTATTGCTTGATTTGCATGTCACATGCTCACAAATGACGGTATAAATATCCTGAAGTTAAGCCTGAAGCCATAGCGAAAATGGGAACAACCAGAGATCTGACTGATTTCCAGCATTGTATGGTGGTAGGTGCAAGACGGGCTGGAATGAGCACTTTAGAAACGACAACTATTCTGATTTTTTCACGTACCACAGTTTCAAGGGTTTATCGAAAGTGGGTTAAGGAACAAAAACATGTAGCCATCGTGAGTCCTATGGACGGAAAACCCTTGTTGATGAAAGAGGCCAGATGAAAGATTTGTATGCGAAAACAGAAAGCAACAATTGCACAAATAAAGCTGGATTCACACTACGACGGATTCCACGACGGAAGGCGTCGACGGCAAAGGATTGCTGCCAAGGAAGCGCGAATATCGGGCAGAAAACGGGATAAAATCCAATTCAAGACGGGATGTATGCTGTTTTCTGCTCGATGTTTGCGCTCCCTTGCCGCAAGACCTTGCCGTCGTTGTCTTCCGTCGCGGGTTCCGTCGAAGTGTGAATCCAGCCTTACTGCTCATTACAACTTAAGTAACTAGAAAACAATATCAGAACGGACAACTAATCGCATCTTGGCTCGACTGGATTACCAAAGCCGAAGACCATCTCGTTTACCAATGCTGTCAGAGAAGAATAAGAAAGCGCGCCTCCAGTGGGCACAGCAGCACAAAGATTGGAACATTGAATATTGGAAAAAATGTTGGATAACGAATTTTATTTTAAGTATGTAGAGAATATCAAGAATTTTTTTGAAAGAATTAATATGTCAGAATTATCGATAAGACCCTTAATTAAGATATGACATAAAAGTTTCTTCTTTTTATGTCTCCCGGTTAATCTCGTATTACCAATAAAATGTAATTGGTAAACAATCAATCGTTATTTTATCCAAAAATAAAGTCAATATATAGACAAATATTGTCATATTATGTATTAATCATGTAAAGAGATATAATAAAATATGAGAGTCATCTTATTTGTTTATCTAACTTTTTACAAAATAAGCAAATGTACACATAAGAAACTAAAACAGACGACGAGGATGGGATTCGAACCCACGCGGGCAGAGCCCATTGAATTAGCAGTCCAACGCCTTAACCACTCGGCCACCTCGTCGTGCTATTAGGTTATAATTTGTTTTTATTTAAACTATTCAAGTAGTAGTTGGATTGGAAGTGTCAAAATCAAACACATTTGCAATTGTTTAAATAGGATCGTTGGTGCGCACTTCTCGCAACAACAACCGGGGCGTAACTTCAGAATGTATCGCAGCCGACGAGAAAGACAGGCCGCAGCACTGAAAAGTTACCTGACCATAATAGTTTTCATTCTTATCAACAAAAGAGAAAGCACTCATTATTAAAATCCAAGATGGAAAAATGAAGGATTGGGTTGTTGTTCAGACTACTATGGTCAGGTGAATTTTCTATGCCGTAGTCTGTCATTCTCGTCGGCTGCGGTAATGAAATTAATCTATTTGTTGTTAACGAAATAATACCCATACAGCTTCTACACGGAAATAACTATTTTATTATAAGAGTTGCCCAAATGAAAATTGGACACTATCCGGATATTTGAAACTTAAAAGTAATCTCCATGTTTGTTGAGGTATTGGTGCCATCGTTTACACAGCAGGTCAACTCCTTTGGCGTAGAAGGATTGTGATTGTTTTTAGAAAAAGTCCTTCACTGCATCCTTCATGTTATCGTCCAAATTTAGAGCTTATTATTGGTAGAAATACGATTAACAATAGCCGCTTGATACACCTTTTGTCCGCAGGCCTTCTCTCTAGGAGGTGTTAGCCAGGGCCTGTCTTTCTCGTAGGATAAGACTCAGAGCGAGACCAACGAGATAACAAGGCCTGGAAGCGAAAAAGCCTCCTAGAAACTACCAGGCCTGAACATGATGTCAATAATTTTTTGTTGAAGCACTAAGATTGTGACGTTGAACTAACTTCTGTAATAGCACCACCCGAGGCCAACGAGAGACAGGACAGGACACTTAAAAGTCACCTGGTCATCGGGGTCCGGGCAACAATCTATCCTTCATTGTTTCCAACAAACGAAAAAATACCGATTGTTAAAATCCAATGAAGGATGAATTGTTGCCCAGATCCCGATGGTCAGGTGACTTTTGAGTGCCCTGGCCTGTCTCTCGTTGGCCTCGCACCACCAGTTCGACGTAACAATTTTTTATCTTTTCCATGTTCAGGCCTGGTAGTTTCTAAGAGGCCGTGGAAAAAGTCACCTAATCATCGGGAAGCTAGCAACAATCCAATCTTCATTGTTTAGAACAAACGAAAAAAAAATGATTGTTAACATCCAAAATAGAATGTTTTTGTGGTGTCAAATTTAATATTAAAAAGACTATAAATTTTTCAAAAAACATATTTCTTTCCCTTCATATTGACAACGAATACTATAGAAAACTATAGTTTAATATTTTCATGAATGACCCCCATTGTTGAAACCGTTACAAATAGTAAGCACGACCAGCTCTGCTTTCCGACACGTTTATAAATGAGTTGAATTAATAATAAAATACCAATGTTGTGGCTACTCTCAACAATGTTTGAGCAATTCACTTTAACATTTGTAATACGGAACAATCCATCAGTTTGTGAATACAGCTATAATCAAAACTGAAATAATAGAAGACGAGGTGGCCGAGTGGTTAAGGCGTTGGACTGCTAATTCAATGGGCTCTGCCCGCGTGGGTTCGTAATCCCATCCTCGTCGATGTGGGTTTTTTTTTCAGTTACTTTTATTTTGTGACCTTTCTTACTGTTAATATTTCAAGTGAACATATGTCGCTTCCGAAGCCGACGCGATATAAAAAAGCCGTGGACTGTTTTTGTGACATCATGCAAACGGATGGATTTTGTAAAGTTAAGCAAAAAGAAATTTAAAAACAAAATAAGGATATTTAAAATTTAAACTAAAATGATTTATTAAAAAAGTAAATGACCCATGTTTGGCAGTAATGCATTTTATTATACTGTATTTACTTAGTTATCTAAAATACAAATTCACATTTCAAAATATTAATAGTGCCTTACAAACAATACATTGTTACATCATCACAAGTCGACCCGTAGCAACACCTCCTAAAGAAAATGCCTGCGCACAAATGGTGTCTACTTCGTTACATCATCATCAAGCGACCAAATTTAGAGCTTATTATTGGTAGAAAGACGATCAACAATAGCTGCTTGATGATGATATAACAATGTATATACCTTTTGTCTGCAGGCCTTCTCTCTAAGAGGTGTTGAGGGGATGTAACAATCTACGAAGTTTTCGCGCTCAGGCTTTGAGTAGAGGTGATGTTGGCATAGCCATCACCTTCTAAACATAGAGATAGATATATACCATAGTAGGAAACTCAATGCTAAATCAAGGGACTTGGGATCAAGTGCTCGCCAGCCATAACACAGGCACATGTCTAACGAATTGCCTGGAAAAGTCCACACATATCATCCTGCACCTATGTCTGGTAGCCATTCAGTAAAGTATAAGAAAATAATTTTGAACATTAAATAAAGCTGAAAAATATTTTTTAACTCTCATGGAATTCTAGGGACTTTCTTTGGCAGTAGAATTTCAACAGAAAGTTATTAAAATAAACAGAGCGTATTCATGAGCCTTATAATATGGCGGCAGCAGCTTCAGCTCCGCCGTTGATTGGTTGTTGTATAGCAGTTTCACGCTGTGATTGGTTGCTGCGGAACGACGTCACTCTGATGAATAAGCTCTATATCTTAAATGTATATTTAATGCAATGGTGTCAGCAACAATGCCTGGTGCTTATCATTTTCTTAGACACGTTTGAATAGCGAAGCGCTCATAGATGGGTCGATCCAACACCACCTTTACTTAAAGCCTGAGCGCGAAAATTTCATACATTGTTACATCATCATAAAAAGTCATCTTTAATCGCATTTCTACCAATAATAAGCCCTAAATTATGATTTCGTATCATGATGTAACAATGTATGACGTTTCCGCGCTCAGGCTTTCTCTTTAGGTGGTGTTGGTCGATCCAGTCTTTATCGTTGTTGACATCATTGTGCATGGCCTGCAATGGGCGCGAAACAACCACTTTTCCCACTATTTCCACTTTCTCGTTCGAGAAACCACCACCAGTGAATTCATGGCGTTTGAAAATTCAAAGTGAATTCACTTTTTCCTCCAACTTCCTGCCACTTTTCTCACCCACAAAAAGCCAGTGGAAAAGTGAAAAATGATGTATGATGAGAAAACTAAAACCAGATCGAGTTTTTAGTAAATCGATTAATCAAATATTGAGTAAACTAAAATCAGATCGAGTAATTTCGTATTAAATTTATACTTTTTTTAAATTGCATTCTTAACCAGTTGTAAAGTTGATTTTTTAAATTACTATTTTAACCAATAAATTTTTATTTTTAAAAAATTACAAAATAATTTAAAAACCATAAAATTGCATAATTATTCTCAAAAACACGTGACTTAAAATAATTAAGTTATAGACATCAGTGTATAACTATATTCCGTATGTAATATCCAATTTAATGTTAATGTATTTGCATTAAATTTGTATCTATTTATTTTAATTTATTTTTAATGGTTCACTGCTAATAGCATAGTAAAACTAAAACTAGATCGAATTATAAAATAATATGCAAATGAGAACAGTTTACTACGAATTGTTTAAAAACGATTAAAAAAATAAGTCTTACAAAGCAAATTATTAAAGTACAGACTTTTAAAACTCAAGAAAATTATAGAATAGGCTTCTTTATGAGATTTACGTTCGTAATTTATCTTGATTTTACCAAATTTTTTTTTTTTTCTTTTTACTTTTGCACGTTTTAAAATATTTCATCGCCTTGTTCACTCTTTTCTCATGTTTTATCAGTTTTCTACTTATGTCTTCACAAAGCAGAAGTAAATGACACATGTAATCTTTCACAAAGCCCTTCGTGGATTAAGGGGCCCAACCAGGTTTTAGGTTTTGGTCTTTAATGACAATCGCCATTACTTCATCATTCACTTGAGGCGTTAGCGATTCTCTCGCTTTTCGTGAATTCACGCCAATTCCACTCGATTCAGGGGAAATTCAACAGTGGAAAAAGTGGCTGTTTCGCGAACGCACCCACTGATAAGAGAAAGTCCTCTACCGTGAAAAAACAACCAAAGTTTTCCAGTCAGTGTTGATGTTAAAACGCGGCACGGCAGAAAAAACAAATGTGTAAAACAAATTCAGCTGAAGAACTCAGATTTCAGAGACGCAAAACTTCCGTTTGGTTTCTCCTTTTGGGGGCTATGTTGTCGATCATTGAAAATGAAATACAGAGAGGTAATCTAGATCTAATCTGCTGTTCACTTGCACCCTAAGAATTATTCATACCGTCGTTGTTTAAAAGGGTAATTTTATAACACGAAATACTATGGTTTTGAAGGCATTTTCAAATTGTGAGCGGACCGGAAGTACCGCCATTAACGCTCGTAAATTTGAGAGAAAAGATTCACTAGACGATGTGCGATGTTGGCGCCATCCGATGGCAAAAACTGTCAGTGGGCAAACAAACAAACAACAAACAGAAAATGAATTATATATATATGTTAGGCTCAAAGAACAAAAACGCTCATTGAACGAATGAAACGTCCACGACGCGTTGTGGGTCCTTTAAAGCGCCCACAACGCGTTATTTGTGCCATGGAACTCATAAAAATAGCCACAACGCGTTGTGGCAAACTCAAAAGGACTACGATACAAAATTCGCGTCGTGGCTCTCAAAATATTTGGCCACTACACGTTGTGATGATTAAGAAAAGCCAAAACGCGTTCTAAACGTTAGTTGTTGCAGTGACGCGACCATACAGGTGATACAACAGAGTGGTTTGTAATATGGGTAAAAAATAACACATTTTTGGTCGTTATCTTTTTTTTATCTTTAATTATTATGTTATATAAATTGGTAATAAAATTATTTACCACATAAAAATTATAACAATTAACAAATATGACAATATTTTTCAACAATTTTTAATCATTTACGAAAATCTGTTGTGATGCTCAATATATTCAAACAACTAATTCACTTAAAATAATTGGAAATTTTATCACAAAACGTTTATTAAAAGTCTTTTTTTATATTTATCAAAAATATTGCAGTCATTTATATTACCATGACATTTAGAGATACATATTATGTTCTTTGAGCGACATTTGCATTTTTTATCAATAGTGTACTTTTTACAATGACACCTTACAAATGACACCATAAAAAAATTGGCCTGGCAGATTCGTCAATTATTAGTGATATACCGTGTGTTCAAAAGCTCCCGAACGCAGGAGATGACTTTCCCTGCATAACATACTGTTGTGCACGTATGCTGAAGGGCTGGCAGACAGGAGCCACTGACATTCAACCTCTTTTTTTCAATTAATGGATGCTCCCAGTCGTTACGAATCCTGCTATTTATTTTACATAAATGCAAATAGGCGAATATGAGAGTGAAATAAAAGGTTTAAGTAAAAAATACTAGAAGTTTTATCTATAAAACCTACGTTATACGGTATTAAGCTTATACCGGTACAGTACCAGTTTAAAAAGCGTTTATTGCGTAAAACAAACAAATGAAATACAGTATGCAAGAACAAGCAGAGATGGTTCTCCTTTGCGCGAGAGGGGATTTGACGCTGCACAATGCCACCGACGAATTCCATGCCGATATCCTGACTGCCCGAAGCCTTCAACAAGTACTCTTTCGACCCTGATGAAACGATTTCGAAAGACAGGAAGTGTTGCGGACAGATAACGGCAAGGTCGACCACGTACAGGGACAGGTCCGCAACATACGGCGGCCGTTGTAGCAATAATTGGAGCTTCTGGCATACAATCGACGCGTGCCGTTGCACACACCCTTCGAATCAGCCACTCATCTGTGTGGTGCATCTTGCATGGTTTGAAGTTCCACCCGTTCAAGATGCAATTTCATCAAAAAATGACAGACGGTGATGAGGATCGTCGAATGCAGTTTTGCGAGATAATGATGAACAGATGCCATGCAGATGCTGCGCTACCCCGTCGTATTTGCTTCACCGAAGAATGCACGTTCACTCTGCATGGGGAAGTAAATGACTGCAACTTCCGTTAATGGTCCGACTGCAATCCAAATTGGATGGTGAAGACCACACCCAGAGTCCTCAGAAAGTAAACGTCTGGGCAGGCATTATGGGCGGTAATCTCATAGACCCCTTTTTCATTGACGGAACACTGAATGACTCCAATACTTTCAACTGTTAGACGATGAGGTTTGTCCAGCTGTTACCGAGGTAGCAGGCGAAAATGACATCTGGTTCCAGCTGTTATCGAGGCAGTATCTGGGCGAAATATTCCCTGACCGCTAGATTGGCAGAAGGGGGAGCATTGAGTGGCCACCTCGATCCCCGGATCTTTCCCCGCTTGACTTTTTCTTATGGGGCTATGTTAAGCACGGGTCTTCGAGACGCGCCCTGCAAGCATTAACGAACTGAAGGAAGGAATTAGGCAGGTGACGGCAAATATTCCTCAGGCAATCCTAATCGATGCCTGCAGTGCGTTTGAGCACCAACTAGCGTATTGTCAAGAGGTGAACAGTGAACACTTTGAGCAAATGGTGTAACCTATGTGTACCGTTTCCTTTGGGAATGTAAAAATAAAATAAACACATTTGAGAACTTTGCCAATATGTAAAACTGATTTTATGTAATTTATTTCAGCACATGGTTCATTTTAGTGGTTGTCCGAACATTACTCCTGATTTCATAGGTTAGGGTTTCCCTACATACAGAAAGGGCAGTTCGGGAACTTTTGAAACACACGGTATATGCTTCTATAGAAACTGAAGAGGAATTACAAGAACTAGTGCAATCTATCTCCATAAATGATGATCAACAAAACCAGATTATTACAGAAAATGATAATAATGGTGAAAATGAAGCATTACAGAAAAAAAGATGACTGGAATCATACCAGAATCGAGAAACAAAAATATTTTAAGAAAAAATTGCGTTATTTGTGAAAATGAGAATACAGGAGCCCACAAGTGTTCAGGTTGTAATGAATTGGTTCACGTTATCTGTGCAGAAAGCAATGAGAATGAGGGATTTGGTGCAAACGTTACTTGCAAGCTCTGTTTAAAAAAGAACAGCAT
Source organism: Rhysida immarginata (assembly GCA_023313115.1). Lineage (NCBI taxonomy): Eukaryota > Metazoa > Arthropoda > Chilopoda > Scolopendromorpha > Scolopendridae > Rhysida > Rhysida immarginata. The sequence goes on along the minus strand of JAHWFO010042072.1, from coordinate 194,005 downwards.
CAACACTGAAAGAAAATGTGCTAAATCAGGCCACGAGCAACAGGCCCATAAAATGATTTCATTATCCAACTCTAAACTTCCTGCAGTTGGAATTGGTTCCAATGTTTTAGTTCGAGTACCTGAAGTTGATAGAGGGCGTGCAGCTCCCAGAAACGTTTTAGCTATTGTTATAGACATCAGTTCATCAGGTCTCTATAAATTAGGAAACAAGGAAGGTCTTCTCGTTCCACTTTCACAACAGATTTTCGTAAATGATTAAAAATTGTTGAAAAATATTGTTATGTTTGTTAATTTTTACATTTTGTTCTGTGGTAAATAATTTTATTACCAATTTATATAACATAATAATTAAAGATAAAAAAAAAAAGATAACGATAAAAAATGGTTTATTTTTTACCAATATTACAAACCGCTCTGTTGTATCACTTGTATGATCGCGTCACTTCAAATGCTAACGTTTAGAACGCGTTATGGCTTTTCTTAATCATCACAACGCGTAGTGGCCAAATATTATGAGAGCCACGAGCGAATTTTGTGTCGTGGTCTTTTTGAGTTTGCCATAACGCGTTGTGGCTATTTTTATGAGTGCCATGACACAAATAACGCGTTGTGGGCGCTTTAAAGAACCCACAACGCGTCGTGGACGTTTCATTCGCTCAATGAGCGTTTTCGTTCTTTGAGCCTAACATATATATAAGATAAGATAAGATTGTTTATTTTATTATGTTATCCACGCTATTGTATGATTGTGATCGTCTCTGATGTCCGTGTACGCGGTTCGATCCCGGCTGAGGACGACGCGGATTTTTCAGGGGGAAATCCTGAGATCACGCATTTCCTTCGGAAGGGAAGTAAAGCCGTTGGTTCCATGTAGTCGTTTGCCGGCTGCACGTTAAAGAACGCTTGCCAGGCAAAATTTGCGGCCCTTATAACGCCATCCTGATATGACCATATTAGTTGAAAGGGATGTTAATATTAACCAACCAAGTGCTAAATATTAAAATTTGAGCAGGAATGTTGTACACAATATCCGGTTTTTAGGTATCTTTAATTAACGATGCGACATTAATTCTAAAATTTAAGAGTGGATGAGAGGAATCGGAAGACCCGAGAGCTCAGAACGTAGCCACCGTATGTGTAAACGTAGCCACCGATGGCTATGCTCAGAGCAACACCTCCTAAAGAGAAAACCTCTGCACGGAAACGTCATACATTGTTACATCATCATAGTAATGCATTGTTATTCGTATTTCTACCAATAATAAGCCCTGAATTTGCACTACTGTGATGATGTAACAATGTACGACGGTTTCCGTACAGAGGCTTTCTCTTTAGGAGGTGTTGCTCAGAGGCATGTTGTAATGGCGGACGCATTCGAAACTTAAACATGTCCGCGCCCGTGAAATCGAAAGTAAAAAGGTGGATAGATCGTGGTCTTAGTAAACACCACCTAAAGATAAGGCCTTAGCCAACGCCTCCTAAAGATAAGGCATGAGCGCGAAAACGTTATACATTGGTACATCATCATCCGAAGACATGTTTAATCACATTTCTACCAATGATAAGCCCTGAATTATGTCTTTGCATGATGATGTAACAATGTATGACGCTTTCGCGCTCAGGCCTTAGTACTCGGTGAGAACTGCGTCATCAAACTGAGACAGATAATGCAACTTTCATTGTATGTCTCAGTTTGATGACGCAGTTCTCATCGAGTACTAACAATACCTATTAAAAAGAAAGCCAAACAACAGAAACGTCATACATTGTTACATCATCTTATTTCGACCATTGTTGATCTTCTTTCTACCAATAATAAGCCCTAAATTTGGTTGATTAATGATGCCGTAACAATGTTTGACTTTTCAGTTGTGAGGCTTTCTTTCTAGGTGATGTTGGTACTAAGGCAACACCACCTCTACTCAAAGCCTGAGTGCGGAAACGTCATACATTGTTAAAACGTCATAGGTAGTCATCTTTAATCGCATTTCTACCAATAATAAGCCCTAAATTGTGACTAGGTATGATGATGTAACAATGTATGAAATTTTCGCGCTCAGGCTTTGAGTAGAGGTGGTGTCGACTCATACCACATTCGCACTACAGCTGGGCTAGATCTAGTTGAGCTAGCTTATTCGGGCTAGCTCAGTTCAGGCTAGCTGATGAAGCCAAAGCGTTCGCACTACATTCTAGCCTGACCGAGTTTTATTAGATTCGGTACCACTAAAACCTGAGCTTGTTAATAAGTCACTGTCACTTCTATCAGTGCCACTATTTGCATCGTCGTCCTCCATCTTTTATGTTGCCGTGTCTCTCTCATGTCTTTTTTTTGTGCGTGAAATAGCTGAAACAATGATATTTTGAAGAATGTTTGTTCGTTATTGCCCTTTCCCTCAGTCAATATGTCTAGAACTTAACACCTAATTTCACGGAAACCCCTGCACCATTTCAATCAATTAAAAAAAAAATTCCAAAACATTTTTCTACTATTTTTTTAAAAAAAGTGCTCCAAAACCGGGTCCTTATTAAATTTGAAATGGGTCATTAAAATGAAAGGAGAACATAAATATTGAATGAAAGAAAAGCATTTATTTCCTATGAAATCAATCATAAAATGCAAATTCAAAAACTTTTAATGAAGTATCAGTTTCTTCAAAAGCATATGTAATTCTAAAATCATATAAAAGATCAATAAGATGTTAACAAACATCAGGATAATAATTAAAAGAAAGAACAAAGCATATTGAATGGCTACGACGTGGATGTGATATAAAAGAACCAATGATGTTCTTTAATATATGTCATTGACAAGAACATACATCAAATTTTCAAAATTTAATTTTGAGTTAATTTTTGAGAATAATTTTTATTAATAATGCAAAAATGACTGTTAATAAAGATCAATTAAAGGCTATGCATGGGGACGAGTTTTAGCACTATAGTGGCAAAAATAAGAAACCTATTTGCCTCCCATTTTAGATGCGGAAAAACATCGAATGGACAAGCCTTCTATGATCTAGTTGGCCATGTCATTGTCTTTAGGTCACGGTCTATAGCAAGGCCTCCTGTAGGCAAGGCCAGCTCACTCAGACAACATGGCGGCAATAGAAGGCTGGCAGATGATACAGCTGAGATGGATGATTTTTAATTGTGCACTATATGTTATTTTATTCACAATAGTCTTCACATTAAAATATTACAATCGTCTAACTATTTAAAATCTAGTTAGAAAAACAATTCTCCTTCAAAGTCAGTTTAGCTTAATAAATCTAAAATACATTATTGTAATATTTTAATGAGAAGAACATTGTGAATTTTTACATTCTGTTTGCTCAGCATTTAAAAAAAAGTCCATCTCACCTATATCACCTGCCAGTCTTCTATTGCCGCCATTTTGTCTGAGTGAGCTGGCCTTGTCTATAGATATAAATGGTCATGGAACTTCTGACATTTTCCATTGTTTCAAGCATAGACTACATAATAAGGAAGGTTTCAAGAATCGCAGTTTATTAAGAGAAAAGAGTGTGACGAAACGTCAGTACGAATTTGAATGCCATAGACATTGTGCCACCTGCGTCAACCAGTGTAAAAATATGTCAGAAAAATTGGTGATAGCGGGCTCCTTCGTCACTATTGGAAAAAAGGGATCAGTGCGCGAGCAGCAGCCGCCGAAATATGCAGGGTGGAAGGTCAGGGTGTAACCAATGAACGGACAGCACGACGGTGGTTCTCCAGCTTTTCGTCTGGAGACATGGACCTGGAAGATGCACCAAGGAGCGGAAGACCCAAAGAAGTGGATGACGCAGCCCTACGGCAACACTTGGAAGCCAACCCAGTCAGCACCACCCATGGACTAGCGGCGGACATCTGGACATCACAATCGAGTGTGGTTCGACATCTGCACGCCATGAGAAAAGGTCAACAGGGGCTGCCGAATTGTGCCCCACGAGCTGACGCGCCGCGCGCAAGCACAACAATGGGTGAAGGTGTGTTGTCAACTGCAGGAAAAAATCGAGGCTCTGCCACATCCAGCATACAGCCCCGACTTGGCATCTTCCGATTACCATCTCCTCCGGTCCATGGCGCACTTTCTGCGTGGACGGCGCTTTGCCAATGTCAGTGAGGTTGAAGACGCCGTGGTGACTGTTTCGCCCAGAAACCGGAGGAGTGGTTTCGCGAGGGCATCCGCCAACTGGCTGATCGTCGAATGAACACCATCGAGCATGATGGACTCTACTTTGAAGATTAGGTTGGTTGGTTGGTTTATTAGAATTTTTGGCGTCGATTACTAAGGTCATTTGGCGCCTTTTACACAAGTTATATCTGTACGCAGCCCCGGATAAACACAAACATCCATGCCCACGGCGGGATTCTAACCCACGACCAGCCTACGCCCTAGCCCTCTCGGCCACCTGGCCGGCATTTGAAGATTAGCAATGACTGATTCCTGTCTGGTGCCCATTTAAAAGTTTGCGCGGTGATCGGCTAATACCTTTGACTCAACCTCTGTAGTTGATGCCCAAAATTAATAGTGAGCTAATGCATTCAATAGTTGGTTTATCAATTATTTATTTAAAATTTTATAGAATACATTAATTTCGGCAGTATTATGTCAATAATTCTGGCTGCATTGAAACTGAAAATGAAACTAAAATTTCTAAAGGATGGGTCTACGCTACGGATACTACACGTAGCGGATAATTTATTGCCGACGCACGTCTCGGTGTTACACCATTTTCAAGGCTCGCATAATAGTAAAACCGGAAAAATTAATTTTGTTACTATTATGCGAGCCTTGCAAATGGTATAACACCGAAACGTGCGTCGGCAATAAAGTTAATAGTATCCGTATCGTATTATACCCATCCTTTATTTCATATTCACGACGATACTAGACCATGGAAATCATGAATAAAAATTTTTAACTCACGATAAGGCGGTGCTGCAAGCGTTTTTAGTCCGATTGTATATGCAGCGCTATTTTTCAAAAGAGTTCCCGCCCTATCGGGAGCTAGAAACTTTAGCTTCATTTTTAAGTCCCAGAATGCATCGCGGCCAAGTTAGCTCGACATCTCGATCGAGTTTAAACTACTAGCCCTAGTCAATCAAGTTCGAGGAGTTTCAATCTAGCTTAAGTTGGGCTAGATGCGTTCGCACCAGGGTGACCAGACGTAGTAATTTCATTACTACCGTAGTAATAAATGGCCTAAAATCCCAGCCGTAGTAATGACCGTAGTAATTTGGAAAAAGTAGTAATATGTAGTAATATTTGAATCTCCGTAGTAATAGGTGTAGTAATATCATTGTTTAAGGAAGTTTTAGGATATTACTTCCTTAGATTATGGTAATATCCTAAAACATGAGCACTAATTGGTCATCAGTCCAACATGCAACACCACTTTGACTCATTTGATGGTGTTGATTGATAAGTCTGCGTTTCGTTGCGTGAGTGGATGAAGTGGATGTTGTTTCCGTTTCACACTGTTTCCGTTGGCTGCAGTTGATTTCACGTTCAGTCTCACATCGCTTTCGCCAGATGTATGACAGCAGTCCCCTGGGCTGAGCCCACTCCGCACCCGCTCCCTCCGCCTGCTGCACGCTGCCGCCGCATTCGCATCAAGTCGCATCGCATCGCACTGTATTCGCTGGTAGGCCACAGCTTTTGTGCTGGTAGTTGGTGTTGAAGTATGCCGCCCTCCCTTGCACTCCCTCTCACTGTCGACTCGTTTGAAGTTAACTACTTGCCTTGCGTTGTATAGCACTGATCTATATTTAGTAAAAAGTCCCCTTACTCAGGACTGTATTTAGATGAAAAGAGGCCCCTAGGCTATTCCACTTATGAGGCCCTTTCACCTCCCATTTTCAATGCTAACAATTTGAATGTAGGCCCCTCTTGATCTTGAGGCCCTAGGCTGAATCCTAGTTAGGCTAATGGAAAATCCGGCCCTGCCCTTACTGTAGTAATAAGGTAGTATTTTGGGACACTTAACGTAGTAATATGTAGTAATGGGAGGCCTTGTGCCGTAGTAATTTCGAGTTTAAAAACCTGGTCACACTGGTTCGCACCACACATTTCAAACCCGATTGAGAAGTCGAGCTAAATTGAAATGTGTAGTGCGATTGTCTAGGTATAACTAAAACCTGAGCTAGTTACTAAGTCACTACTGAAATTTAATAATTTTACTTCATACTCTTTAACATAGTACCGTCCTACTAATGCTAATTCGAAATTGCATTAATTTAATGTAATCTAATTTATTGTATTCATTGAATAATTTATTAAAGTCTTGCCTATATTCAGAAGCCAAATTTTTAATTTTTCGCTGAACGTGTCCCATGTTCGATAGAGCCGGTAATCATTCATCGCTGTCGCCAAGGATGATAAAATAACAAGGATTGCTTATGCGATGCTACCATCTAGCGAGGAAATTTGCAAACAACGTAACTGTGACGTCACTCCTAGACCCGACGAGCGGGCAGCGCAGGAGAAATGCTTGGAATACGCTGTTCTGCTGCCGTGTATAATATAATTTAATAATTACTTAAAAAAACCAAAACTCGCAACGCATTAAGTATTTGACATTTCCAAAAGATAAATGTTGAAAATTTTGGGTGAACAAATTTAAACGCATTAAAAAATTCAATCTGAAATCATGCCATGATTACAGTGGAGCAGACGTACTTCCAGCGAGATCTTCAATAATTCAATCTTAGGTCTACCAGCGGGAGACTACCACCATGAAAAATTTTAAAGAAGAGTACTTTAAAAATTAATAATACCGGTAATTAAATTTTTAATATCAGACACTAGCATCGACGTAGCCAAACGCGCAAAGTACCCCCTCCCCCACCATAAGTCAAGTAAACGTATTTTTGAGTGAGCACCCAACCCCTTTCGATGTTTAGGAAAATGAGAACATTCATTTGCATTAAGTAATTGGATTTAATGCGAAAACTTAAAAGATCTGTGCACTTTATTTTTATAAGTAGGCTTCGGGTTTGCATATAATACATATTTTTTTCCTAAACAAGTAATTCGCTCAAATGATGTTTTTAAGCACTTTTAGTCCCTTTTGGGCCTTCTAGCTTAAGTTTTATTGTACATAAAAATGCATATTTCTGACTTTAGCGCATATTTTTGAAGGGATGTTGCTTACAACTTCAGTTCAGTTTTATCCAAGTATTTGCGGCTGAACAGGTAAGTTTTACTGCATATTTTGACTGTTTGTTTTTTTTTAGCGCATATACAAAATTTGCGCATACTCTTGCACTTTTTAGTGCATTTAAATCCGAACCCTAATTACAAATAAAATGCTACTAGTTTATCTGTGGTTCAGTTGATTTTTCCGAATAGATTAGCCATTTATTTTCCAGTAATGTGTTCAAGTTAAAAGAATCACTGGAGAAAATGTATCATCATAACATTATATTTCATAAATTTATGTTTTTGGATCAACACTTTATTAAGAGTCGTGTCAATATTTTATCATTTTTTAAGCATATTTATTTAGGCCCCGCTCCTTTTTTTTTTTTTTCCAGTATTGACATTTTCAAGTATTCAATTAAAAACACCATTTGAGTGAATTACTAGTTCGGGAAAACATAAGCATTACATACAAATCCGAAGCCTACTTATAACAATAAAGAGCACAGATCCTTTAAGTTTTTGCATTACAATAAAAACGACATTCTCAGTTTATGAATTAAGCTGATTTTGAATTAATAAAAAGGGTATGAAAAAAATATAAATAAGTTATTAATATATCAGATCAAACATATAGATAATTATATGTAATATTCTGCAATAATATATAAAAAATTTTATCAAAAATTTCAAATAAATAAAAAGAATATGTTTATTTTTGCTGTGTTCATATGCTTTTCCTTTGAAACAAGGTCTAGGAGTGACGTCATCTGCACCAGCCAATCACGTCAATTTATCCGCATAAGCAATCCTTGTTATTTTATTATCCTTGGCTGCCGCTATCCTCTCGTAGACCGACTTGTTTCTTTTTGTTCTTCTTAAGTTGTCTATATTTTTCTGCTACAAACGATTTTGGATGGACGTTTGGCATCGTCACTCCACGTTTTTCTTTTTTTTTTTATCGTCACTCCCCGTTTCATTTCACTCCCCACACGCTGTTTGAAACTGTTTGAACCGTTGTCCTCCATGTTTTTCTCGTATTTTAGTCCCAGAATGCACGCGGCCAAGCTAGCTTGACGTCTCGATCCAGTTATAGGAGTTTCAATCTAGCTTAAGTTGAGCTAGATGCGTTCGCACTGCACATTTTAAACCCGATTGAGAAGTGGAGCTAAATTGAAATGTGTAGTGCGAATGGGGTATAAGGCCTTATCTTTAGGTGGGGTTGTCTTAGTCCGAGTAACAATGTAATCTTCATTGTTTCCATCTTGGATTTTTAACAATCAGTGTTTTTCGTTTGTTGAAAACAATGACGGTTATATTGTTGTTTGGACTAAAATGTTCAGGTGTCTTTTTCCAGCGCCATCTAAAGAGAAGGCCTGTTCACTGAAAAGTCATTCATTATTACATCATCATCGGAGGCCGAAATTTAGGGCTAATTATTGGTAGAATTTCCTAATTGCTGGTAGAAATCCAACAGTAAGCCCTAAATCTCGCTTTTTCGTGTTGCTGTTTCGTTTCATGGCCTGTTTATCTAGATGGCCTTGCGTGTTAATCCGTAACCACCGAGAGAGAAGAGCTGACCCACATATTAAAAACACAGATGAGAAACTATACCATGTGATCGAGGCCAAACGTGATCTGCAAATAGGCGCCACCTCATCCAGTACGGATAATGATATACAAAGCGATCATTTTTTTTTAATGTACACTACTCAAAAGAATTAGAGGAACGCAATATAGAACGCCTATATTATTTAAATGAATGAAAATATCCGTACAACCCCATGATCACATGAAGCGGTCTCAATTTATTCAACAAATAAACAAGTGTATGGCTTAGTTTTCCAAGCATCTTTCGAAAAAACAAATTACAGAAATTAATTTGAGAAAACTCTTCTCAAGAAGGGGTCTCAAGACATCTCTGGATACACGTCTCCGTAGAAGTGTGCTATAGTAAAGCGAGCTCGAAGGACCTCTGTGCATCTGCGATGCATGCTCCGCACAAGTCTACGGATGTCTGCTTGAGGAATGTGCTCCATTCTTCAATGAGGACCTGCGAAAGGTCGCGCAGTGATTTTGGACTTGTTGCACGTTGTCTTATGCGTCTTTCAAGCATTTTCCACACACGCTCGATCGGGATTAATATCCGGACTTATTGCAGGCCACTGCAATGTTGGAATGTTCCGTTCTTGGAGAAATTCCTGAGTGGCAAGTGCCGTATGCGGACGATCATTATCCTGCATAAGAACAAAATCAGGGCCCACAACGCAAACAGTAGGCACTACGTGATCTTCCAGGATGTCCCTGATGTAGATTTCAGCATTGAGACGTCCTGGGACAGCAACGAGATCAGTATGGCTATCAATAGAGACCCCCCCCCCCCAAACCTTGACTGAACCACATCCCATTCTGTCTGTCTGTTGCATTGTTGCTTCTGCATACGCTGACGTCCATCACAACGAGTTAGGCGAAATCTGGACACGTCTGTAAAGAGAACAGACCGCCACTGACGCAGCTGTCAGTTGATATGTTGTTGGGCAAACCGACGTCGGGCGTCTCGGTGTCGGCGCGTGAGATGAGGTACACGATTCGGCCTTCTGACTCTCAAACCACCTTCCCGTAGTCGGTTTCTGACTGTAAGAACTAACCTCTCCAGATGCCGCACGCAGGTCGTTTAGCAAGTATCTAGCAGTTGATGTTCGTCGGCGAAGAGCAGAAGTTTGAAGATATCGGTCCTGCATTCTGGGCGTCTGCGTCTTTGTCCAGCCCTTCGCGAATAACTACCAGTCTGTTGGAAACGATTCCATGCACGATGGATCACTGAAAGTGACACTTGAAGCTGTCTGGTGACGGACCTGATTGAGTAGCCTTCTTGGAGCAACGTAACAGCTCTTGCAACTTCCACCAGTCTCAGATGTCTCAATTAAACGGCCGATTACTGTATCAGAGCAAATTAATGCTGTTTGAAGACCATGTGACCTTTGTTATATGGTTATCACCATTCTGTTTTTAAGGGGTCTCTGGCATTTTCACTTTAAACTCACGGAAAAAAGAAAAACTCGAAAAAACACCCAGTGATTTCAATATACACACATCTAATTTATCAAAAAACTATGAAACATTTTATTGGAAATTAAATAATAAATTATATTATAACTGGAGATAAGCCTACCAAGCATCAGGTAAAGATTTTTCTATCGAAAAATGGAAAGAAAAATTCTGCGACCTGCCTTCGAACCAGGAACCTCGGCTCGAAACAAGAACCTTGACTGTCATGGCCGACGCCTCTACCAGTTGAGCTATCCCAGACACTCGGACAGCAATGCCGTCTCAAGGTGTCTTAAAGACAACCAACTGGTAGAGGCGTCGGCCATGACAGCCGAGGTTCCTGGTTCGAACCCAGGTCGCAGAATTTTTCCTTCCATTTTTCGATAGAAAAATCTTTATTTTATTGGAAGTCTTGATCTTGAGATTTTACAAATGTTTTCAGAAGTGTTCCCTTAATTCTTTTGAGCAGTGTATATTAATACATATAATAAACGTTGTCATTTTCTCCGATTTTAATATTTGTATAATACTGTTGATTTAATGTTTCCCTTATGTAATAATTATGATGCTACGCTAAATCTGTTAACTTCCGTCGTCCATATTGCCACACATTAAAGCACATGTATTCCATGTTCTTATGCGTGGATTGTTTTTGCTATTATTTTCTATACTTGATAACACAGGGGTCCCAAATTGATGTATACACTCTTTGAAACGTTATAAATCGGCAACGAAATGAGGTAACGAAATGAGGCAACGAAATGAAGTTTGGAGTCCTAATAGGGTATTTAGAATTGTGTATACGGTTAAATTCTGATGGAATTCCAACGAGTAGTTTCCGAATTACGTAGTCAAAATCGTAACACATGGTGGTTAGTACTCTCATGTGAGCACATGTTACGATTTTGACTGCGTAACTCGGAAACTACTCGTTGGAATACGATTAAATTTTAATGTTATACAAAATTCTATGTACCCTATTATTCCTCCAAATTTCCTTATGCAATGTTTTATAGAATCTGAGTTATTAACTTGTTGATCTTAGTGGCGGCATTTTTGTTTGTGTTCATATCTCGGTTATCGTTCAAATTCGAATCCATGTTCATATGAACTTTTTTTGATTAGAAGCATCCATACAGTCTCCTCTAAAAGTTTGTGACATGGTTTCAGATACACCCTGTATAAACAAATGAACAACAATGAACGTATTGATATGCTTTTCCAGCGCCGTCTGTATCATACACTACAAACCTTATATTTCTATCTCACTTCGTTGCTGAGCTATAATGTTTCAAAGAGTGTATACATCAATTTGGAACACTCTGTATTTCATTTGCCCAAATAGGTTGAATCGCTATTTGGATAGCCTGTAACTGTTGAACGAATTAAGATATGAACAAACGGACTGCACCATTGTTTTCCTTAGGAAATTCTAGCCCGAAATCATGTGCCCCATGATCCCCTACCCATTAAAACCCTACGGTGAATCCAAGATGGCGGCTTTCAAGATGGCCGCCGTCCCGGTCACCTGCAATATATGACTTCCCCCTAGGCCTTATATGCCCTCACATGGTGATTGTCCGTAAATTTCCAAAAACACGAATTGTACAAGGGGTTGTAAGGGACCTATGGCTCACCCTGTACATAAAAGAGCGCTTTAAATTTTGTAAAGAGACTTTCATGCATCATCCCTATTCCTTAACGGTTTATAACAAGCTGCATAAGCCCCTCCGAGCACAGTAGTAGTTCATGGAGCGAGTCAAGTAAATATCCAAATTTTTAGCTATCTTACAAATGTTCCACATGTTCTTCCTTGGTAATCCGACAGTGTCACTATAGCGATCTAGTTCTTGCCGATCCTGTTCCAACATATCAGCGTCCAACTGTATACGTAATTCTGCAACATTAACAAAGATATGATAAGTCTCTTGGTAAAATCTTCTCTTTTATATAATCTTATAAAGAGAGGGCAGGTGACCTGGAATGCCAGGCAAGAAGAGCTGAGTTCTCGTCAGACGCCCAATCATGTTTCGGAATCAAATTTTATGCTGACATTCATTTTTTGAATTGATTAATGATAACTTATGAAAGTTAAAATTAACTAAGATTATGTTAGCGCAATATCGAACTCTACAGATTATAAACACTCCAACACAAATTTTTATATATTTTCGTAGCTCCCATGTCTTATTGGCTACAAACTAAAACTTTAAACTTGCTTTTTTTGCTCAATAAAACTCTAACCTAAGCTATATTTTCTTTATTATTTAGGTCATTTTTTACTACCAGTGTAAAGTGGAGATCTGGAAGAATCATCAGATATGAAAAAGTAAACAAGAAAATGCCTTGGACAAGTGCCTATTAAAAGAAGATTGGAAATTTTGTGTCGATTAAAGAGTTTTATAAAAGTAGGCCTTTTTTTAAATAGATTTAGTCTTTAAATCTGATTATTTGCACATCTTTGTATAGTAAAAATTGTATAAAAATTGTATAAAATATATGTACAGGGTGTTCTCGAATAACGTTTACAAACTAGGAGAGGTGATAGAGGAATCAAATCTAAGCAACATTTCCCTCTTTCATTTTTTTCTCTGGGGCATTGTTTTTGAGATAAAAAATGTTGGACGTCGCGTAGACATAATATGCCATTGAACCGGTGCTTCTGGAACACTTCAAAATCATGGTCAGATATGTAATAAAAAGAACAAACACACATTGCATACAGTACAATAATGTGACTTGTTTTTTATTAAACATGCAAATGTTTTACAATAAGTGTTCAAACTGACTCCCTCTGGTATGAATGCATGCTTCACAACGTCGCCGCATGGATTGACGTACACGTTCAAAAGTTCCTGGTTCTTCGCGAATCTGGTCTGCAGGTACGGCGATTCTGGCTACCAGCTCTTCATCGGATCCCACTTGTATCTCGTATACCAATGTCTTTAAGTGTCCCAACAGAAAGAAATCCAGAAGCACGGGTTGAATGGCATATTACGTCTACGCGACGTCCAACATTTTTTATCTCAAAAACAATGCCCCAGAAAAAAAAAATGAAAGATGGAAATGTTGCTTAAATTTGATCCTTCTATCATCCCCTCCCAAGTTTGTGCATGTTATTCGAGAACACCCTGTGTACAGGATAGTTATGAAATAAGTTTGCCTCTGAGAGCCCTCTAGAGCCCAATCTAATGGACCGATTGTGATGCAAATTGAAATGTAGGCTGTTCAGACCATGGAGGAGAGAATTTCGAAAAAAAATAATAGTGCAAATTTTCACCACCAAGAGAAAATGTGGCGCTGTGGAATGACAAATGGAGATTTTGAAACTAGTTTTAATTGTTTTAAACAAGCAGGCAAGGTTTTTGTTTGATTACAGCATATGTTCGTTCTCAATATCGGCCTTATTAGCAGAAAGTTTTTTGAAAATTAGAAAGACAACATACCCAGAATGGAATGGATTGATCCATTCTTTACACTACGTTTAGTGAAAAGCTTTCACGAAAGATCATGGTTTTATGCAAGAAAGAACGCGCACTGTTGCTAAAGTTGTTCTAAAAGGTCTGCGAAAACGGCCCATATCAAATAAAGAATCGGAACTGGGTTGCGAAAAATGATAAAGAAATTTGAATCGACTGCCGATTTGGCTGTCGCACCAGAAAGAGGACGGCGTAAGATAGCAGAAGAAGTTGTTGAGGACGTGGCTGTTGCATGGTGGGCAGAGCTTCCTCTTCTCAACATTCTGCAACAAGTGCTCGAGCAAAAGCACGCGAATTGTCAATCCCATGGTCCACGGTGCGAAAGGTCTTGCGGTCCATTCTGCATTGGTACCCATACAAGATTCATCTGGCACAGCAGCTATAACTTCAAGATCCCTCTCAACGCGCTGACTTTGCTTATCGCTTTCTGGCGAGGATGATTGTTGATGGTCTGTGGCCGTGGAACATTCTATGATCAGATGAAGCACATTTCACCCTAGAAGGAGCGGTGAATATGCAGAACTGCCGCATTTAGGGTGCCTCGCTCCCTCATATCGTGCATGAAAAGCCTTCGCATTCTAAATATGTGACTGTACAGTGTGGATTCACCGCTAATTTTATTCTAGGCCCCTTGTTCTTTGAGGAATTGACACGAGTTCCTCTAAAATGTTCTGAGACAAGTGCACGGTATTGTGAGCTTCTTGCACACATGTGATTCCTGCCTTGCCAGAAAGACGATGCTTGGAAACCACTGTCTTCTTGCAAGATGGAGCGCATCCTCATATTGGTCGACAAGTGAAGGAACTGCTTCGAGCCAACTTTGGAGACGATCGTGTGATCTCTAGAAGTTTTCCACAAGCGTGGCCTCCACGTTCTCTGGATTTGAACCCGTGCGAATTTTGGCTCAGGGGATATTCGAAAGATCGCGTCTATAAACAAAGCGTACGGACTGTGCCTGAGCTGAAAGCCAGCATTAGACGATATATCTTAGACATTTCCCGGGAAACGCTTCATGCAACGATTGATCATGCTGTGCTACGATTCCAACATGTCATTGATGCAGGGGGCGAACATAATGAACATATGGTGTAATCAAACAAAAGCCTTTCCTGTTTGTTTAAAACAATAAAACTAGTTTTAAAATCGCCATTTGTCATCCTGGCGGTGAAAATTTGCACTAATATTTTTCTTTCCGGAATTCTCTCCCCCATGGTCTGAATAGCCTACCTTTCGCATCACAATCAGTTCTTTAGATTGGCCTCTGAGTAGGCGAACTTATTTTATAACCACGCTGTATATATACCAGCGAATCATGAGAACTGCCAATCACTGAGTTACCATGGAAACCAGGTGGAATGCATGTATAGCCATGCTGTGAAGCTGCTGTTAAACGAATTACTGTTAAATTGGTAGCCCTTAAAAGGGCCTTTTTTCCAATTAATGCGAACTTAATTTTCCTCAGATGAATCGTAACACTTTCTTGTTTGACATATTACTTGAGCACATGGTTCTATAAACAGAAAATATTAATGATACATAAAGCACCTAAAAAATTATGACCACGTGATCTATTCTTATGACTTTTCTGTTGAACTATATCTATCTATCTATCTATCTATCTATCTATCTATCTATCTATCTATTATATAAAGCACACACGAATGACACAGTCAGCAGTAACAGTGACTCCCAGAAGCCAACGCGTTCGCCAAGGCTTTTCACAATGGCGGATAAATGCCGCTTCAACGAATGTTTTAGAGCAAAACGAATTAATTGCATCTTTATCCCTTAAATTGTTAGTGTAGAAATAACTCTCTTTATTGAAGAATTTCCGTTACGAATCGAAACTAGAAAGAAAATAAATTACTTTATCATTGGAGAAGACTGAATTGACAGGCCTATCAGTATTGTTGCTGGAAGCGCCACTATCATCATATAGCAGCAAAAACTTTGACACTGTCCACAAGGTTATGGACGGAAATTTTGACACTATTTGGAAGTGAAGCCTTTTCACGGCCATTTGAGAACTTTGATCGACTAATTATTAAGTAGTGATACTTATTATTTTTAAGAATCAAGGACAAACTATGATTAATGCCGCATTGTACAGGGTGTTGCAGATAACTACAGGGCAGTATAACAGGAAGCCTACCCACTCGATTGCAGGGGCCGACTTGATCGATTGACAGGACAGAGGGAGATGAAGGTGGCCTGCAGCTTTCACAGTCGGGGAGGGGGGGGGGTGAACGTCAAAACTCTCATGTTTTTGTCATTCTTGTTCCCTTCGTTTGTAGTACTTAACCTCGCCCTGCAATCGAGCTGGTAGGTTTCCCGTTATACTGCCCTGTAGTTATCTGCAACATCCTGTACACTTTAAAGAAAACTATTTCTCAGATGGATAACTCTATATCGAATATCATAAAGGAGAGCATCCGATGCGATTAAAATATTTATGATGTTAATAAATAACAAATTTATGGCGAGGAATATTCAGAACTATTTAACAATTACATAAAACTAATGTGTCATGTATTGAAGAATAACACTCAGAATTACAAGAAACTGAATTTACTTGATCGGTGAGTTCTCGGAGTGGTGTTAAAATTGTACTGCATAATGAGTACGGGAGTGAAAGAAAGGAGCGAATGGTTGTACCAAAATGAACGGAGCCTTCTCGCCATCCTAATGTTTGTGGCTTGTCATAAACTCAGTTTAACTTAAAGTTCCATCAAAATATCCAGCTGAATATGTCTATTTTTATACTAGGTCGCCGTTATTATATGCTGAAAAGCATATATTGGTTTCGCTCTGTTTGTGTGTCTGTCTGTCTGTCTGTCTGTCTGTCTGTCCGTCCGTCCGTCCGTCCGTCTGTATGTCCGACGATTTCTCGAGAATGCTTTAACTTTTTCAAGTTCTTTTTTTGCTGTTCGATAGAGACCCTTCCTGAGCTCACCTGATTAGTTTGTCGTCGAAATCGACCTAACAGTCACGTGACTATTGAGACCCAAACCCCACCATTAAATTTTTTTATTGGCAATATAAGGCATGTAATATGTCATTCGAACGGGAATGACGAGCACAAGACGAATATGACATTCTTTTCGATTTTCGAAATGCTACGTCCGAGAAAATGACCCCCTAAAAGTACTTCAATGACCCCTTATTACGAGCTTTAGCTAAAGCTATATATAAGAATACAAGCATGATCAGTACCTTTATGTGCCTGGCCAGCCATCGTTTGCACGAAAACGTGAAAATGGAAGAACTTAACAGCGATATATCAACTTTTGATGAGCTCTCGTGGACCCCTTCAAGCACGTGCACTAATGTTAAGAATATGAACTTAGGGCATGTAATATATCAATCGAATCCTACCGACGAGTCATAAGTGAATACAGTGTTACTTTTTGTTTATCATTTAAACATTGTTGATGGCAGCCTGGAGCACGTGTCCGTTATGAAGCTTTCTTGATGCACGTGCTCATTTCATTTTAAAATTCAGTGCTGTTAGGCCTATTGTTAAATGTGTTAATTAATGTTAGGGCGATGGTTAAAAATGGCTAAATAACGTTAGGCCTATAATTAAAATGACTAAATAATGTTAGGCCTGTTGTTAAAAATGGCTGATCAATGTTAGGCTTATAGTTAAAAATGGCTAATTAAAGTTAGGCCTATTGTAAAAAAATGGCTAATTTATGTTAGGCCTAGAGTTAAAATGACTAAATAATGTTAGGCCTATAGTTCAAAATGGCTAATTAATCTTAGGCCTATTGTTAAAAATGGCTAATTAATGTTAGGCCTATTGTTAAAAATGGCTAATTTATGTTAGGCCTACAGTTAAAATGACTAAATAA